>JAYKKM010000374.1:1622500-1782325 GCA_035772405.1 Chrysogorgia sp. JL179-B06
TCGTCCTAGATATTTATCTGATATTTATAGTGTTAAATATTGCTTAAGATCATTACAATATTCTAAGGAAGTTCAAGTTTGTGTTACTGTTTATAAACATGAAAATATGTCTATCTAATATATGTCTAATATGTCTACCGTAATCTGCTACTTGAGCCAAAATCCAAAACGGGACACATGGAGACAGCTAGCGTTCTCGGTTTCGGCACCAAAACTGCGGAATTCATTACCACAGGAAATTAGAAGCTTTGATATGTTGGGTAATTTTAAGTCAGCAGTTAAGAATTTGCTTTTTTAAAATTAATATATTTTTTTGTTTATAGTGGTAATATATGTAGTAGGCTTTATCTTATAATGAAACTGTAATAGGTTTTATCAGTAAATTTAAGAATATATTGTTGTAAGAGCATTGAGACTATTACGTCTATTATTATTATTATTACTATTATCTAAAATATTATTTAACAAGAGGTTTTACCTGACAATGTCTTTGAACAAGTAATCTCTATGTTTTATATTGTATCACTATTATTATAACTATAGACATTAAACACTGATTTATTTTATTTTATTTCTTTTGTTTTAAAATTTGTTACCCGATATTTATAATGCCAAAAATTTCACTTACCCAACCCATTTAATCTTCGGTACCAACCCCAGCCATAAATACTGAACACTTCCTAATCAGGACATATGGAAGCCAACTATAGTAGCCTTTGCCTTGGCCTTTCTAAACTGCCCTTCGCAACACAACAATTTAATTAATTAAGAAGTGTTGACATGGAAGCGAGCCAGCATGAAAGTTTACATCAGCTGATTTTCATACCGGCTTAATTCACACGAATAACTATCTTGGCCTTGAAAATACTGGAAGGTTCATGGAACTGCGGAAATATTCAGTAGAATACCCAAGGTAGCGTTCATTATTTATGACTGGGGTTGGTACCGAAGACAAATGGGTTGGGTAAGATTTTTTGTTGCATTATAAATATCGGGTAACAAATTTTAAAACAAAAGAAATAAAATAAATAAATCAGTGTTTAATGTCTATAGTTATAATAATAGTGATACAATATAAAACATATAGATTACTTGTTCAAAGACATTGCCAGGTAAAACCTCTTGTTAAATAATATCTTAGATAGACATATTTTCATGTTTATAAACAGTAACACAAACTTTAACTTCCTTAGAATATTGTAATGACTAATGATCTCATACTATATATGAACCAATATTTAATACTATAAATATCCGATAAATATCTAACGGTTGTGATAAGAGCAAGGACGAGACAGTAGGCAAAGGGCGTATAAATATATATATTATATCAATCATATCATGATGGTATACATGTATGCAGTATAACATGTATATAATAATAATAATAATAATAAAGACGTATTAGGAGCATTATACAATAGTCTCAATGCTCTTACAACAATACATTCTTAAAGTTACTTAAGTTACTTATAAAACTAATAATAAAACTAATAATAATAATAATAATAAAGACGTATTAGGAGCATTCTACAATAGTCTCAATGCTCTTACAACAATATATTCTTAAAGTTACTTATAAAACTAATTACAGTTTCATTATAATATAAAGCCTACTACATATGTTACCACTATGAACAAAAAAAACTATTAATTTTAAAAAAGAAAATTCTTAAGTCTTAAGTCTTACGTGTTGCATCATCTAGTGATGGTTGGGTATAGAAGAAAAATTCAGTGTTTGAAAGGCTACCTAATGTTCACTCCCTCAGACGAAAGGCATTCCCTCGAATCTTTATAGACTCCTATTCAGCGGGCGTTCTCGTTTCACGCATGGTAACCGGAAATCGCGAATGGCGTATCAGTTTAAGGATTTGAAATCCTAATGGAGCGTTAAAAAGCTCAAGCGGTGACGGGTTTAGATAACAAGTTTCAATTTGATCGCGGTGGAATCAAGCGACAAACTATTGAATGTAGAAATGAAGGGGATAAGTACATTCTTTTCTAGTTCAAGTTAGCTACAAAATTTCTGAAAAATCCATCTAATCAGTGCGTCATCGTTTAACTTGCTAACTAACTGCAGGCGTTAGTTGATGCTGACGTTCTAGTAGACTGCGTGCAGACGCATCCACCGATCCACGCAGGCTGACGTACTAGGAGTTGACAAACGTTGTCTTCAGAATGCGAAAACGCCCTCAGTGACGTCTGTGAGAGTGAAAGACGACGTCAAGTACTTGTAGGACGTTAAATGATTCATTATCTCCGGCAGGAGTTTATGTTTTTACCTCTGTTTCTTTGTCTGTTTGTCTGTCTGTAAGCAGGATATCTAAAAAATTAATGAACAGATTTTCATGAAAATTTGCAGAAGGGATGGTGATATGCCAAGGACCAATCCATTAAATTTTGGTTAAATTTGGATGACAATTGGCTGGAATATTGATAAAAATATGTCTGTAACCTTCTCCGTGTCGAAGAAATGAATGAAAAAAACGTTTGATTGCGCTCATAATAATAATAATAATAATAATAATAATAATAATAATAATATTTATTCAGGATACGTCACCGAAGTGTTTTTCAGTGGGGTCCTGTAATACTTCACATTACATTACATCACACCACACCACACCACACACCACATCACATCACACCACAACCACATCACACCACATTACATTATATTATCCTTATAGTATGCAAATCTTTACTAGTAATATTCACAAACAAGCTGAATTCACAAAACAACGAGATTGTCGCACTCAGTGGAACAAATGCAATCAAGCATTTTATTCATTCAAGAGAGACCATGCAGTTTATAGACATGTAAGTCTGGCGGAGGTATGCAGTCTCTGCAGTGCCTTCTAGTTTTCAGTGTTTTGTATGGTACTTATGGTGAAATATTAATAGCCCTTTAAGCGGTTGCTACCCTGGGTGCCAGAGGTTCTTCCGCGCTCGATTAGGCGGGCGAGAAAGGCGGGCGAGGGTAAGCGGTTGGTGTTAATAGTTCAAAATTGGACAAACAAACCAAATTTGACTCACAAATGATTGCAAATGAGCTATTTTCTTTTGTTATGGCCGCATGAATTATGGGTAAATGCGGACAAACATGGCTACCGACGTCATCTCGAGAAACCATAAAAATGCATAAAAATGCATATTGTTAGCCTGTAATTGTTCATATCTTCTTTCATAACATCAATATATTCTATATGACTTGTTTATAGATCATAAAGCTAAGCAGTGTTTCAAAATACACTGCTACTCTATATTACCCCCTGCGGTGTTTATCTCGCTTAACCGTCAGATAAACATTGTTATATTACTATTTTTACCGTAAAATATACAGGAAAATCAAATTTACTGTTAAGACTAATTGCCTACTTAATTTGATTTTCCTGTATATTTTACGGTAAAAATAGTAATATAACAATATTTATCCGACGGTTAAGCGATGCAAACACCGCAGGGGGTAGTGTAGAGTAGCAGCCTTATTTGGTAAATATTTTGAAACACTGCTTAGCTTTATGATCTATAAACAAGTCATATAGAATATATTGATGTTAATTATGAAAGTGGATATGAACAATTACAGGCTAACAGTATGCATGTTTATGCGGTAAATAAATGAATTATAAAAAAATAGTAATATAACTATCATGTACTATTCAACTCGCAATGTGTGTCTGGGTTACCTATGGACAAAGTGCCATTATGACATTCGTATTATATAGTTGAACACACGAAATCGAGAATCTTACTTCTATGCGCCAGTTGTCAATTTATAGCGACACTCCACCCCAAAACAAGTGTTGCTTAAATGAAAGTTAATTCTTTGTCGCCTTACATGAGAATGGGTATTAGTTTTCTTCTAATCGTTTTAGTTTTAGAGAAATTGGAGGGTTGCCACCTACCTATAGTCCTATACTATCAAGTTTTGTGATTGGTTGATTAAAACAATAAATCAATAGAATCAACCACAAAGAAACCAATGTCCTAAGTCCTAACCCTAACAACCTTTGTTCCGTAGCCAATCACAAAACCTGTTCATTTTAGGTACGTATTTACCCAAATTGAAGGTCGCCATTTTTGTTTTGATTGCGGGGAATGCGGTCTCTCTCATTAGGTATTATTTTTTGACGACGCTGAGTGATAGAAACACTATTTAATTACAATATAATTTAGATATATAAGGAGCTGTTACATTGTGTAATAATGTTTCATGCAACTTGTCTCTCAGCGACTCAATATTCTACGTTGTTGTTGCATGAAATGGAGTGTTACACTAGGCAACATTTCATGCAACTTGACAGGGAACGCGGAGCAGGGGGGGCTAATCATCCAAACATGTGATTTTTTTATAGCGATTTTTATATAGCCCTAATTATAATGTATAAAAGTTCCTGTTGTTTGCTTGTAGTTTGTCTAGTTCGGTTTGCCTTTCTCGCACTTTCCATGAAAGTGTTTTCCATGAAAGTGTTTGTAAGAAAAATAGCGATAGATAAGTATGGAAAATGCATTTTTTAAATAAACAATATAAAGCCTAGCAAATGACGCTTAAACAAGACATTTAGAAGGAATAAAATCTATTTCAGGAAATGTAAGCAAACAGATTTTATTCCTTTCAAAATGGCTTGTTTTAGAGACGTTTGCTGGGCTTTTCTACTGTTTTTGTAAGAATTTGTAAGAAACGTTTTAAACCGCAACTAGTAAATTTGATTGCATTTCGGGGCCTCTGACAGGCTTCAGATTTCAAAATTTCTCGGGGGAGCATACCCCCGGACGCCCTAGAATGCTCACGCCTTCGGAGTTCGCTATCCCCCCCCCCCCCGATCCAAAAATTGCTCCGCGGTCCCTGCTTGACTTGGAAAGTTTCACCATCTTTGTGTTTGTAATAAGGTACACGTGAGCAGTGAGCACCGAGTAACCAAAGAGGAAAATTGCGAGACAAGTTGCAGATGGGGAAACATTGCACAGTGTAATACCGCCTATAGAGTAGCTAACTAAGGCCACATAAAAAATAATACTTGATTCTCATCACCGCCCGACCGTATTTCGAAGCCTGCGTACAAATTTTTTTTTATTTTGTTATAAAATATAAATGTGCCGCCCCCAGCCGAAAATCTAAAGAAAGTTAATTTTTTTATATTTTATATTCGATTTTTTAATGGACCCACAGTTGTAAATGTGCCTATATATGTTTTGTATGTATTGCTGAAGCGAATGTGGATATAGTCAATGTACGAACAGGCAAACAGCCGAATTTTACAGCACTATCAAACTGTTCTTAATATATTAAAAGTTACTTTAATTTTTCACTGATCTGACTATTATTTATTCGTAAATCTGATATATAAAACAGGACATTTTTTATATTTATATTTTTGTAAAATATTCTTTAAATCTAAATCGAGGGAAATTTGAAGATCCCTTTGGATTTACACATGGAAGAGGAATTAAAAGAATAACTAAACTGGCTTTCAACTTTTACCGTTACTTCAAGATAATAATATTTCGGAAAACAAGGAAATATAAAAACACCTGCTCCAATTTCCAAATTTCCAAATTCCAAAAAAGTGATGAGAATCAAGTAATTTATTTTATGTGGCCTAAGTAATAGTTAAAACATGAGCGGCCGATGTTTATGGGCAGTTACAATGGCGAGCCGTTGTAACTGCCCATAAACATCGACCGCGAATGTTTTAACGAACTTGTAAAATGAGCAGAATATATAATACATACTTTGTTTGTAAGTTGTAGAAACGGTACAAACAAATTATTTTAACTCCGAAAAAGCTCCATTTGAGCAAGTTAACTTTGATAAAACATTGATGTTTTATTAATTAATGTTTTATCCTGGGTTAAAGATGCTGATTAAATATTAATTTCTTTTGAATTTTCTTCATGAATTATAAATGAATTTTACAAACATGATAACATGTATGTAGTATAACACCGATGTATGTTTTATTTTATTTTATTTAATCAAATTTCAAATTTACATTATCATATTGAGTACATTATATAATGAAAATTTGTGGACAGTTTAAAACAGAATTCAAGATTCCATAGCATAAACCGCCAGTAGAATTAACTAACATTATTTACAAAATGAAGAATGAATAACAATTATCATAAAGTGTTTGAATCATTTGAAAATTTAACATAATAGTAGCCAATTAGTTTGTTACGAAAAGTAGATAAAAGCTGGTATTCTCTAATACATAACGGTAAAGAATTTCATAAAAGACAGACACGTATAAAGTAAGAGTTTTTAAAAGAATCAGTCCTACAGAAAAGAATCGTCAGAGTAAGATGGTCAGTATTACTAAATATGGTTGCATCAAAACAATCCACCTAGTGTTGGTTGGGTATAAGAAAAATTCAGTGTCTGAAAAGTTGGCCGTAAAACCACCAACTCGTTTCCGCAAGAATAAATCTTATAAAAGATAAGCTATACCCCAGTTAAAAATTCCTAAATGTAACAACGCCTTGTTTGCGAACGTGCAAAATCTTCAGGGTATTGTATTAATTACAATTATCGCCAATATATACATACACTGGGTGCCAGTGGTTCTTCTTCGCTCGTTCCGTTATCCCCCAATAAGTTTGCAGCCCTGTTTATCATTGATCATCTTATAATGAACTGCATCTTTAACCATGGTTGCCTTTTATAATTATTTGTCCTTGTATACTGGTGATAATGATAATGCGCGGGCCGCAAATAACAATATATACCCACCAAAAGTCATGTTATTGCCTTATTTACACATTTTCAATTTTCACCTCCTATAGAAGGAGGTGTTGATAAGGAGGTGACCGTGAGGAGCCAACACCAGGACTCGAGAGGTCAAAATCATCACTGGTTGTTTAATTGTTTTAAAAACGCGGAGTGTTGAGTGTGTGGAGTGTTGAAAGTGCGAAGTGTTGAAAGTGCGGAGTGTTGAAAACTGAAAACGTTGAAGCTAGGAAAACACAGCTGAGTTTCCTGCGGAGGATGCTATGAATTTCCTATCATGTTTAATTGGCCCTCATGTTTACATGGAGGTAGGGTGACCCTACTGGAAGGGTTACCCTAGTAGAAGGGTTATCCTAGTCCATAATCTCCATTTGTCTTTACGGGTTACATGTGTCCAAGGGTGACCCTGGGGGTAGGTTACCCTATCTGCTTGCTAGGGTAACCCTGGCGGCAGAGCTATCTTTTTGTTTACTTTACCCATGTAAACGCTGATCAGGTAGGATCACCCTCCCAGACGGGTCATATTTCAGTGAAAAAGCGCGCAATAAAATCGCTCGTTCGGTGTATTTTAGATACAAGTAAAACTCCACCACTGTTCTGTTCTACCAGGAATCCACCAAAATCGACGACGACGACGAACAGCTCTCCTTCGAACGTGTCTCATCCGAGTTAAAGCAGCATTGTACAGGTTCCCTGCACGAATTGCTAACCTTAACTGTTGTTGATGACATTTTTGAAACAACAAAAAGCCAAGCAATAGACCACAGCATTGAAATACGGCCACCAAAAGACCATGAGACAAAAGAATAAAACTTGCCACCAAAACTCTTCGATTGTCCGCTATTTTCAATTTGTTTAGTGGCCACGCAAAGAGACGGTGACCCTACTAGAGGAGTTAGCCCTGCTACAAAGGTCACCCTACACCATGTAAACAGGGGCTATCTTTTGACCCTCTTGGAAGGGTGACCTTACTAGGAGGGTAACCCATAGTTAGCCTGCGTGCAGACTCCACCTGCTAATGAAATTTAATATCTGATATTAAATTTCATTATCAGGTGGAGTCTGCTAGTTAACCCTCCATGTAAAATTAGCAGGGCCTAAATTAACAAATTACCTATCATGTTACAACCAGCCGGTTACCAGGTTCAAATCCTGGGTCGGACCACTCACTCAGGGTCTTAAAAATAATTGAGGAGAAAGTGCTGGCTTTGCAATAATATCAGCAAATGGTAAGACTTTCGGGTCTTCTCGGATAACGACCTTAAATCGTAGGCCCTCGGAACCCCTATCAAATTGGGTTTCTAGCCTGTTGGGGTATTCCGTTCACCTAAAAGAGTGAGAAATCTAATAAACTAAACTAAACTAAATAACCCTTCTTATCCCCTTCATCATTACCCTTCTTCGTAAGTCGTAACAAGTGTTGCCCAGGGCCCCAGTCGCTTATAATTGCGTAAAATTCATATAGATTCTGCTGTTGCCTCAAAGGAAGAAACCGTAGAGCATGTCAGATAATGAAGGATTTTAAATCGCAATCGAGGACTAAAAACCTAAATCAAGCCACAAACCGTTGAATTTACTTGATACTATATGTACTAGTGAGTTAGTTCTATTTTATAGTACATGCATTTAGGCCAATTTTGGAATACGCCAGCCCTGTTTTTCATATTATGGCTTAATGTAATTCAGCTATATGGCTAGCAATCTATCTATCTATCTATCTATCTATTTTGTGGAACCAAGCGTGAAGAAATGCTTGACAGACTACAAGATATCCTCGATTGCAACACAACAATTTAATTAAGAACATGACAATTTATACTTTGACCAATTTCTTATTGCAACTAGTATAGGGATACTTAAGCTTATCCAAGCTGCTGCAGTACTAAGGTTACAAGAGACTGTTAGTTTCTAACCCTTCTTTTTATGTTTATATTTTATGATTGATTTATATTTTATGATTGAATAATCAAAAATTGTATACATGTGTTAGCTAGAAAGTTAAATTTTTAACGTTCTTAATTTTTTTAACTTTTAATTGTTTAATCCTTTTTCTAGTTTTTAACTGATGGTTTGATAATTTAGCATAGTAATAATTTGTATATAGTTAGTAGTTCATATTTTTAATCCTGACCCGGGGATAAAACGGCAATCTTCAGTATTGGAGGAATTAAAGCTATTCTATCTATCTATCTAGAAATGAAGTATACGTACATTATTTCTAGTTCATGCCAGCTTCAATTGTGGTTTACTTTGTTTTGCATGAGAAAAACAATATACGTGTCCGTGGTTCTAGAATGCACGTTCTATACTACCACTACGTGACTCGATTATTTCATGACGGACAGAAGTTATGTTTTACGTCAATCTGACGTGCCAGCTAGCTGCGAGAAATGAGTTATGTGTGACTCCATGCAGTGCAACAATGAGAAGATGAATGATGAATTATAGTGTTATAACACCTCATCGTAGCCCTCGATGGGGGGGGGGGGGGGGGCTAGTGTGTGTTTTTCTAGCTTTTCAAACTGTTATTGTGATGTTTTCTGTGATTTCGAGAGAATTTTGTTTGTATCAGAAATGCTAAATACCGCAATAGGGCAACACATTACACAGCCCCTTTTATCGTAATAACGAACCTTCTCAACAACATTGTGATTGTATATAAATCATTGAACGAACTTTCTTAAGAACATTGTTGAAAGGTAAATTGTTTGCTACTCAAGCTTTAACGTAAACTCAGAAAATGTTTCTGAGCCCCGGACGGGAATCGAACCCGCGCAACCTTCATGATCTCTGGTTAATTGAGCTAGCAGAACTCAAATGGTAGAACGAAGGCTACGTTGTGTACTAGTTCGTACGTGTGACATACGTACTACTAATTCAACAGTCTCGATATGTCTGAATATCTTATCAGAAACCCGCAACCTTCATGATCTCCGGTTAGATGCTCTAACTATTGAGCTACCAGAACTCAGATGGTAGAACGAAGGCTATGTTGTGTACTAGTTCATACGTGCGGCATACGTACTATTAATTCAACAGTCTCGATATGTCTGTATATCTTGTCAGAGCCTGCATATTAAAATAACCATGACCGCGCGCGTGTGAGGTGTTACATACAGATCCGAAAGCCTGCAGGTCGCTTTCAGTTATGACATGATTAGTATGAAATCCTTATCTTCATCTGAAACCCTCCTTTCCTCGTGGTCACAGAGCATTCGTATTAGGTAAGCTATTCAACAATATATATTAAAAGTGACTTATTGCAGCTTGACGGCCTGTAGTGCGCAATAGTTTGAAGTTAGTGGGGCATCGGATTCGCATCCTGGCGCTCCCGAAGATCGTCTGTACACTGCCATGGCGGAGTTTAAAATGCCTACGCTACGACTTAGTACGTATGAAAAATAGTAGATCGACGTTGGACATCCCAACATTTTTGTGGAAGGATGTCACCAACAAAGAATAATTGGTTCAGGTGCTTTTGGCGGCGTGTATTGCGTAGATTTTCAGGAAGTGATCAATTAAGCAGCTTCGGGAAGATCAGCAGGCGTGAGTTTTTGAAAGAAGCTCACCGATAACCGAAAAAATGAATAGACACGACAATATTTCGGAGTTTATTGCTTAGCTTTACAGCTAAAAGAAATCAAGATAAAAATACCCTTTGTGAATAAATTACCGGAATAAATTATGGCATTAGTATGAAAGCGTATCCGTATATCTTCATCTTAAATCTTTAGAGTTTTCGACTTATATATACGATCATTTTAACACAATGACGAATGCTATTTTGTTTTGGTTCTCGTTTTTCAACTTTGATTTTTGTTGCTCATACCCTTATCATAAGCATAATATAAGACTAGGACTGGAGTCTTGCTGCCTCGCGACAAGGTTGGAGCAGTGTTCAGGATCAGGCCAAGCGACACTTTTGCCAAATCGAACTTCACGTTGTAATATTTCTGAATTGAACGACTTATCGGAAATCGTGCATGCGGGATGTCACCGTTGTCAAAAACATTGAGGTTACAGTGTCTCCTTGAATTAAGACGCTGTAAGATATTTATTAGCTTTATTTATTTTCATAATTCGTTACAGCATAATTTTATGTTTATAACCAATCTTCGTTCGCCATTTGCTGGTCCACATGCGTCGAACGCACTTACATAATCTTTGATTACTCCTTCTATTAACCGTGATTACTCCTAGTACCTATACTTAGACTTGCAGCCTTTTGGATGATTATATTTATTTCACTGGTGATTAGAATGTGTGACTAGAACATTCCGCATTTTCAACACTCCCAACTCCGGAACTCTGTGTTTTCAAGACAACCAAGATGTAGACATCTGCCAAAGCCTAATAATCTTGGAAAGAGATCTTTTAGATACTCTGGTACTATTTATTTTAATGACCTTCCAGATGAAAATCAAACATTCACTTTCCATCACCACTTTTAAAAGTCTGGTACATAAATTTTTTTTAAGTCATAATGTTTAACTTTAGCATATGGATTGTATATATTTTATTGTTTTGGTTTCTATGTTACATATATACAGGGCCTTTCTGGATAACAGCTCCTTGTAGCTGAATGGGTTACCCTGTTTAAATAAAAATAAAGTCAGTCATTCATTCACCATTGAACTGCACGAACACTTGAAATCGAAGAATCTAAACAAACCCCTAAGTAACTTGCGATGCCCTCCCCCGGTATTACTGTACATTGGTCGCGCGCCAAAATCACTCGTAATTCTCTAACTACAGCAGAGTAGGCGGCATATGGATGTGTTATGTTTACTCAGGGGTTCAGTTCATCTTTGTTTATTTAACATTTCCACCTATTAGTTGGATTAGTAACGACTGTTTATTTACTGATGATCAATTATCACAAGGATCCGGTTATAAGTAATATTTGGGCCAATTTGGCATTTCACTCGATTAAACTACATGTTCTAGGGAAAATTTCGAGTGTTGAAATATATACATTTTAAGACCAAACCGGGGACCAGTTGCGAAAAATGCAACTTCAAGGCCTTAAAAATTGAACCCGCGACTCTGCGATGCTAGTGCAGTGCACCACTGAGCTACGGAGGCCGTTGCCGAGAGCCTAGTCACGAGTTCTGTATATATAGTGGTGGTATTTATGCCGGGATAAGATTTTGGGTATATTACAAGTAATATTTGGCATTTCATTCTACTTGTAATATACACAAAATCTTATCCCGGCATAAAGCTCTCGGCAACGGCCTCCGTAGCTCAGTGGTCAGAGCACAGCACTAGCATCGCAAGTTGCATTTTTCGCAACTGGTCCCGGTTTGGTCTTAAAATGTATATATTATTCCAATTAATCCAATACTCGAAATGTTCCTTCACCATAAATTCTTATCTTTATACTTCGGTTACAACCATAGATCAAAGTCACTTAATGTCACCATCAACTCATCAAGTATCAACTAAGACGAAGAATTAGATTATAAATGACAGAGCATTCAGTACTGCGGCTCCTTCTGTGCTTTGAAATAAGCTACCTTGTAAGAGCTACCGGTTTAAGATTCTACTCGAGACTCATTTTTTAAATTTTTTAAAAAGTTTTTTAAAAAGTTTTCGAATGTTTCAAATGCGACTTACAGCTTTGTTATTTCAACATACTTAAATGATTAGAACGACTAATTCCAGAGATCATGAAGGTTGCGGGGTTCGATTCCCGTCTGGGGCTCAGAAACATTTTCTGTGTTTGCATTAAAGCTCGAGTAGTAAACAATTTACTATATATTTTTGTGATGCTGAAAACTGGGTGGAAGACACTAAATAGTACATACAAACAAAGGTTATTGAGTACATTCCATAAATGTTGTAACGGTGATGCACCAGACCAACTTTATCAGAACATCGTAACAAAGAAAAATATAGCAACGTGAGAGGAGTGGAAAAGATGGTTATCCCAAGACCAGAAACTAACATCCTACATAGATGAGTGACGTTTAGGGGAGCAGTTTTGTGGAACAAGCTGCCAGACAGTATCAGAAACGAGAAACGTCATTCCGTTTTTAAAGCATTAATAAGACAATATGATCTGGAAACAGAAGATTTTAAAATATATTCAAATAATAAGGACGATAATTATACATATTTTTAAATCATATTATTATATCTGTTATATACTTATATCTTTTACTGTAAACATTTATTATTATTATTATTATTATAATTTTTTATAATACTTTTAATATTTTCATTTTATTGCAAATTTTATACCTGTAAATGAATTGAATTGAATTGATTTAATAAATACTGTTTTACAATTATAGTTTAAAAAACGGAATTGAATACTACAATATTAACAATGTTAAATATAAAAATCGTGATTTACAGAGAGATCAATACACTATGAGTAAAAAGATACAAGATAAAAATTTAAAATTTAAACATGTTCACTATTGAATGTACTAGTAGCTGACGGAACGAAGCTCTTTAAATATCTGTTCGTTCTACATCTTGGCAACAACAGTGGAGTCAACTTTCTAAGGCTGTAATGGGTACTTCTCCAAGGGGGGACAATGCAGTTTATTTTGTGGCCAGGATTAAGCGTTTTTTGGAACGAACGTTGGCTCAATTGATTAAAATAAATAATGAAATAAATAAATTCAAATAACTTTGAAGTAAACACACGACCACATCAGCAATGTGCTGCATATAAACTTAAATCGTGTTTAAATAAATGCTATTGATTGATTGATTGATTGATTGATTGATTGATTGATTGATTGATTGATTGATTGGAATGTTAATAATTATTTTAGAGCCCTAGACATAGAAGTGTAACGTTTTCAATTAATGTATTTCAGGTTCTTCTATAATGTAATGTTTTATTGAATAACATTTTATAACATTTTAAGTAAATAGTTGAATGTTAAAATTTTTATGATTTGAGCTTTGAGTTGATGTTCTAGAAAGATTTGTTTATCTGAAATGATAATAAGTGTGACCAGGGACGTAGCCAGAACTTTCAAAGCGGGGGAGCACTGTGGAGAATGAAGGAAGTCGTGGCTGGGAAGTCTGGGGGGGGGGGGGGGGGGGGGGGGGGGGGGGGGGTGGGGTGTGCATGTCAATTTTGAAAGGCCCATAAGTGCTTTTACAGCAATTTCTAACATGATTTTTTGCGAAATTAGGCCACCAGGCGATGGCTAGAAATTTCATTTTTAGCCTTACATCGTGCTAATAATTAGTTATGTTTTATCCAGTCTTCATTATTTATTCTGACAGTAAAACAATTAAAACACAATTATTTGCTTATTTTAAAAAAGGCGTAGCTAGGTTTATTAAAAAGAAAACTGAACACGGAAACATATTTAAATTCCGAGACTAATGTAAACAGTTTGACTTTTTCCGTAGCACAAGCACTTTGTGTTGTGATGAATTTATTGAAGAAGCAATCTGTAAACAAATTAATCATGTACTGTAAAATATTTAGTTGAATTTTTGGTTTTAGTTCAACAAGCAAAGGGGGGCTCCCCCCTGGCTACGTCCCTGAGTGCGATGTCAAAATGTCAAATCAGTCATCATTTTGGATACAACATTCTGCTGCGAGAGAAATTTGATCTGATTGGTAGTAGTCGCGAGAAGTTGTTTTAAAAACATGTTAGTTTATCTTTGATGCGGATCATTTTCTTTATTCTCATTACCTCTATGCTTGGTTAACTGTTGATATTATTAGGAGAAGATAGATGTTGATCACCCCTTGGGCTCGGGGCTCTATCCTCCGCAGAGGCTTTTATCACTATATTTTGTTTTATCACTATATTTTGTATATATCAATTTCAATATATTTTGTTTTATCACTATATTTTGTATATATCAATTTCAATATATTTTGTTTTATCACTATATTTTGTATATATCAATTTCAATATATTTTGTTTTATCACTATATTTTGTATATATCAATTTCAATATATTTTGTTTTATCACTATATTTTGTATATATCAATTTCAATATATTTTGTTTTATCACTATATTTTGTATATATCAATATACTTTGTTTTATCACTATATTTTGTATATATCAATATACTTTGTTTTATCACTATATTTTGTATATCAATATAAATATAATGATAAGTAAGGAAATATGAAAATCCGCTGAAATTGAGAACGCGGGCTTCATAATTACTTTACTTATCTTTATCATCTAGCGCAATATTCACAATTGCTATATTATTTATTATTTATTTTTTTGCCCATATTGAAGTATTACAATAGAAAAATTATTACATTGATTATGAAATTGATTGGGCTAGGGGCCAACTAGAAACCTATAAGGCTTTTTAAATAAGACCCCTAGTGTAAGTTATATATTTTAATTATTACATAGTCAGTTCGATAAAATGTGTATAGTTTAAAGGATAAAGATAATTATTTATATTTGCAAAGTAAGTAATTTGCAAACTATATTTATATGTAATGTTTAAAACACGAGCAGCACTGCTGCGAGTGTTTTAAACGGCTTAAAAAACGACCAGTGTTTGGTAAGTTCGTTGGCGTAGTAATTTTGAAAAATAACGTTGTCTAAGCCTAGAAAATCAAAGCTAAAGTTTATGTAAATTAGGAATATAAAGATACGACACGGTGGTGATTTTCCTTTGTGTTTTCTTCATGCATTATTAATGAGTTTTTTAATGATATATACAAAATTCACAATTTTCGCAATATTCACATTGATATATTTATATTGATATAGTGTTGGAATACATACATTTTAAGACCAAACCGGGACCAGTTGCGAAAAATGCAACTTAGCGGCCTTCCGGTAGGAATTGAACCCGCGACCCTGCGATTGCTAGTGCAGTGCTCTGACCACTGAGCTACGGAAGCCGTTGCCGAGAGCCTAGCCTTATAATCCTTCCTAATTCCTTCCACTTCGGTCGTTGAGGTGTTGGGGGCTAAACAGATTTTGAAGTCCGCGCTGCATGCCATCTGACGTGATATAAGTATAACTCCACTGAACTCGGGTCTTAGCCAAAACAAACTCGAACCTGAGACGCTGCGGCAAGGTGTCCTATATGGCGATTAGAGTGCAAGGAATTTGCTGGCCAAGTATGGTTCCCACACATGGATTTTGATCGGAGCCTCTGGCTTCAAGGTGTTAAAACTACTAAAACCTATACGATGAAACACGACACTAGCTTACACTCTACAAGTGGACTTGATCTAATATGCTCAGAAGAAATCAGTCTATATTAACGGGAATCGAACTCACAACCTTCTGACAACTATAGCGAGACACTTTAACCATTGAGCTACATGGACTAAGATAATGAGTGAAGGTTACATATGTGTACAACCTGTAACCTTCTGATGACTAGTGAGATGCTCTGACTATTGAGCTACATGGACTAAGACGATGAGTGAAGGTTACATATGTGTACAACCTGTAACCTTCTGATGACTAGTGAGATGCTCTGACTATTGAGCTACATGGACTAAGACGATGAGTGAAGGTTACATATGTGTACAACCTGTAACTGATGACTAGTGAGATGCTCTGACTATTGAGCTACATGGACTAAGACGATGAGTGAAGGTTACATATGTGTACAACCTGTAACCTTCTGATGACTAGTGAGATGCTCTGACTATTGAGCTTCATGGACTAAGACGATCAGTGAAGGTTACATATGTGTACAACCTGTAACTGATGACTAGTGAGATGCTCTAACTATTGAGCTACATGAACTAAGATGATGAGTGAAGGTTACATATGTGTACAACCTGTAACCTTCTGATAACTAGTGAGATGCTCTAACTATTCAGCTACATGGACTAAGATGATAAGTGAAGGTTACATATGTGTACAACCTGTAACCTTCTGATGACTAGTGAGATGCTCTAACTACTGAGCTACATGGACTAAGATGATAAGTGAAGGTTACATATGTGTACAACCTGTAACCTTCTGATGACTAGTGAGATGTTCTAACTATTGAGCTACATGGACTAAGATGATGAGTGAAGGTTACATATGTGTACAACCTGTAACCTTCTGATGACTAGTGAGATGTTCTAACTATTGAGCTACATGGACTAAGATGATGAGTGAAGGTTACATATGTGTACAACCTGTAACCTTCCGATGACTAGCACTCTCCCACAATGAAGACCTCATCCAGGACACCCCGCCCTGCGGAGTTCCCTAAGTACCTGCGCCCCTCCCGGATAACGCTACTCCGCTGTAGATCTGCCTCAGACTAAATATACTATCAATATTATATATATATTATGTATATATATGTTGTGTTATAGATATATACATCGCTGTAGTAAAAATGTGAGATTGGAGAAAGTCAAAAGGTTACAGGTTTAATACAGGTTTAAGGACTTCGTCATTCTCATGGTTCGCTTTGTCAAAGAGAACACCCACATAGTTCAATGCCTGTATAGATAAAATTATAAGAAGCTCATACATTTTTTCAGATGACACCTCCGCGGTAATCTTTAACACGGCTTTTGACAGAGAATCGCCGATTTCGCTCATTAGTCGATATAAATACGCATGTAATTCCTCCACGTGATGATGATATCACCTTCCTTTTGGCGGCTTCTGAAACAAACACTTGATTCGGAATTCGGAAAATACAGATATTTCCAGAATTTACTTCTTAAAGATAATGCATCTATACTGTTATCCATCATATCAATCATATCCATAACACCTATAACTAATGCAGATTTCCGTGCTCATTCTGATCCTCTATATTCTCACAATTAGGTATGTATTCTCCTCAACCTATTTATAACCAGCAACCAAGTGCATAACTATAATACCAGATCAGCAGCTAATTATCGTCCCCATGCATGTCGCACCAATCTGAAACAATTTACAATTCTTTACCAAGGTCCTAAGCTTTGGAATGCTCTACCATCACATATAAAAGATTCATGCAGTCTTTCTATTTTCAAGAAACATATGATAGAATTTCTGTTAAGATAAATTTTACGCCGCACATATAAAACGCTTAATTAAGTAAAATATTGCATTTATGTGCATACACTGTAAATTTCAGGGAATCAAATCAGCTCCAGAGGAGTTAGTCTCTCTCAAAAAACGGTGACGGAATGGCTATTTTGGGGTGTGATCGACTCCTTGAAATTTTCAGTGTGAGGTGAACTCACTAGGGCCCACTAGATAAGCCTAGTGGTTTCATGAGGTCTCTTCGCCATCTATATCGACAGCTTGTACATTACAAATATAATTAATGGCAATAAAATCAATTCAATTCAAAAAAAACATTTCGGCAATTACGGAATGTGTTCTAATTACCTATACGGAAAGCAGTTTAAGTCAGGGAAAGATGTAGAAAGATACATGAAAGAAAACAGCGTTTGGGAGAAAGTCATGAAACACAAAAAGAACAAGACGCGGAGCTCCTTTGCCAGCGCGCGAGTCAGTGACAGAAGTGGTAAGTGCGAAAAAAGCGCAAAATGACCGCATAAATTCAGCATATACCAATACACAACACCCAGTAGAAGAGCAAACACAAATTAAGTTTTGGCGCGAACATTCGCCCTATTTGAATTCGAGTTCATGTTTGATCGATACATATATACGCCTGCCTAATCTATAAAAATTTGGCAAAATTTCAATGACTCCAAGAATCTTAAAATGTACTCACAATTTTTGTTATCTGATGCAGCATTTTAAATATTTTATCTTGATATGATTTATCATTTTCAGGTTCTGTCATAGCATCTAATTTTACACAGATATATTATATTCCAATTATATTATATTCCAGTTATATTTATTTTAATGTAAATAATTATTTGATCCAAATAAACTCGATAAAAAATTTAAAAAAAAATTTAAAAAAAAGGATCACGATCCCTGTGGGCACCTTCCTCTTCGTGTGTATCGGACACACAATGGACATGCAGACTTACGTCATAGACACATCAACGTTATTTTCTAGGGATTCAGAAGCTTTACAAGAACAAAAACCTAGGCCTTGTGTATATCTTAGCCAGGCGTTGGACTTGACGCTACTGCTCCGGAATAGAAATAGACAACCCATAGACATGGACAACCCAGCTCCAGAATGGAGAACGTTTTAATGATACAAAACTTGGTCTTATATCTTAGATAGATAGATAGATAGATAGATAGATAGATAGATAGATAGATAGATAGATAGATAGATAGATAGATAGATAGATAGATAGATAGATAGTTTAATTTCCAAATACTTTGCAGCTCGAAAGCTGAATTATGTATTTACAGTAATTCCATTAATAAAGTATATTATAAACTAAGTACTATAATTATAAAAAGGTATAAAATATGGTAAAAAGATTAATCTACATATAATTATTATCAATACAAGATCTAATTACGAAACTGTTTCTATAACGATCTGTCTTGCATTTGGGTACATTGAAGCGCCTGTTGCGTCTCAAAGCATAACGTGAGGGTCCACTAAACGGTATTAAACTGTTCAGACGATGATCAGGGTCCTTTACGATGGTGTCAAAGGTATTTCTACATAGCCCTATAATGAAGTCTACGATTGGGACAATGTTCAGCATTTCAATAGCTCCCTGATAGGGTAGTCCTGGGCAAATAATAGACATTGCCCGCTTTTCTACTTACACTATATTACGTGCAAACCTCACCTACTAAAGGAACAACATCATTTACATTCTGCGTCATAACAACACCTAAGGATTCAACACCTATATAATCTTATAATATTCAACGTACAATCTATGAACGCTACACAGAGAGGCTGATACTTCGTGTACCGGACACAGAATATTACATCATTGAAATATTTAGTTTAAAAGTAGGGTTAGTATTCCTTTATTTCAGGGTTAGGACTAGAGTTTGGTTATGGTTATGGTTAGGGTTATGGTTAGGGTCAAACGTCGAACTTCACATGTGCCGAACTCAATGTAAATGAGCTTAAACAAAAGACTACTCTCGTTTGCATTGAGTTCGGCACATGTGAAGTTCGATGTTTGACCTAGGCCTTAGGAGAAATAGACTACACGTTCAACATACCAACACGCGAGGATAACTAATCTACTTAGCACTAGTTGTACGCCCTTACTTTGGTTACGCAACCCAGCTTTGGGCCCCACTATCTACTGAACTACTTGTAAAACTAGAACGAACTCAAAGACGTGCAACCAAGTATATTGTTAGCTATACATCAAGACTGTTATCACTATCCCTACTGCCAATGAAAACAGTTTTATAATCCCATTAGGGATGGTAATTTAGAGTTCTTTCATATCTCACGTCGTTCTTGAGATATTTAGACTTGTGTGATATGCAAATGAATAAGCTACAGGTGTGTATGACGTAAAGAGCTTTACACATTTTTAGAAAATCAAGAAATTAGAAATATAGTAAATTAATTTGGGTCGCTATTCCGATGTAATGATGTTAGGAATTGTTAGGTGTCACGAAGTGTTGTACTGTGCAAAGTTTCAAGTGATTTCATTGAATAATCTCAAAGATACACTTGATTTTCTCATAGTTAATGATTTTCTAAAAATGTGAAACATCTTTACGTCATAGGTGATCTCATTTGCATATCACATAAGTCTAAATATCTCAAGAACGACGCGAGATGTGAAAGAACTCTAAATTACCATTCCTAATAATTTTCGGAGTACATTGAAATAAGACAAACTTAGTTTTCATTTAATTTTTTCTCTTTTCAACGATCGTAAATGTTTGTTTTAGATAGTGAATATTTAAGGAGTAATTAACCCTGATTAGATAAAGATTGTGTTATTATATATACTGCTATAGTGAATGTGTGACAGCTTGGAGTAGACAGAGGAAACCTTCTGATTGCCGGTGAGACGCTGTAACCATTGAGCCACCAAGACTCAGATGGAGAGCGAAGGTTGCAATGATGTACTGGTTCGATTGATATAAACACGTGTCTGTATATATTGTATACTATTACGCTCCTTCACTTCGGTGTTGTTGAGCCGACTCTGTGAAGTTGGTGTAGGTGTCCTTTAGCGATAATGCAACGCCCACTACCCTTGTGGTAGTTTTGAGCACTCTGGCCCAAAACCGCTTATGCAAACATTACCGATATATACTGCCTATTATACACACTGGTGGGAGAGCTTGGAGTAGACAGACGATACATGGACGATCGTCAAGCTCGTATCCTCAGAAAAATGATTCTGAGTTCCGGACAGGAATCAAACCTGTAACCTTCGTCCATGTATCAGATAAAGATTATTATTATTATTATATAGCATGTAGCTAATGACACATTCCCATAATAATATCAAACATTGATGCTGCCCAGCACTCGAGTATTATATATCATATGGCGCCTTGATGTCTTGGATCGACATCTTTGATTAATAGAAATGAATAGCATTGTTGACATCAATGACATTCGAGCAATGGCATCTTAAAATGTATGTATTCCAATGTGTGTGTGTGTGTGTGTGTGGGGGGGGGGGGGGGGGGGGGGGGGGGGGGGGGGGGTAGTGCGACACTTCCCAAATTGTTTCACGAATTTCAGTGGGCAGAAGTTATATTTTAGTCGGTAGAAGTTATGTTTTAGACGTGTTCGATTTAACACGGACAAGTAGAATCATTAACTTTTAGCACAATTAACAGTTTAAATTAATTTCAAGTTTAAATTAATTTTAAGACGCACAAATCTAATGTTGATGTTAAATGTTTTGTTTATATGTAAATTAATGTAATCAACGAGAGAACACCAAAGACATAAATTTATTAAAATGTCATCATGTTTTCATTATGTATTGAGAGTGCGTTATTAACGTAGGACTAATTAACCATTTCACCAGCTGACCAGGGTCGTTTTAGTATGCACCGAACGGAAAGACAATATTTTTACAAGCTTCCATCGATAGGATGTAGTCGGTACAAGCTTGTGCGTCAGTCGGTTGAAGTGAGCTTACACCCCCCCTGTAAAACGGCCCTGCTTAGAATATAGACATATATAGAAGACTCATACAATCTAGATTGTGATTGGCTAACAAATCTACAGACAATTCTTGATGTCTTGCCACCTACAAAATATCAAAAATTGTCTGTAGGTGACGTAATTGTCTTTGCGTTGGCTTACTTCCTAAACTCCCTAAAGGCTTCTACATTTATAATTAAATTATGTATAATAAAACAATCATTGGAATCGGCTTACACATAATATCAAGAATTATCCAGACCTCTGTCAATGTTATCCGCCTCAGACGTCGTCTTCGGCAGATAACATTGACCTCAGTCTAGATAATTCTTGATATCATGCTCAGCCTCATCGAATAATTGTTTAATATTTGACATTTCACTGCAAGGATTTGAGGTGAAGGAAAATTTCGAGTGTTAGAATATATACATTTTAAGACCAAACCGCGACCAGTTGCGAAAACAATGCCTTTGGTGGTGCCAAAATCGACTGTTACTCATTGGAGACAGAACATTCTAGATTGCCGCTGCAAAACTGTGGAATTCATTACCAGAGGAAATTAGAAAAACTGACTTAAGTAGTTTTAAGTCAGCACTTAAGACTTCTTTTTTTGAATTAATAGTTTTTGTAGTTCTCATATAGTTGTTAGGTTTTATATGTAATTAGTTTTATAAGTAACTTAAGTAATTTTAAGAATATATTGTTGTAAGAGCATTGAGATTATTGTATAATGCTCCTAAAACGTCTTTATTACTCGGGCGACCGAGTCTTAATTTCGGCTTCATTATTATTAGTAGTATTCGTATTAGTATTATTTTTGGGGTTCCGTAAATTTGCAAAATTGCGCAATAACTCGTACCCAGGGTCTTCACCCTTGCCTCAATGTTCCTTGCCTTCACCCTTGTTGTCAATCAATCGCAGTCTGAAAAGCATTTACGAGACCTGTAAACCCGCAAACCATTGCAAAGATTCTCTCCAAGATGAGAGAAACACAGATGAGAGTTCAATCATGAAGACGGAATGGACAGCCGAAGGACAGGGAAATATTATTATACTGTGTTGACATTTTAATATCCCGGGAAACGTAACTATAAAGTAACTTTAAGAATGTATTGTTGTAAGAGCATTGAGACTATTGTATAATGCTCCTAAAACGTCTTTATTATTATTGTTACTATTTCTTAAACTCACCTATACTGAAATAGAAAACGCGCCAACCTATTCCACACCTTTTTGTCGGAATCCCTTGCGGCGTGAAGGTGAACCAGTGAAAATCTCCCGTGCTTCTTCCACAGATGATAACACCGTTTTATTTGGATTACCACTAACAACGAACCTAAAGTAGAAAAACAAAATCGCCATGTTCATTAAAAAATCGGGAGAAAAAAGGAAGGAAATGGACAATTAGTCTGAAATTGAACAGGGGACCGGAAGAGTGGGACGTACTCGTGGGAGCGAAACTGCGCATTCCGTCGCCACCGACCCCTGAAATGTTCTAGCTATGTTTTTGTCGTGCGAAGCGACATTGTTGGTCTTAAGTGGATTATCATTCAATGACTTTTGGCACGCGATTGACTTTTTGTTATCGTTATTTCTGTTCACTCATCATCTTAGTCGACGCAGCTCGATGATTAGAGCATCTCACTAGCTATAGTCATCAGAAGTTTAAAGGTTAATACCACATATGTAACCTTCAGTCATCATCTCAGTCCATGACGTAGCGTATAAGGATTAGAGCATCTCACTAGTCATCAGAGACCCATCTGTCTTAACATCAATAAGAACAACTCCTTGTTATTCAATATATCCCCCTTGATTACCAACGAATACCACTGGTTATTAAAGAATTATTACAAAAGAGATTATTATTGACAGCGATGAAACAGATTTTAGAACTATAGTGTTTAGAACTATGTGTCGTCGTTATAACGCTACACTACTGGCTCATAAATTTCACTCATAGTTAATATAACCTTGCTTTACTCCGGCATCATCTGAGTCCATCAAGAAGAGCTTCTCACTAGACGAAAGGGTTACAGGTCGAACACATGTGTAACGATCATCTTATAGCCATGTAGCTCAACGGATCTCACTAGTCATCAGTAGGTTTAGAGGTTAATGAACCTTCACTCATCATCTTAGTCCATGAAACTAAATAGTTAAAGCATCTCACTAGTCATCATGGGTTAGATTATTCACATCTGGGACTCATAACTTTCTCTCAGCATATAGAGCTCGACAAACTTTCTAAACTTTAAGTATATCATAGCTATAGGAATTTATTTAATGGATGTAAGCGATCATAAGATGGACGAACTATCAAACTAGGCGCGCAGACAAAAGTCCTGCATCGGGGACTTAGTTGTCACCACGCAAGGAGGGGCGAAAAATGTTAAAATTTTAAGGTCTAGAACACCATATGATTTTCCTTGAAAAATTGGCAATGTTGATGGATCTTGGGACATTGGCTTTATATGACCAACTGAAATACTAAAGCCTGGTTTCGATATGGTCGCTGCGCTGTCTTTACGGTCGCAGAAGTGAAGCAGTAAAGCGTGTTTCTTTTGTTATCACAAAAGAAACACGCTTCACTGCTTCACTTCCGCGACCGTAAAGACAGCGTAGCGACCATATGGAAACCAGGCTTAACCGTATACAACCTTAACCATAATAATAACCCTAATATAATCCCAATACTAAAATTGACTTGGGTTAATGTTGTATCGGCTGGATCTTTCAAGTCGACAGACTACTATTTCTCCCCAATTTCAGGGGATTAAACGGCTTCGCTGCCAGAGGAGCACCCCTTGTTTCGAGAAAGAGACGTCCCTCAGATACCTCACAGAAGCCTAGTACACAACGACCTTTTGAATTCTCGCAGATTAAAGGGAAATGATCTTTGCCAGAAACAACCGAGTTTAAGGAAATCCTCGCTCGTTGTGGTTTGGAAAAGGATCAGGTTGGTCATCACGAAAATTAACTTTCGTATAAAAATAGCCCTTTGCTTCTCTTTAACGGAAATTTCTGGACATCTTTTCATGGGTGCGGTTTTAGCTGTCGGTAAGTTTTGTTTTCGATTATGTGCAAGGTCATGCAGTTGCATGAAAAAACTTGATCTTTGACAGTCTCAATTAGCTCAATCATTAGAATTTAGAGAATTTTACTATACATGCATGTACCCATCATCCTAGTCCATGTAGCTCAATGGTTAGAGCATCTCACTAGTCATCAGAAGGTTGTAACCTTCTGATTACTGGCTTTGTCCATTGAATTACATGAAGAAAGATGATGAGTGAAGGTTACATATGCGTACAACCTGTAACCTTAATCATGATTAACCTTCTGATGACTAGTGAGATGCTCTAACTATTGAGCTACATGGACTAAGATGATGAGTGAAGGTTACATATGTGTACAACCTGTAACCTTCTGATGACTAGTGAGATGCTCTAACTATTGAGCTACATGGACTAAGATGATGAGTGAAGGTTACATATGTGTACAACCTGTAACCTTCTGATAACTAGTGAGATGTTCTAACTATTGAGCTACATGGACTAAGATGATGAGTGAAGGTTACATATGTGTACAACCTGTAACCTTCTGATGACTAGTGAGATGCTCTAACTATTGAGCTACATGGACTAAGATGCAATGCGTGCATGAAGGTCATATATGTACCACCTGTAACCTTCTGATGATCAGTGAGATGCTCTAACTATTGAGCTACATGGACTAAGATGATGCGTGAACGTTACATATGTGTACAACCTGTAACCTTCTGATGACTAGTGGGATGCTCAACTGGATCATTGAGCTAAATGAACTAAGATGACCGGAGTGAAGGGTACATATATGTGTATAACCTGTAGGTCACAGTAGTCAGTATATACTACTCAAGTAACGTCGCCTTCGATTCCGGCAGAAACTGAAAGCAATTATTTGAGTTAATAAGCTTGATGAGTATAATGCGCATTAATAAATAAAGTAGTACATGGTTTATATTTATACCGGCTTTACCTTGATTTTTAACGAACTTCCTGACGTCCAAAGCAAATTAAAATCCAAGCTCAACTACGATGCTCGAACGCGATGCGGACACGACGAAGGGCTATAGCCTATGGATAGTTTTCAAAGACCTACTGGTAATTGAACCTTGACAATCGACCGCCAACTCGTATGCATGTACTTGATTCACCATTTCAAATTTCCAATTCACGTTTCAACAGTAGGATTACCCCAGCGATTTAATTTCCTATTTAGACATAAAGGTTGTCATGTGGTGCAGCTTGCGCCGTTTCACCGCGCTCGCTCGAGTTCGCTGCCGGCGCCGAGTGCGGTGACCGACCGCGGGTGAGATTTTAATCGGACATTATGCAGAAGCACGAAACAACATGGGCGTTTGGCAAGACATGTTCAGTATCAGGATCATTTAAAGTCGATAAGTAAAGGTTATATCAACCTATATCCGCGCTTAAACACAGAGGTCTAAGGTATATGAGAAAAGTAGAGTGCTGCGTAGACAGTGTTTTGGATACTGATATAGCAAAGTGAAAAGGTGGTTGAACTGCCAAGATTTTTAGTAACGAAATATTGACGCCTTTCGAGCGGAGCCCTTCATCAGAGTAAGACGAGATGATTCGTTTAGTTTATTAGATTCATCACTCTTTTAGGTGAACGGAATACCCCCAACAGGCTAGAAGCCTAATTGATATAGGGGGGCCTACGATTTAAGGTCGTTATCCGAGAAGACCCGAAAGTCTTACCATTTGCTGATATTATTACAAAGGCAGCACTTTCTCCTCAATTATTTTTAAGACCCTGAGTGATGGTCTATAGGTCCAACCCAGGATATCAGAACCTAAGTCTCCGCCAGCTCTAACCACTAGACCACAACAGATGATATATACCTTAATATATGTTTAGTAAAAATCTTGGCAGTTCACCACCTTTTCACTTTGCCAGTGGAAATATTCGAACCGTCCCGAACTTTACGACAGTTGGATTCCCATGCGTGATACCGAAATAACGACCTGTAGAGAACAAAGAAAACCGAGTCAATGGTGATATAAAGCTGGATAAAAGTTGCCCTTTTTATCCGATCAAGATCGAGGGACCTTAAAGTGCCCATGACCCCAAATACGATATTACGGATATAGATGCTACATGAAGTGAAAAGTTGAATGCTAAAATATTTTATGATTTGAGCTTTGCGTTGATGTGCTATAAAGATTTGTTTGTCAGAAATGGTAATGAGTGTGACGTCATTTCGCTTTCTTTTCTGCTTTCCGTGTGATAGACTGGTTGAGGATTTGAGTGAAAAAGTTGATAAAATCTTTACTATAGCGGTCAAGTACATCATCAACGTTTGAGTTAGATTAATTTGCTTTAACAGTAGCCTATTGTATCCGAAATGATGCCGTAAATGACGTCACACTCATTAGCATTTCTGACAAACAAATCTTTATAGCACATCAAAGCCCAAATATTTTGGCATTCAACTTTTCACTTCATGTAGCATCTATATCAGTAATATCGTATTTGGGTCATGGGCACTTTAAGATCTACGACGTTTTAACTAGGACGGCGACGGCAGTGAAAGCAATACTAATTTCAGCATTTGAATGGCACCATGGTCTATTGACTAGCGTAATTAACACTCAAAGCTTGTTTTATGATCTCCAAAATGCTTCAATATTTCTAAACCGATAGTATTGTCTGTGTTTAAGTAAGTCTTAAGAAACAGCTGTCATCTCTCCGTGAGTTACCGTCGTCTGAGAGACCGCGTGAAAATGCTCTCAGTAGCGTTTGTAAACAGAACGAGGTCGGCGTTGAGATTACTTTTAGGAATAAAAATGATTTAGTCTTTTTGTTTCGCATAAAGATTCTTTTGTTTGATCAACGTGCCCGTCCTAGGTTGCCGTCGTAGTTGTTAAGGTCCCTATTTAAACGCTCGAAGGCCAGTTTAAAACGCCGCGTACTTTCCTGTGCCGAACCTATAATGTATATATATTAGCAAACTGCTTTGTTCAATCTCATTTGCATTTGGTTCGCCACATGAAAAGTTCCACGTTTGACACGGGTTTTAGTTAATGATCACTCCTGTGGTGAAAGGAGATATCCAGAGGATCCAAGATTTAACGTTGTTAGGAACCGTCATTATTTATGGTCGGGGCGAAGAGAAATAGATAGACTGAAAAAAAAGTTTACCCAACCAAATTAAGATCAGAAATTTAACCGTCCCAACCATTTATGGGTAAAGAAAATCTTTTACCCAACCCAAGAAGAACAAAGTAGAATGCTGCGTAGAATGTGTTTTGAATATATAGCAAAGTGAAAAGGTGGTAAACTGCCAAGAATTTAGTGACGAAATACTGACGTTTCGAGCGGAGCCCTTCATCAGAGTAAGACCTGATGAAAAAGTTAGATAAAGCCCAATTCCCGGCATATCGTCGACACAAGTTTTAATAATAAACCCAAATAGATATATACATGAAAGACAGATCCTATATTGTAACATTCAGATTATTATACCCTATATAGAACAGGAATCCAAGGAGAGGAATACAATAACAAAAGCTAATGTACAATGATTGAATCATGATGACTAAGGAGAACTGATGACGAGATTCCAATTTTAAATGATGACCTTAATTTTTTATGTATATAGTCATGAAAATTTTGCTACCCAACCCTTTAGAGAAGTGATTATTTTACCCAACCATTTATAGGTCTTAGCCAATTTTCAGATCCCCAACCATTTTCTCTTCGGCCCCCACCCCGGCACTAAATAATGACCGGTCCCTTGTCCGAAAAGACACGAAAGTCTTATACAATTTAAATATTTGCTGCAGCAATCGAACCTATAACCTTCAGAAATGCCGGTGAGACACTCTAACCATTGAGATAGTGAGACGCAGATAGAGAGAAAAGGTTAAAGTGCCCATAACCTAAAAATATTTTATTGTCTTGTTTGGAAGAACTTTTAAAATGATAAAGTAACTTATTTTGAAGATTTTCGTTTCTTAGCTTTCTTTTTGAGATGTATCAGTTTGTTTGATATGCAAATGTCTGGAATTTCGTCACACATGCATGACTTATTGGAGAAATGTGTATATCTCTTTCATTCTCGAACGAAATCCTTTAAAATCAAGAAGTTTGGTGTTGTGGGAGAAACGCACACACGTGCTATTCAAACTTTAGTGTTTTTATTTCATGAACGCAAAGATATATAATATTCTCTGATAACTCATTATGCATGTGTGACGAAATTCCAGATATTTGCATATCAAACAAACAGATATATCTCACAAAGAAAGCGAAGAAGTGAAAATCTTCAAAAGAGGTTACTTTATCATTTTAAAAGTTCTTCTAAATAAGACAATAAAAATTTTTGAGGTTAGGGGCACTTTAAAATACAGTAATATTGTTTGTTAGGACATTGGCAACAAAACTTAAGTTTGTCTAATGTGAAAGAACTCGTAAACTGATAAAGTAACACCTTTTACAACTTTTCCGTATTTTACTTCGTTTTTGAAATATTTCAGTTTGTTTGATATGTAAATGAGATGGTCTCTGACGTCAGATGCAGGGTAGAGAATTTTCACTCATTAAAAAAGTCTTATATATCTCAGTGATTGCTAAGTTTACAACGTTCATTATCATGACGAGTTATTATACGCACATTTTCAAGTAAATTTGTGGAACAAACTTGAAGATGGAACTAATATTTTAATGAGTGAAAATTCTCTACCCAACACCTGACGTCAGAGACCATCTCATTTACATATCAAACAAACTGAAATATTTCAAAAACGAAGTAAAATACGGAAAAGTTGTAAAAGGTGTTACTCTATCATTTTACGAGTTCTTTCAAATTAGACAAACTTAATTTTTGTTGCCAATGAGCTAAACTACAATGTGTTCGCAATATGTTTTCAAAATATAATTGAATGACATTAATATAAAATAATAAATATATATATATATATACTTACAAGAGTATAATTAAAGTGCCAACGAATCGAAAATTAAGTTAATCTTATTTGAAAAAACTCGTAAAACAATGAGGAATAACAACTTACAGCTCTTCCATATTTCACTCAGTTCTTGAGATATTTAGACTTAGGTGATATTTAAATGAGCTGATCTATGACGTAGCAAGTTGTACACAACATT
Organism: Chrysogorgia sp. JL179-B06; assembly: GCA_035772405.1. Lineage (NCBI taxonomy): Eukaryota > Metazoa > Cnidaria > Anthozoa > Scleralcyonacea > Chrysogorgiidae > Chrysogorgia > Chrysogorgia sp. JL179-B06. Next base: position 1,652,367 of record JAYKKM010000374.1, read on the forward strand.
AGAAAATCATGTATATCTTTCCAATATTATTAAAAGAAATCACTCAAAACTTTGTAATTGCTACAGCTCATGAAACAAAACATTAAAGACAAGCTTCAAGTGATTTCGTTCAATAATCTTTAAGATATACAGGATTTTCCAATGTTGTGTACAACTTTCTACGTCATAGATTATCTCATATCTTAAGTCTAAATATCTCAAGAAGTTAAATATGGAAGAGCTGTAAATTGTTATTCCTCATTGTTTTAAGAGTTCTTTCAAATAAGACAAACTTTATTTTCGATTCATTGGCATTTTAAGTGCGCCAAATAAATTTAAATTTTCTACAGTTTTTAATCTTACTTATATAAACTGGCCTCACAAATTGCAACAACAAAATCGACAATATATATATATATATATATATATATATATATATATATATATATATATATATATATATATATATATATATATATATATATATATATATATATAAATATATATATATTTATATTTGAAAGATCCTTTTCAACGATGGGAAAGAAGGGAGTGATTCAATTATCTGAACGCCTCATCTGTTGTTTCTCCATTACACCAGGGCTACTTCTTAATGTGCACCTAACCCCAAAAATGATAATGCTATGTTTGAAAGGGCACAATGATGAAGAATGGCAGTAACAGTTCTTCGATATCTATTTTCGTTCTTGAGGTATTCAGTTATATGTGATATGTTAATGAGGCACATGATGACGTCAAAGCAGGCAAACAACATTGTGACAATTCTAAAATTTGTGTATATCTTCAAAGTTATCCAACGAAATTACTTGAAAATTGCACGTGGATACATACCACCACAATAAAGAACATGGTTCAAGTGTTGTCACCATAGTAACAGATTAGCTTCCAGACCCCCTAGTCTCTAAAACAAAATAATTTGTTTTCTCTCAAATGCAGAACATGTTGAGATTGGCAGTTCTCAATAACTTTTGCAATAACTTTTCCAATGCAATACCCAAATTTGAAATCGAAAACGTTGCTTGCGACGACAGAACATTTCTGTATTGGAACGGAGAGGTTTGGAAGCTAATCTGTTACTATGGTGACAACATAACTTGAACCATGTTCTTTAGTTTGGTGGTATGTATCCACGTGCAAAGTTTCAAGTAATTTCGTTGGATAACTTTGAAGATATACACAAATTTTAGACGTCTTTGACGTCATCCTGTGCCTCATTAACATATCACATATAACTGAATACCTCAAGAACGAAAATAGATATCGAAGAACTGTTAGTGCCATTCTTCATCATTTTAAGTGCGTTAGGTGCACTTTAATCCTTTCGATGCCTGGCTCGATAATTGTCGAGAGGCGCCATATCGGCCTTCTACACAATCGTCAAGACCGGGATTGAAAGGGTTAAATTAGTAATTTTTTTATAACATGATTGGGGGGTTAAATACCCCATATCAGGACTAAAGACTCCCTACCCTCTTCCGCCGGTCTTTGTAAAAAAACATCAAAGAATCTATCCTATAAGACCGTTTAAAATAATGTACTGGTTCGATTGACATATATAATCCATATATAGCAAAGTGAAAAGGTGGTAAACTGCCAAGATTTTTGTGACGAAATACTGACGTTTCGAGCGGAGCTCTTCATCAGTCTTTGGTCTTATACTCTGATGAAGGGCTCAGCTCGAAACGTCAGTATTTCGTCACTAAAAATCTTGGCAGTTTACCACCTTTTCACTTTGCTATATATCCAAAACACTGTCAACGCAGCACTCTACTTTTTTATATACTCCCTATGCGGTAGTCACTGCACTGTAAATTTCAATTTTAATGGTTAAAATAACCAAATATTTTGGTTAAATTGACCTTAGTTTGGTTGTTTCAACCATAAAAAAAGGTCAATCGATGAGTCAACCGAAGAAATTGGTTGTTTTAACCAATCTGTTTTCACAGTGTGCATATCAGTGATGCTTATATATATATTATGTGTTATATATATATATATACTAAAACTCACGACTCGCTCTCAGGAACGGCCTATACGTAGCTCAGTTGTCAGAGCGCCGCACTAGATTCAGGGAGGAGTGAGTTCAATTCTCACAGAAGGCCTTGGTCTTAGAAAATTTCCACCCTCGTAAAATATCCTTCCCGAGCGAGCGGCGTAAATGCCAATATTATTCGTTATATACACTGTAAAAACAGATTGGTTAAAACAACCAATTTCTTCGGTTGTCTCAGACTCATTATTTGACCATTTTTTATGGGTTGAAACAGCCAAATTTATTGGTTGAAACTTAACGAAACTAAGGTCATTTTAACCAAAATATTTGACCTATAACCTATAACCTATCAAATTGGTTGTTTCAACCAATCTGTGTTTACAGTGTACATACATGATATATATATTCTAAGGATTTATGGTGAAGGAAAATTTCGAGTGTTGGAATATATACATTTTAAGACCAAACCGGGACCAGTTGCGAAAAATACAACATCAAGGCCTTTTGGCTGGAATTGAACGTACGACCCCGCAGTGATGCTAATGCAGTGCTCTGACCACTGAGCTGACAGTTGCCGAGAGCCAAGATTCTGGGTATATTACAAACAATATTTCGCATTTCACTCGATTAAACTACATATTCTAAGGATTTGTGGTGAAGGAAAATTTCGAGTGTTGGAATATATACATTTTAAGACCAAACCGGGACCAGTTGCGAAAAATGCAACTCCAAGGCCCTCGGGCTGGAACTGAAGATGCTAGTGCAGTGCCCCGACCACCAGCCACGAAAGCCGCCGCGGAGAGCCTAGTCACGAGTTCTGTATATATGGTGGCGGCAATGCCGGGATAAGATTCTGGGTATATTATAGGTAATATTTAATGCAAAAATTGGAGGCACAATTGTAGAGTTACCCGTGCGTCACACGTGCGTGACCGGATATCACTTCACTTCCGGGTCAAGCGGACTTTGATCTGTTGTTTTCGTGGAACCTCACAGACACTGCATTCAGAGTTCTGGACATTCTTTTTTAGGTAAATGTTATGTCATTACCGTGTATTCAACTTTAATCTTTGCAGGCTATTGTTAAGCCTTTTTGTATTGCCATGTGGCTTATCGCAGGCATATTTAGTTTATGCTTTATGTCCATTTTCAGAACTTATAGTTTCTTCATCGTTGACAATTAAATCATTGTTGAATCGAAAGGGATTATTCTTTAACAATAGTCTGCTTCATCAGAGTTGAATATAAAGAGCCCTCTCTCAGAAATGTCATGTATGAGTGCCCCCCACCTCTTCATTTTGGCAGATTATCGTACTGCGTCGCACCTTCACATCCATGATACGGCGCTTTTTCGAAAAAGATGAATCAGCAAAAAAATAAGAACAAAACGATAAGCTAACACTAGGTACCAGACACAAATCCCTTTGAAGTCACTCATTCAGATAATCAGATGTAGAAGATGCCTTCTATTCACATCTACGGACAGACAGTGATCAGGAAGGCAATAATGACGATGAGATTGACGTTCTTTTTTGAATTTACTTAGGTTTTTATGTGAATAAAGTTATGTTGTGTCTTATGAGCATTTTGTCAATCTTTTTTTTAATAAGCGCCGCTCTCTATTTAGCGCCGCACGAAAAAGTTGCAAAATTTAACAAGCGTCGCAGCGTTAAATCGAACATTTACGGTACTATACCTTTGTTTTGATACCTTAATCGAAGTTTCAGCCGTTTATTTTATTAATTGTTTCTCACGATGTTATCCTGAACAGACGATTCTTGTCCGTACGCTGTTTGATAAATCAACATGGCTATTTTCCTGTGAAAACATCGATTCCGGCGGTAATGACAGGCCCGGTCCGGAGCTACGGGTGTGTGTGTGGGGGGTGCGACATCCCCAAAAATCTTTTTACGAGTTTCAGTCGGTAAAAGTTATATTTTAGACGTGTTCGATTTAACACGAACAAGTCGAATCATTAACTTTTAGTTTAAATTAATTTCGAACTACCAAATTTAAGACTCACAAATCTAATGTTGATTGCTTTGTTTATATGTAAATGTAATCAACGAGAAACACCAAAGACATAAATTTATTAAGATGTCATCATGTTTTCAACTTTTCATTTCGTGTTTAGAGTGCGTTATTAACGTAGGACTAATTAACCATTTCACCAGCTGACCAAGGTCATTTTAGTAGTCACCCAACGGAAAGACAATATTTTGACAAGCTTCGATCAATAGGATGTAGTCGGTACAAGCTTGATCATGCGTCAGTCAGTTGAAGTGAGCTTACACCCCCCTGTAAAATGTTCTGAGTACGACCCTGGTAATGGAATATCCGTCTTTGTGGTTAGTGGTAATTAGGGTGTTGCAAGTAAGATTTATTGGTGTAATCAAAATCAGAGCTATATACAGTCCGATGGGTTTATTCCAAGGAGAAATATCAGGGACAATGGAGTAGAGTAATACCTATAATCCTAAATACTATATGACTGATATAAATTCTACATGAAGTGAATAGTTGAATACTAAAATGTTTTATGATTTGAGCTTTGTGTTGATATGCTAGAAAGCCTATATATGTGTACAACCTGTAACCTTCTGATGACTAGTGAGATGCTCTAACTATTGAGCTACATGAACTAAGATGATGAGTGAAGGTTACATATGTGTGCAACCTGTAACCTTCTGATGACTAGTGAGATGCTCTAACTATTGAGCTACATGGACTAAGATGATGAGTGAAGGTTACCTATAGTGAGATGCCTTAACTATTGAGATACTGAGCTAAGATGATGAGTGAAGGTTACATGTGCACAACCTGTAACCTTCTGATGATCAGTGAGATGCTCGAACTATTGAGCTACATGGACTAGAGATGATGAGTGTATGTTGCATATATGTATACAACCTTCGACAAGCAAGATGCTCTAACCACTGAGTAACTCTATCTGGGCGAGTATGATCACACCCAACATCAAATTACTTCCTTCGTCATTATTTACGCGCTTCCTGTGGTTAGAGACGCAAGATCGTTTCAATGGCGTCATATGGTTTTGTCAACCTTATAATAATTAGAGTAAAAAAACATCTGCCAGCAATTATCAGCATTCATTTCCCCGTCGTGTGATGTTGACAAAATAAAAGTTGCTAGTCTAGCGTGAATGCAAAGAGCAGATACGTGTTGAATCGGATCTGGCTGACGATTTGATTAATTATATACATACACTGCTGTAGTGAATGTGGGAGCTTGGATGATCGTTAAGAGTCCCGGACAGGAATCGAACTTGTAACCTTCTGATTGCCGGTGAGACGTTCTAACCATTGAGCTACAGAGACTCAGATGGAGAGAGAAGCCGAAGGTTGCAATAGTGTACTGGTTCAATAGAAGGATAGAACCAGTAATCTTGCGGTATGTCATCACTATAGTATATTTCATTTTGGGCATGGTGATCGTCCGATGATATGCAGGAATTGAACCGATTTCGAGGTGTTCTTTACTTCGTCTGAACTAGTAGAAACTATTATTTAAAAAACATTTGTTGTGAGGATAGGGGATAAAAATATTAATAAACAAAATTCAGAATAGAAGTCCAGTTTTTCATCTTTAAACAAGTAGTACGTGTATTTGTTTCGAACGTCACTTTAAAACAGGTGACTTAAAGTGATGGTCTCCTTTCTTTAATATTATTGATTACCATCATTATTACCTTCATTATCACCACAATCATTATATCACCACCTCCATCATTATATCACCACAATCATTATCACCAACACCATCATTACCACAACCAACATCATCACCACCACAACAATCATTATCACCACCATCATTATCACCACCACCATTATCATTATCACCATCTGATAATTCACCACCATCATCATTATCACCACCATTATCACCACCATCATCACTATCACCACCACCATTATCATCACCACCATCATTATCACAAACACCAACATCATCATTATCACCACCACCATCATTATCACCACCATCATCACCACCACCATCATCATTATCACCACCACCACCATCATTATCACCACCATCATCATCACCACCACCATTATTATCATCACCATCATCATTATCACAAACACCACCATCATCATTATCACCACCACCGCCATTATCACCACCACCACCATCATCATCACCATCACCATCATCATCATCATCACCATCATTATCACAAACACCACCATCATCATTATCACCACCATCATCATCACCATCCTTATTATTATCATCATCATTATCACCACCATCATCATCACCACCATCATTATCATCACCACCATTATCACAAACACCACCATCATCATGATCATTATCACCATCATCATTATTATTATCATCACCATCATTATCACAAACACCACCATCATCATTATCATTATCACCATCATCATTATTATTATCATCACCATCATTATCACCACCATTATCACAACCACAATCATTACCACGGCCACCATTACCACGTAAATGTACCACGTATTACCATAATCATCATATCACAACCACAATCATTACCACCACCATGGTTTCATTCAAATACTAAAATTTATATTGCAGCTTTCACTGCCGTCGTCTTAGGTTGCTCTTAAGATAGATCAAGGTCCCTATTGAAGAATCTGCGCGAGAATTAGTGAGTATTTTTATGAAATACAAAACTACGCGACAACATTCTATTTAGATTCTACATTTCGATTATATTTTAGTTTTGTATACATTTACATGAATCGGTGTATTTAATACTCCAAGCTTGTTTTATGATCTCCAAAATGCTCCAATATTTCTAAAACAATTGTAGTTTCTGTGTTTAAGTCAGTCTTAGAACAGTTGTCATCTCTCTGCGAGTTACCGTCGTCCTAAAGACGTGAAAATACTCTCAGTGGTGTTGTAAACAGAACGAGGACGGCGTTGAGATTATTCTTGGGAATAAAAATTATTCAGTCTTTTTGTTTCGCATAAAGATCTTTTATTTGAACAACGTCCCCGTCCTAGGTTGCCGTCGTAGATCTTAAGGCCCCTTAGCCTCCTCCACAGGCAACTCCGTGGCTTCTTTTTCCGAATGGATTGCAGGGAAGTATAGGGATTGTGAAGAAAAAAAATGGCCAAAGCAGCCTTCGAAGCTATTGAAGCGATTTGACTCGGAAAAAAGAAGCCACAGAGTTGTCTGCGGGTTACCCGAACCGCACACCCATCTTGATCCTTAAGCCCCCGCTTGGCAAACAAACCCAATCATCAATTATTGTTAAAGTGATGAAATGTGATCTAATTTCCTAAACACACTCGATTGTTCTCGTCAGCCGTCCCGACCTCATCATCCTTGACGCACAGGAAGAATTTACGCCAAGACGCCAGAAAATTCCCCGAACTTCATCTCGTTGCTACATATACCGACGCTTGTTCCACGCTATACACACACATCAAGGTAAACAGCGAAATAGAGCGCTCTTCGAGGAAAAGCTGACCGAAGATGGTAAGCGTGAACTGCGTTGTTTGCGCGCTATTTGTTGTGAGCGCGCTATCTGCGTCGTTCGTCAGCGGGGCAGAAGAAGACACCGCCGCGATGGATTATATAATAAAAGCCAACGTAGGTCAAGGTAAGAAAGACTTGGAAGAGAACGTGCTTTCCTTGAAAAGGTTTATGTATTAGGAGGTATTTATATGAGGTGAGCCAGTCCCCCCGAGTTAGCCCGCTTTGCCGAGATGAATTTCATCCCCCGTGTTTACATGAGAATTATTAGCCCGCGCGCTACCAGAGCTGGCTCGCTCGAGTTGCAACGGCTGCGATAGCCAGAATCCCACTTTTGCGGGCAGGTTTAAATTTATAACCTACACACGAACAAACGGTATTTCGAAATAAAACGTTGTCGAGAAAATACAGGTGAAGATAAACATTGTTGCGGTGTATTTAGCGTTTTCTTTTCAGCACGGGTAAGCGGGCCAGCCCTGTCAATCGCGTTTACATGGGAATTGAGCCAGCCCGGAGTAAACCAAGATCCCAGTCACATAAAGCGAGATCTCGGCTGGTCGGGCTGGCCCGGTGCTCGTTGTATAAAACGCAAGATGAAATGTAACAAGAAATAGTAACAACCGCACGATCTCGACAAAGTAACACCTCCTTACAGACTGTGATTAATTTCGCCGATTTGTACGTATCCTAGTGAAAATGGATGTACTTAAATCTGGCTCCAACCTTAACAGCGTAGAGTCTGGCTGCTATTAATAAACCAAATTTGACTCACAAATGATTGCAAATGAGCTATTTCTTTTGTTATGGCCGCAAGAATTATGGGTAAAAGCGGACAAACATCGGTACCGACGTCATCTCGACGGAGCGCTACTGTTGCTCCAACTTACTGATTATCAAATTATGTAACATGCGTCAGGATCAGAAATCGATCCGAGTAATTCCTAGTGTGTAATTAATCACAGACACAGTGTGTTTGAACGAGAACGCACTTTACCATGTGCTTATTTTTCTGCCGATTTTTGGGTGAAAATATTCTTGTGAATATTCTTAGATTACCGAGTATAATATTTCAGTTAATTAAAACGGATGCTGATCATATGCATAAATGTGATCAATGTATAGGACTAGGTTTTATCGTTTTGTTAGCTGATAGTTGGTTTTGTTAGAAAAAGGAAAGAATTTACCATACTTTTCAAAGGTAAAATAAAGTTCATTTTTAAAAAACATTCTGTGATTTTATTGTATTTTATTTTCAACACGCAAAAATATGTTCTTAACAAAATCTCAGCCTTGGGTATATTCTTAACATATTCTTCAAATTTCGCCAATCTCAGCCTCGATATTCTTATAAAATGTATTCTTATAAAAAAAGTGGTTAAAACTAAGCTCAACTCTTTCCTGTCCGGCTGAAAAACATCAAAAATTGAACCACCTCTTTGTTCTATTGATATCTCTTGAAATAACCATAACTGTTGCGAAAGCTATACATTTTCTGAAAGCCCAATAAACCGGCTTTTACTTGTGCTTTTAAATTTCCTGAACAAAACACATTATATTAATATAAATTAGGATTAATTATCATAAATCAGGTTGAAAACGAAGCATCTTGAAAACTCAAAATACCACGAATCGCAGAGTTGTTTATGAAATCAAATCAAACTTGGCGTGTGAGTGGATCTCATGTTCCTGGCGCTTGTCGAATTTCAATTTTTAATCTTGCGTTACCGTGTGCCGTGTTGATCGATTGACAACTTTGTGGGTCTTAACCAACAGCATAGAGACCGCATCGACGACGATCGCTGGCCGACTCGGCCCGACTGCGAGGTCGGGATTAATGTAATAGTTAAAAGAAGGCACTGTTTAGTTTCAGTTTATTTAAGATTTATCACTCTTTTAGGTGAACGGAATATCCCAACAGGCTAGAAACCCAATTGATAGGGGTTCCGAGGGCCTACGATTTAAGGTCGTTATCGGAGAAGACCCGAAAGTCTTACCATTATTACTTATTGGATTCCTCTGAGCCCAATATTACAAAATATTGAGAATTCAATATTGGGCGAGACCGAAGGTCGAGCCTAATATTGCAAGTCGAGACTTAAATATTTTGTAATATTGGGCGAAGATGAATCCAATAGGTGTTTTATTATATCGAACAAAATATCTTAACATAAAGATGTTTCTTCGCACTTCACTTATGTTCAAAACTGCTCCGTTTTTTTATTTTTATTTTTAACCGTTGTTATTAATTATTTTGCATCTTTGCTTGGTTGTAAAGTTAATAAACAAATAAACAATAAATAAACAGTCAAAAGACTCAAAAGGTTGCTGGCCGTCAAAAAGAATAATAAAAAAAACTCGGAAAAACACATCACGTTCCGCGAGAAGTATTTCAACCAATGAAATTTCGATTTAGATAAAAGGCACACGAGTGACGTTACTTTGCACGTGAACAGCCCAACGTAAACAGTCCAAAGGTTACTGCCCAATATGTAGCTGTCCCAGTCCAAAGGTTGCTGCCCAATATGTAGCTGTCCTACATCGTAAAATATTGGGCTGCCACGTGATGCTAATAGAGACAATTGATTGGTGGATTATATGTGAGTGTATAATAATTGCTGGTATTATTGCAAAGACACTCTCTTCCGAGGCTTCCAATGCAGTAGAGGGGGGTTATATGGTTCGGATAAGGAATGCGGACAGCACTTTCTCCTCAATTATTTTTAAGACCCTATTGAAGGCTTCTTGCCTTTCAATGAAAGCGTGTCTCCCAGCTCATAGACACATGTGGTAACCACATGTGTGATGAAACGTGATGTGATGAAACGTGATGTGATGAAACGTGATGTGGTGAAACGTGTTGTGCTGCGTAGGCAGTGTAGAAATACAAATCAAATATCTAAAAAGGTTGGTGTGCTGCCAAGATAACGTTTCGAGCGAAGGCTCTTCGTCACGTTTCACTCTCTGATGAAGGTCCTTCACTCGAAACGTTAGACAACTTACACGCTATTTCGGCAGTACACCAACCTTTCTAGATATTTGATTTGAAGAACGATGATAGTAGATTATAAATGTTAAAATATAACCGAAGCTTGTTTTATATATTATCACTACCAAAACACTTCAGTACTATTAAAGTGCCTATCCGGGGGTTAGGTATTTTACATATTTGTGATCTTTGGAATCTCTTGAGAAGAATTGTAAAATATCTTGTCGTGCGAAAATGTCATCTTCATACCTTTTACCCCATGCTAAAGTGATTTACTATTCACAGGAAATGACGTCAAAGCAGGGCCCACGCGAAGTCATTGCACATTTTGAGCAGTGAAATACAAAGAAAGTTAGGGATTTGAGCGAATTTTGTCTAAACAGGTGTGTTTAAAGTTCAGAGCCAAACTTTCTTTGTATTTCATTGTTGAATTAGTGTGCAACCTGCTTTGACGTCATTTCCTGTGAATAGAAAATCAACTTTAGTATGGAAAAAAGCATGAAGATGAAATTTTCGAACGACAAGATATATTACATTTCTTCTTGGTAGAACCCAAAGATTACGAATATGTAAAAACCCCAACCCGGGATAGTAATTTTAAGTGTTAAACGATTGACGTGTACATCTGTTTTGAAGTCAATATTAACAGCTCTCAGCCACGTCTTTGCGAGTTCACGCCGTCCTGAAGACGTAAAATGAACAGATGGTGTACAGATTACGGCCTTTTACACAAAAAATTGGTTCTCTTCGTTTTGCATGGAGAGTTCGTCTGAAGAACTCCCTCCTCCAGGGTTTGCCGTCGAGTTTACTAAAGATCCGTAATCGTAACTGCATTAATATCAGAAATGTTCAGACTTCAGACCATTAATCGACTGATACGTGACAACTATGAGACTAGCCTGGATAACGCACTGAACACTGATCTCTAAATAAAGACTGGATCGAGCAACTATTGTTCAGAAAATGAAGCCGGAAGTCCGCCATTACTAAGGGACCAACTGAGGATCCTATGATATTTTTTGATGGTTTATGTGCTCTTACCATCGACAAAATAAAATAATATTACCTATAAAGAGGACCAGAAGTCTTTTTTCCCTGCTAAAGTTGATTTACTATTCACAGGAAATGACGTCAAAGCAGGGACACGCGAAGTCATTGCACACTAATTCAACAATGAAATACAAAGAAAGTTTGGCTCTGAACTTTACACACACGTGTTTAGACAAAATTCGTTCAATTCCCAAACTTTCATTGTATTTCACTGCTGAATCAATGTGCAATGTTTTTGCGTGTCTCTGCTTTGACGTCAAATAATAAATGTAATAATGGAAAGAAAAAAAAGGTGGATTGGTCACATTTTGAGAGGAGACGGATTGCTGAAAGAGGTGATAGAAGGACGTATCATTGGAAAGAGACCAAGAGGAAGGAAACGTGTGATGATGTTAAACGACTTATGTGGAGGAATCAACTATGCTGAACTTAAGAGTATGGCACAGAACAGAGAAGTTTGGAGAAACTACATGCCTAAAACCTGCCAACTGGCAGATAACCACTGATGATGATGCTTTGACGTCATTTCCTGTGAATAGTAAATCACTTTAGCAGGGTAAAAGATATGAAGATGACATTTTCCCACGACAAGATATTTTACAATTCTTCTCAAGAGATTCCAAAGATCACAAATATGTAAAATCCCCAAACCTTGGATAGGTGCTTTAACTCTTTCCTAGAAGACCCACGAAGTCGTCAATCGAAAAACATGGCACACGGTAACGCAAGATTAAAAATTGAAATTCGACAAGCGCCAGGCACATGAGATCCACTCACACGCCAAATTTGATTTGATTTCATAAACAACTCTGCGATTGGTGACATTTTGAATTTTCATGATGCTACGCGGGCGTGCAAGATGGACTTTTGTACAAAAATGGAAGTTTTTCAACCTGATTTATGATAATTAATGCTAATTTATATTAACATAATGTGTCTTGTTCGGAAAATTCAAAAGCATTGGTAACAGCCGGTTTATTGGGCTTTCAGAAAAGGTATAGGTTTCGCAACAGTTATGGATATTTGCCGATATATAAATAGAACAAAGATGTAGTTCAATTTTGGATGTTTTTCAGCCGGACAGGAAAGAGTTAATGAAGTGGAATAAAAGTTTCTCATATCCTGCTCATATGAACGGCAATTTACCTTGGATGGTCAAAAGGACGCAAGTGGGATTAACGGCAGTTTAGTTAATGTATACATCATAGAAATGTTACCAATGTAGTAAAAAAGTGGAGTGCTGCGTAGGCAGTGTTTGGGATATATAGCAAAGTAAAAAGGTGGTGAACTGCCAAGATTTTTAATACGACAAAATACTGACGTTTCGAGCGGAGCCCTTCGTGAAGGGGGGCTCCGCTGAAAGGCTCTGCTCAAAACGTCAGTATTTCGGTTCCTAAAATCTCGGCAGTTTACCACCTTTTCACTTTGCTATGTTACCAATGTAGTTCACTTTCCCTGGGATAGCACTGGAGAGAGGGAGAGAGAGAGAGAGAGCGCGTTTCAGTGAATCCGAAGTACCCGCTATGTAGGCGTACGGGTAAAATTTTGTAGGAGGGGGGGGGGGGGGGCTGAGTATAACTTGCCCGAATAAATTATGACGTCAATATTAATCTTATTGCTATCGTTATGCCTAAGCACTATCATACATGCACGTTTTTCGTTAAAAATGGACATGCATTAGAAACATGTACATTAGGGGTCCGAGGGTATGCTCCCCCAGGAAAATTTTTGAATTTTTGATTCCCTGAAAATGTATTTCCTGCAATTTGAGGGGACTTTTCTCGCTTTTTCAGCCGCGGTAATGTGCGGGATTCGAAGTATTATAAGTAAACACATGGTTTTGAGGGCTATTAGTGATTATAAATGTCCCCGAAAGCCGAGGGAGGGTTTTGTGGAAACCATGTGTTTAGTTTGTAATCACATTGTCACCGAGGAAATAAACAAGACAATGGATGCTTTTGTTTTGTAAAATCTCTTTATCGAATTGGTTCAGTGAATCTGGGTATAAATTTGGTTTGCAAATAGAGTATTTTTTATTCGGAATGAATGATGGCTCTTCGCTTTTCCTTTGTGAGCGACAAGGAAGTTTCGAAAGTAAGAGAAGATCGACTGCCTTTAGCCACAAAATGACATACAAGTTGGAGTAGCAATGTATACGAACAATGGGCAGATGCAAGGAATAAGGAGTTCGGTGATTTTATATTCATAAATAGTAATGAGGGATGTTTACTCTAAATGTCCCTCATCCAGTATTGATGAGGAAAATACGACAGTAAACGTCGCTGTTAAAACAAAAGAAACCGAGGTGACCATGTTATTATTACATATAAAGTATACCTAACACTAACCAATCCTAATCTTAACCCTAACCCTTTGCACAGTCTTCCATAACCTTTTCCTTAGAAGTTGGGTTAGTATTTCTATATTTCAGAGTTAGAACTAGAGTTTTCATTTGGGTTATGGTTAGAGTTTTTGTTCTTGAAAAGCTTCTGCATCCTGAAAAAACAATTTTGGTGTGTCCATAACGTTGTACACAAAGATGATGTCGAGATAAGCTAATTTCAAAAATGAACTATTCTTTTCAGAAGACAAAATGAACGTTCACAAGTTCGATATTCGTCTTCCACCATTTGTGAGCGGATCAAAAGGTGACCAACAAGACGCAGCGGCTCGGGACGAGACAAGACTGTGGCCTAACGCTGTCGTACCTTACATTATAGATTTGTCTTTGCGTAAGTATAGTCTGTGTTCCGTATTTTGCCCAGTAAATAGACCTCTTTCTCATAATGGCTGTCATTTTAAATACTCTTTTAGGCACATATAAATTAGCCTTTTTATAACCTCAGAATACGAGAACTGATGGCGTGTTTTCTGTTGTAAGGTTTGCGACCTATGTACATGAGAAACTTGCAAAAGGCGATCAAAGAATGGACAACGTATACGTGTTTGAAATTCCGAGAAAAGAAGAGAAACGATCGCGATTATGTGATGTTCGCTTATGGAGTTGGGTAAGAATTAACGATTAATCAGGATTCACTCATCATCTTCTATGTAGCTCAATAGTTAGAGCATCTCACTAGTCATCAGAAAGTTACAGGTTGTACACATATGTAACCTTCACTCATCATCTTAGTGCATGTAGCTCAATAGTTAGAGCATCTCACTAGTCATCAGAAGATTACAAGTTGTACACATATGTAACCTTCACTCATCATCTTAGTTCAAGTAACTCAATAGTTAGAGCATCTCACTAGTCATCAGAAGGTTACAGGTTGTACACATATGTAACCTTCACTTATCATCTTAGTCTATGTAGCTCAATAGTTAGCATCTCACTAGTCATCAGAAGGTTACAGGTTGTACACATATGTAACCTTCACTCATCATCTTAGTCTGTGTAGCTCAATAGTTAGCGCATCTCACTAGTCATCAGGTTACAAGTTGTACACATATGTAACCTTCACTCATCATCTTAGTCCATATAGCTCAATAGTCAGACCCCTCAGTAATCTTACGGTTCAGATCTAGAGAGCTTGAGTAGTACGTCAAATAAATGTCACAAAACTCGAACTACAATCGCTCAATATCATTTCTTGTTTCACAGTTGCAACGCAGATGTTGGTAGAAAGGGAGATAGGCAATACGTCACGTTAGGTATGGGCTGTTCCGACACCAGTGTCATTATACACGAGATTGGCCACGTTGTTGGCTTTTGGCACGAACAAAATCGTCCAGATAGAAACAAATATGTTGATATCATTTGGGATAACATCATAGATGGTGAGTAATACTCTATTTTGACTTGTTTAAAACAATAAAGTAAATGGTTTAAACCTAGGAGTATCATTAGAAATGTGAAGTTGATCCTCAAGATTGTTGTCGTCTTAAAAAAGACTTAAAATTTACGGGGGAATTTTTAATAAAATAACGCTAACTTCGAATAACGATATCATATCTTGTAAGTGTAACCTAACCCAACCAATGTTTAATAACTGTAAGATTATTGACAAAGCTGAACACTGGTCGTTGTTACTCTTTAAAGAACCCCTCCGCCGACAAAATCTAGATTTGAACCGATAGAATAGATAAAGCCTCGATAGAACTAAAGCCTCGAGATAATGAATTATTTTCTATTAATAGTTATTAGCTCACTGTTTTCTACTTATATATACGTCAATTCACTAGCATTCCTGATGATGACTTCAAGCTAGTCGAAACGTTAAATTCTCAATAAATATATTTACGTTATTCGTAGTTACCGTTCTTGTGTTGTTGGTGTCTGACGTTTCCATGGCCTAAAGATAATCGCCGCTGAGTCGGTCAAAAGACTCGAAACGTCAGTCGCCAACAATAGTCTTTCTCGAGACTACAACAATATGAACGATGAACCTCACATTTCTATTGTTTAAAACACTGTCTGTATACAATAGTTGTGTATTACTCCGCTGCAGATAGAAGTCGTTCGAAGTAAGAGGTTCAGAGAAGACGCGATGTCTCCCAGTGGAGACTGGGGGGTGAGAAGGGCGTCTGAAAATTGTTTTTTGAGACGAAATTTCGCATGATTGCCAATTGTGGTGGTGACTTCAAAATCAGCCGATAAAAGGATTACACTGCTTACCTTAATGGTCGCATGGGGAGAAGACTGTTGTCATGTCCCTAAGTGCTCTCCTTTCCTCCTGTAGTGACATTGGAGCTGGTATAAAAGGTGGTCCTTACTGGATCTCTAGGGAAAACAGTTAATAGATATAAAGCAATATAAACAGTTAATAGATATTAGCACTGCTCATTGGATTATGGCAACACTAATTTTCAGTCTTCCGGGACCGATATATGAACAAGGTGGTAACCCATCCAGTTAGTGTACCAGAGGTACGGTGCTTAACTTTGGAAAGTCAAGCAGCGATCACTGACCACTATAATACCAGCAAATGGTAAGACTTTCGGGTCTTTTAGGATAATGACCTTAAATCGTAGGCCCTCGGAACCCCTATCAATTGGGCTTTATTTATTTTGTTTTCGTGTTTACATACACAAGGCAAGACACAACATAAAATCGACATAATTTTAGTTTTAAATGAACATTTGAAAATGAACTCAAACGAGATTGAACATATTGAAAGACATATAAGTGAGTTTTTTTCACCCGAAAACAGACTTAACTCTCAATTTCCTTTGACGAAGGTAAAAGCACAGACTTTTCTTTTTTGTCCACTGACTAGAAATACTGACGACGACGAAAAAATTATTTACCGTATTGGTCGGTCCGTATTGAGATATATTTCCCTTGGTCTCAAAAATGTCCCTTGGTCTCAAAAATGTCCCTCAGGCTGCGACCGTTTTTGAGACCTCGGGAAATATTTCTCCATATGGACCACTCAGCCGGTAAACAACATATATTTATGCTTCGATTTTATGCCCCCCGCGAGTATTTCCCGATTATGCAACGGCCGAAAATTTCGATAACAATCCGCGTTCCTTTCACCAGCGGCAAACCCCGGAAAAAGTGGAACGTTCAAGATAACATCTGCTGCATCAAGAAATGGATGTTATAATAAATCTTTATTATAATCTATTTTGTTTCCAGAATACGAATTCGCGTTCGCGAAATACACAGAATATCGCATTAACAGCCATCGCGTACCATACGACTACAAGTCCATCATGCACTACGGGAACAAAGCCTTCGCCAAGGATAAACACAAACCGACGATCGTCGCAAAGAATGCTGGGACAAAAGTGTTTGGGAACTTGCATTTGAGTCCCCTCGACATCAAGCAGACCAACATTATTTATAAATGTCCAGGTAAGGAATTCGTCGAAAACGTAAGAAATGTCACGAAAAAATGTCGTAAAAAATGTCGCAAAAAATTTCGTAAAAAATGTCGCAAAAAAATTTCGTAAAAAATGTCGCGATAAAATTTCATAAAAATACGTCGCAAAAAAATTTCGTAAAAAATGTCGCGAAAAAATTTCGTAAAAAATGGCCGTCGCGAAATATTCCCAGCTTCATAGTTACTGTAATGGAGCCGTAGTTTGTGTTCTAAATTATGGGAAAACCTTCTACAACTGATTCATTTTAGCATCTTAAAAGATCAAAGAAAAGATAGTCTCTGTCACCTACAGTAAGATTATATAGCCTGGTCCATTCAAGATGGCCGCCGCAAAATATTCCTGGCTTCATTTTTTCGCAGCATCCAAACAATAGTTACTCGATCCAGTCTTTATTTAGAGATCAGATTCGCAGGCTAGTTTTCTCAAATAAAGGAACTTCATGTTACTGTATCACAACCGTTGCTTTAAGGTGGCAAATACGTGAAAATGGGCTAAAAATTTGGCCGATATGTATGAAAACAATACATGTGTTGATGTGTACAATACACAATTTGTGCTAATACGCTATATATGGTATTAAATGAAAGCTACATTCATGTAGATTATGATAAAACATGCATTGATAGTAGAGTGTATACCAGTTAGCAGAAAGTTAATAATTTAATAGCTTACATAATGAGTACATATGATCAGGTAGACAGGTACAGATGGGAAAACAGTGATATATCAACCAAAACTAGTTCTAATGATATTCGACTTGGTAAAACATCTAACTAAAGACAGATTATTTTTTATTTATTATTAATTTACATTTATAAAGCGCTAAAAACTATAAATATTCTAAAGCGCTAATATCTCCAACTCACTCCAAATAAATATAAATATAAAGAATGTATATTAAAAAAAGTTAAAACAAACCAACTAAAAGTCAATTAAAAGTCAATTAAAAAGTCAATTAAACGCTTCATTAAATAGAAATGTCTTTAACCGGTTCTTAAAAGAAACTACGGAAAGTGACTGTCGAATATCAATAGGGAGGCCATTCCAGAGTGTTGGACCAGCCTTAGCGAACGATCTGTCTCCCAGGGTCTTGCGGGTAGTCGAAGGAACTATCAACAGATCTTGATCGTTCGAGCGCAGACCATAGCGACCAATAGGTTTAGCCTTCAGGAGCTGGCAGAGGTAACTTGGTGCTTTGCCATGCAGAGACTTGTAAACCAACAGCAGAATCTTGAAGGTGACACGGTACTGAACGGGAAGCCAATGGAGCCTTCTAAGAACGGGAGTGATATGGTCGAACTTAGGTACCAAGCATACTATGCGTGCTGCAGCATTCAGTACTCTCTGTAGGCGCTCATACTGGTACTTGGGGAGACCATACAAAAGAGAATTGCAATAATCGACATGAGATGTAACGAACGCGTGTACCAGAGTTTTCGTTGATTTCTCCGTAAGGAATTTTCTGATTTGTCTGATGTTGTAGAGACTAAAGAACGCCTTACTACAAACTTTGCCAACATGAATATTCATGGACATGTTAGAGTCGAACCAAGCACCAAGGTTGCGTACAGCTTTAACAGGTTTAATGGCCGACTCGCCAACCATGACTTTGTCGATCTGTACTTTAGACAATTGCTGCCGGGAGCCGATGATCAAGAACTCAGTCTTGGTGTCGTTAATCATGAGAAAATGAGAGAACATCCAGCTCCGAACCTCAGAGATGCAATCCTCAATTATCTTTACCGCAGTATGCTGGGACTCAATAGGATGTGGTTTAAAGGAGAGATACAATTGAGTATCATCAGCATATCCGTGTGCATCAGGAAGATGTTTACTGACAATATTAAACAAGCGCGAAGCATACAGCAGAAACAGAACCGGACCCAGGCAGCTACCTTGGGGGACACCAGATGTAATGTCGAAAGCATGCGATTCATACTGTTTGATTATGACCTTCTGTTTTCGTTTCGATAGAAAAGACGAAAGCCATTTCTGAGCGTTGCCAATAACACCAAAGTCCTTATCAAGGACATCTAAAAGAATATTGTGATCAATGGTGTCAAAGGCAGCGCTCAAATCAAGGAGAATGAGCAGGGTAACTTCTTGCTTGTCCATGCTTAGAAGAATGTCATTTTGCACTTTAAGAAGAGCAGTTTCTGTTGAATGAAATTCACGGTATGAGGACTGATTTTCGGGAAGAGGAGCATTGGCAGCACAATGAGTGAACAGCTGGGGAATTACTGCTTTTTCCGCAAATTTAGCGATAAAAGGCAGATTGCTCACGGGTCTAAAATTCTTGAAAATCAGATCCAAACCAAGTTTCTTTAACAATGGAATAACAAGAGCAATCTTCCAATGTTCAGGAACATGACCTTCATCAAGCGATAGATTCACCATGCGTGTGACAATAGGAACCAGTACATCACAGCAAAGTTTAAGTAGCCATGTAGGAATAGGGTCTATTTGACAATATGCATTCGAAGAAGCCATTATTATCTTGTGCATTTCCTCCTCAGACAATGGCGTGAAATTCTCAAGTTTCCCTTTCGGCAATGGAGAGTCGACCACCGGAGGACTAACATCAATACTGCCGATCTCAGATCTGTGTTCTGTAGTAAAATCAGGGGTTATGGTGAGATATTTAAAAAATCAAATTTTCGATTATTATTTCTGGAGATTGAAATTTTATGATTTTACTACAGAACATAGATCTGTCTTTGGTTAGATGTTTTACCAAGTTTCGTATCATTAGAACTAGTTTTGATTGATATATCACTGTTTTCCCATCACGGTACCTCCGTCATCATCATATGTACTCAATATGTAAGCTATTAAATGATTAACTAACTGCTAACTGGTATACACTCTGCTATCAATTCATGTTTTATCATAATCTACATGAATGTAGCTTTCATTTAATACCATATATAGCCAATAAATTGTGTATTGTCCATGTGTTGTTTTTATACACATCGGCCAAATTTTAGCCCATTTTCACGTATTTGCCACTTTAACAAGCCTTCAACAATCATTCCGTTATTCCTAGTTATAGCAAATCTGTTCCCAAAATTTCCCGAAGACTTTGTCTTTTCAACGAAGGGCGCCCTGGCCAATAAACAATGCGTTTCGATGACCGAGCCGAGAAAGCGAAGACGAAAGCCCATGTGGCTATGCTACAAAAAAGCGAAGAGAGACGCGGGAATACACTGGTCGCATAACGGCAGGATACCGAATATGGACTGTACGCATATATCGTCGCCATTTGGGGATGACCGACATGGCTTGTGGAACGATAATTACTTGTGTGCAGCGAATAATTCAGTGTTTAAGTTTCACTGGGCCAGAGAAAGACCAATACCAGGTCTTGGGTGTTTGGAATGGCCGAGAGACAGCAGTGGCAAGAAAACTAGGAGAATGTTTTTGTGCGCGAAGTCTTTTGCAGGACGTAAGTGTGAACTGATGTCAGGTGTGGCAAGGAAATGGTTCATATTTAAAATCAAAATTATGGTCATGATAATCGTTATCACCATCAAAAATCACCATCATGACTATCATGATATCATAACTGTCATGACCATCATCACAACTATCATCATAACTATCACCATCATGATCATCACCATCATAACTATCATCACCACCATCATCACCATCATATCCAACATCATCATCCCCACCATCATCATCATCTATCATCACCATCATCACCACCACCATCATCACCACCATCATCATCACCATTACCACCATCACCACCACCATGATCACCACTATCATCATCACTATCACCACCATCACCACCATCATAATCATCGTGACCATCACTATAAACATCAGTTCCATCACCACTATCATCATCATCACCACCACCACCACAATTATCACCACTATCAGTTACACCATCATCACCACAATTATCACCACTATCAGTGACACCATCATCATCTTCACCACAATTATCACCACTATCAGTGACATCATCATCGTCATCATCATCACCACAATTATCACCACTATCAGTTACATCATCATCATCTTAATTATTATTCCAGCAATTGACGGAGGCTGGAGCTCGTGGTCGACCTGGACCACATGTAACAAAAAGTGCGGGGGTGGTTTTCAAGAAAAGAGAAGATATTGCACCAACCCCGAGCCAAAGAATTACGGAAAACCATGTTATGGAATGGACTACGAAAGACAGTATTGTAATATACAACAATGTAAAGGTAAGGGGGCCTACCCACTCATCCAGCCACCATCTCATGCTCACCAACCATCCTGAATTCACCGAAATTTACTTGACGCGTTCGACCTGACATCTTTCGTAGAATTTCCAGTCTGGCCAAACGACTTTCTGTTCAGTTATTTCTCGTACACGCCTTACGAGAAAAACTGCATCAGAATCCACGAGAATCTCAACGAGCTGTACTGGAGACATTTCTACTTCTGTTTCGGTGGGAGACAAGCGCAGAATTGGCGCCATATGGTCGGATATGGGTCTGCAGCCTGGCATGATGTGCACCAAGATAGATGAACCGAAAGATAGAACTGCATGGCAGAATAACTATCTGTGCGTGCCTCGTCGTTCAGAATACAGGTGAGGCAAAAGGGCAATGAGAGATATTAAGAGGATTTCCACACAAATCCTCCCTCGGTTTTCGAAAATATTAAATCACTAATTCCCTCGTGCATGGCAATTTGCCATTGGCAAACATTGATTTTATGATGTGCTTCCTGAGTCACCATCGTTACCCATTTATACATATAATTATTGAACAGGTTTAAATGGTCAAGTTCAGGACCAATAGATGGTTTGGAGTGTATACAGTGGCTGGCGAAAAACGGTACAAATGGATGGGACGATAACTACTTATGTGGACGCAGATTAAAGCAGGGAGCGACACAACAACGTAAGCATGTGGTGGATGGAAGAATGTAGATGGGGAAGAGGATGAGGGAAGAGGATAGGGGAAGGAGAGAGAGTGATGAAGATGCAAAGGGAAAGAGGATGAAGGGCCTTCCCTTCATGAAGGAAAGCAGGAAGAGGTGACGGAAGACAGAGAGAGAGAGAGAAGTCGAGAGAGAGAGAAGTCGAGGGAGAGGAAGGGGCGAAGGGAGAGAGGATGAGGGGAAGCAGGGAGGCGGAGGTAGGGGAGACAGAGGGGTGAAGGAAAGCAGGGAAAGGTGGCGGAAGACACAGAGAGAGAAGTTGAGAGAGGGAATTCGAGGGAGAGAGGGATGAAGATGCAATGGGAGAGAAGATGAGGGGAAGCAGGGAGGCGGAGGTAGGGGAGACAGAGGGGTGAAGGAAAGCAGGGAGAGGTGGCGGAAGACACAGAGAGAGAAGTTGAGAGAGGGAATTCGAGGGAGAGAGGGATGAAGATGCAAAGGGAGAGAGGATGAGGGAAGGGAGAGAGGATGAGGGAAGGGAGAGAGGATGAGGGAAGGGAGAGGGGGTGAAGGAAAGCAGGAAGAGGTGGCGGAAGAGAAGTCGAGGGAGATTATACAGGAAAGCCGAGAGAGGTGGAGGAAGGGGAGACAGAGGGGGAGGGAGATGAGGGGAAGCCGGGAGGAGGGAGAGCAGTAGCGAAGGAGAGGATGGAGGAAGGAGAGGAAGGAGAGGATGGAGGGGGGAAATGAGAGAGGAAAGAGGGATCGAAAGAGAGATGAAGGGAAGCAGGGAGAGAGAGAGAGGGGGATGGAGAGGGAGGATGGGAAAGGAAGGGGCAAAGGGTGAGAGTATCACGAGATGAAAGGGAGCGGGGAAAGGTGAAGGAAGAGGGGAGACAGAGAGAGGAGTAGTGGAGGAGAGAGGGGGATAAAGGGGAAACGGGAGAGGAAGGAGTTATCGAAAGAGAGAGTAAGAATGGATGAGCAACAAAGCGAGAGAATGGAGGAAGGAGAGAGAATAGAAGCATGTCCAAAACAATGCTTTTAACAACATACCTTGGTAAATGTTGTTATCCTTACACAACCATCTAGTGGACGTAGCTTCTTCACGAGCGAGTGTGAAAGTTGATGGAGGTTGGAAGAAGTGGAGCAAATGGTCGGCTTGCAGTAAGACATGTGACCGAGGCTACCAGAAACGTTCCAGATTGTGCATCGAGCCAACTCCATCCAACGGAGGAGCGCCGTGCTCTGGAGGAGGAAAAGAAACGAGGGATTGTAAGATCAAAGACTGTCCACGGCGTAAGTCTTTCAATGTTTGATAATCGAAGATAATTGAAGTTTGATAATGTCTATAAGCTGGGAGACACAGGTTCAAATCCTGGGTCGGACCACCACTCAGGGTCTTAAAAATAATCAAGGAGAAAGTGCTACGTTTGCAATAATATCAGCAAATGGTAAGACTTTCGGGTCTTCTCGGATAACGACCTTAAATCGTAGGCCCTCGGAACCACTATCAATTGGGCTTCTAGCCTGGTGGGGTATTCCGTTCAGTGAAAAGAGAAACTGAAAAAAAAGCTAATGTACTTGCTTATTTAAACAAGTAGTGCCAACCCTCAAAGGAATAACTCTTCGTTGTCTTTTTTCAACTTAGCATGTCACGCAGAATACGAAGGTGACCGAGGTAGAATATCTTCGCCAAATTTCCCACATTATCCGCAAAATACGACATGTCGCTGGAGAATCACCGTGCCGCGGGGTAAACGAGTTGAATTGAAGTTCACGTACATGAAAATTAAAGGTAAATTATGTATATTATTAAAGGGGAACTGTACCCAAAAAATAAATTACTTTTAAATAAAAGGTCTTTAAGTATAATGTTTAGAAATGTTAATAGTTTTACGGTATCTGCTCTTGTACTCGAGAAATAACGTTTTCATTCTCGTATTTTATGCTTCTGGACACCGCCATTTTAAAGTTTGCTCGACGGCTCAGACTCGAGGTCCAGCGGGGTTTCTTTTCAATTTTGACGCCACTTGAGTGCAAAGAACAAAAGACAAGCACTCAATGATGTCAATATTGAAACGAAAACCACCGCTGTACATCAAACTTGAGCCGTCGAACAAACTCGAAAATGGCGGCGTCCAGAAGCATAAAATACGAGAATGAAAACGTTATTTCTCGAGTACAAGAGCAGATATCGTAAAACTATTAACATTTCTAAATATTATACTTAAAGGACATTGGCAACAAAAATTAAGTTTGTCCAATATGAAAGAACTCGTAAAATGATAGAGTAACAGCTTTTACAACTTTTACAACGTATTTTACTTCGTTTTTGAAATATTTCAGTTTGTTTGATATGTAAATGAGATAGTCTCTGATGTCAGGTGCAGGGTAGAGAATTTTCACTCATTAAAATATTAGTTCCATCTTCAAGTTTGTTCCACAAATTTACTTGAAAATGTGCGTATAACTCCTCATGATAATGAACGTTGTAAACTTAGCAATCACTGAGATATAAGACATTTTTAATGAGTGAAAATTCTCTACCCCACACCTGACGTCAGAGACCATCTCATTTACATATCAAACAAACTGAAATATTTCAAAAACGAAGTAAAATACGGAAAAGTTGTAAAAGGTGTTACTCTATCATTTTACGAGTTCTTTCATATTAGACAAACTTAATTTTTGTTGCCAATGTCCTTATATATATATATATATATATATAATTCAATCTACAGACACGTGTATATATATATATATATATATACAAACTATTCGTGAGAAATGGATCCCTGCCGCGGCGAGATTATCACCCTCGCTTGGGAGGGGATTATCCAAGATCATACCATATCTTTTATTAGTACCGCAATTCCAAACTCCACTAACCTTCTCGTATTGCGTTCTCTACCACAGCTCCAAGAACAACGTGTATTTCGGACAGTGTGATTGTCAAGGATGGCGCAAACTCGAAGGCTGCAACACTGAAATGGTTTTGCCACAACTTCAGGTCCAGGCAGGTTGTCCAGTCATCAAGAAACACCATGTTCTTAGAACTTAAAACCAGTGATGCGCTGAAGAGTGGAGGGTTTAGGGCCGAGTGGGTTTCTAAAGCGATTCCAAAGAAAGGTACATTAGCCAGACATGCGCGTGCACTAGGCAACTAGGGTCGGCGTTAGATCATAATGAGAACGTACAGTCCGGACGATGTTTTTTAATATAAGTTAAAGTGCCCCTAACCTCAAAATTTTGTTATTTTGTTATTTGGAAGAACTTTTAAAATGATAAAGTAACTTCATTTGAAGATTTTCACTTCTTCGCTTTCTTTTTGAGTTATATTAGTTTGTTTGATATGCAAATATCTGGAATTTTGTCAGACATGCATAATGAGTTATCAGAGAATGTTATATATCTTTGCGTTCATCAAATAAAAACACTAAAGTGTGAATAACACGTGTGTGCGTTTCTCCCACAACACCAAACTTCTTGATTTTCAAGGATTTCGTTCGAGAATGAAAGAGATACACACATTTCTCCAATAAGTCATTATGCATGTGTGACGAAATTCCAGACATTTGCATATCAAACAAACTAATTTTATTAAAAAACATTTTTGAGATCAAAAAGAAAGCAAAGAAACGAAAATCTTCAAAAATCTTCAAAACGATGTTTTTTAATATAAGTTGTACTAACGACCACTGATTTTCATGATGAACGTTGTTTATATCATTCACGCACTAAAGTCAGTAAATGGTTTTGACAGGTGGCACCTCAAAAGGTTTTAAAAGGTCGCTTAGTTTTATTGGTTAAACAAGGAAATAAGAACTTGAAAATTATATTTCATTTGAGGCCAAATTGTCGCACCGTGGGTTGACTTCAACTTTAAACAAAAGCCCTGCGATGAAAGTTGCTGTCAAAATGGCAGCAGAAGTGATGATTGAACGTTCATGGCCTTGTGTACTGATACAAAGTTATAGAAGGAAAGACGATTTTTGTTTTTAATGCACAAATTAAAAAAAAAAGAAGTTGACCATTCAAATTTTAGATCTGACCACCTGAATTCACGTCTGACCAGTCATGCTGACCGCCGATTTTGCCAAAATGGAGCAATTATAGAATACCCGACCACTTTTGAAACCGCATTTAAAGGCAGAAATACAAACCAGGTTGCTCTAAAATCTCTTTAAATATAATGTCGAAGGTTTATATTGTGTGTAGTTGTTGATAGTTAACAAATTAAATGGGGTTTTAAAATAGAACGAAGCAATTGTATATGTTGAACTTTCCGTAATGTGACCCTTTTACTAACTGTCAACAGATACAAATAGCGAATGTGGACGGGTATTCTACAATTTACAAGTAATATTTGGCATTTCACTCGATCAAACTACATGTTCTAAGGATTTATGGTGAAGGAAAATTGCGAGTGTTGGAATATATACATTTTAAGACCAAACCGGGACCAGTTGCGAAAAATGCAACCTGCGACCATGCGATGATAGTGCAGTGGGGGGGGGGGGACCACTGAGCTACGGCAGCCGTTGCCGAGAGCCTAGTCACGAGTTCTGTATATACAGTGGTGGTAATACCGGGATAAGATTCTGGGTATATTACAAGTAATATTTGGCATTTCACTCGATTAAACTACAGGTTGTAAGGATTTATGGTGAAGGAAAATTTCGAGTGTTACGATATTTAGCCGCACAATTATCATTATCATCAGTTCCACCATTATCATTATCACACAATTATCGCACAATTATCATTGTCATCAGCATCATCACAGCAACTTTAAAACAACTGCACCACCATCATTATCATAATGACCATCATAATTATTATCGTCACCATCATCCTCCTCGAACGAAAGAAGGCAGAGAATAAAACGCAAAGACAACCTATTCTACATTCTTCTCAAATAGTTACCTGCGGTGGAACATTTCGAGGTCTTTCTGGTACTTTCACGTCACCTTTGTATCCCAACAAGTACCCAAGTAACCAGGAGTGTGCCTGGTTGTTCATAGTGCCGTTGAATCGGCTGCTCAAAGTCAAGTTTAACGACTTTCTGTTGGAGTCCGACAAGAAGTGCTCCTACGACAAAGTCGAGATACTGGATGGAGGGACAGCGGTGGCACCAAAACGAACTTTCTGTGGCGGAGATAACCCAGGTAAGTAGTTATTTTATAGCAGTAAAAAAATAATTAATCCATCTTAGTCCATGTAGCTCAATGGTTAGAGTTTCTCACTGGTCATCAGGTTACAGGTTGTACACATATGTAACCTTCACTCATCATCTTAGTTCATGTAGCTCAATAGTTAGAGCATCTCACTAGTCATCAGAAGGTTACAGGTTGTACACATATGTAACCTTCACTCATCATCTTAGTTCATGTAGCTCAATAGTTAGAGCATCTCACTAGTCATCAGAAGATTACAGGTTGTACACATATGTAACCTTCACTCATCATCTTAGTTCATGTAGCTCAATAGTTAGAGCATCTCACTAATCATCAGAAGGTTACAGGTTGTACACATATGTAACCTTCACTCATCATCTTAGTCCATGTAGCTCAATAGTTAGAGCATCTCACTAGTCATCAGAAGGTTATAGATTGTACACATATGTAACCTTCACTCATCATCTTAGTCCATGTAGCTCAATAGTTAGAGCATCTCACTAGTCATCAGAAGGTTACAGGTTGTACACATATGTAACCTTCACTCATCATCTTAGTCCATGTAGCTCAATAGTTAGAGCATCTCACTAGTCATCAGAAGGTTACAGGTTGTACACATATGTAACCTTCACTCATCATCTTAGTTCATGTAGCTCAATAGTTAGAGCATCTCACTGGTCATCAGAAGGTTACAGCTTACATAACATCACTCTGCCATCCCTACCCGTGTGACATAATAGTTAGGGCATCTCGCTTGTTACCAGTAAGTGATGTACTATTACCAATAACTTGTCGACGTACTGTAGCTAACATGACTCTGTGGCTTCATTTCTCCAGGTGTCTTCACAGCGTTCACCAACCGTTTATTGATCAGGTTTAAGAGCGATCCGACAAGGAATTATCGTGGTTTCAAAGCTTCTTGGTACACAACGAAGCGTTCTTTTAAATAAAGGTAAATCTATGTTAAAAATGTCATAATAGAAAAATTTCATCATCATCAGTTTCACCACCACCACCATCATCATTATGATGACCATCACAATTCAGTTCCATCATCATCACCACCACTACCATCATCACCACCACCACCATCATCATCATCACTACCATCATCACCACCACCACCATCATTAACACCACCATCATTATCATAATGACCATCACAATTATCGTTGTCACCAGTTTCATCACTACCATCATCAACCTCATCATCACCACCATCAATATCATGACCATCAGTTCACCAATTAAGTTCTATCATTACCACCATCATCACCACTACCACCATTATCATAATTATCATCATCACCAGTGCCATCAGCACCACCACCATTATTATCATCATAATGACCATCAATTATCATCGTCATCAGTTTCATCACCACCATCATCACCAACACAATTATCATAATGACCATCACAATTATAATCAACAGTTCCACCACCACCACCACCATCACCATCACCACCATCATCACCACGACTATCATCATCACCACCACCATGGCACCACGACCATCATCACCACCACCATGGCACATTATCATAATGACCATCACAATTATACATTATCAGTTTCATCACCATCATCACCACCACCATCATCATGACCATCACAATTATCATCATCAACAGTTCCACCATCATCATCATCATCACCACCACCATCATCACCACCACCACCATCATTACCACCACCATCATCACCACGACCATCATCATCACCACCATCATAACCATCATCAACACCACCATCATCATCATCACCATCATCACCACCATCATCAGCAGCACCATCATAACCATCATCAACACCACCATCATCATCATCACCATCATCACCACCATCATCATCACCATCATAACTACCATCATCATCACCACCATCATCATAACTACCATCATCATCATCACCATCGTCATCATCACAATTATCATCATCAACAGTTCCACCACCACCATCATCATTACCACCACCATCATCACCACCACCATCATTATCACAATGACCAATCACAATTATTATCATCATCACCACCACCACCATCATCATCACCACCACCACCATTATCACAATGACCATCACAATTATCATCATCAACAGTTCCACCTCCATCGTCATCATCGTCTTCATCATCATCACCGTCATCACCATCATTATAATGACCAATCACAATTATCATCATCATTATCACAATGACCAATCACAATTATCATCATAACCACCATCACCATCATCATCACCACCACCACCATTATCACAATGACCATCACAATTATCATCGTCATCAGTTCCACCTCCATCGTCATCGTCATCATCACCATCATCATCATTATCATAATGACCAATCACAATTATCATCATCACCACCACCACCATCATCATCATTATCACAATGACCATCACAATTATCATCGTCATCAGTTCTACCTCCATCGCCGTCATCGTCATCGTCTTCATCATCATCACCATCATCCTCTTCGTGTTCATAGATATACAGTACTTTGAAGAAAGTTTTGTCTTCACAAATTGTTTTTTATTGGTCTTTCTTATAGAAGCAAATATTCTGGAACCGTAAAAGTTTTAGAAACAGAAGACTTGCTGCGAAAAACATTTCACCAAACTAAAGATAGCCACAAAAACTTCAGCATAAACACAAACTGGTCGCTCAAACGACTCACTAAGGATATCATGTTTTTTGTTTGTAAATACTAAACGGGGTTTTCTATTTGAGCTTCTTCAATTTACTGGTATATAATTATCATTTTCAGAGCAATATTTATTGCCCCCGCACGTATATTGGGATACTGTAACCAAATTTGGCATTTCAACATCCCAGAATATCTATCAAAAGATATTGAAAGGATCCAGCGCAGAGCCTTAAAAATTATCCATCCATCATTATCTTACTTCGACGCACAGTGGTCTGTAACATCCCAGCTTTGCATTCAAGACGTGAACAACTGTGCTCGGCATTCTTCAAAAATAAAGTTGTCCCAGAGTCTAGTCCGCTAACAGGTCTGGTGGAGATTGCTGCAAACCCTAAATATGACCTACGTGCTCCAAAGAAACTTGCACCAATCAAATGCACTACAAATCGTTTTAAAAACTCATTTATTCCGTCGTCTGTTGAACGATTTAATTCTCTCAGTACCTAGGTTTTTATATCTTTTAAAAGATTTGAGAATTTTTAATATTTCTACTATAATAACTTGTATTTTACATGAAATAGCTAAGCAAGCAGCTATGTTTATAGATGTATTTCAACCGCTTAAGGTTGCAAAATCCAATTTGATATTAAATCTTAAGTAAATCTTAAGTATCTTAAAGGGACACTCCGGCCCAAATACAAATGCAGTTCATATGAAAGATCTTACTGACTTTAGTTTATTTCCAAAGTTTCAGCATTCCTATCAATTTAGTTGAGAAGATATTGCTAGTTGAAGTTGAAAATTTGAGGATTTTGACGCCATATTGGTTTTGAAAATATGACGTCATTGAGTGATTCTTTATCGGCAGTGGAGTTGTTTTGATGGCGATCACATAGTGTAGTTATTGTGAATGGTCTTTGGACGAAAATTAGTCGAAATAACTATTTAGTTCATCATGCAGGAAAGTAGAGGAGCTTCTTAGGCATAATACGAGATCACGTCACTCAGTGACGTCATATTTGAGTAACAAAATGGCGTCGAAATTGGACAAACTCTCCAACTTCAACTAGCCACATCTTCTTAACTAAATTGATAGGAATGCTGAAACTTTGGAAATAATCTAAAGTCAGTAAGATCTTTCATATGAACTACATTTGTATTTGGGCCGGAGTGTCCCTTTAAGTATAAGTATATATGTTCTGATTTACAACACCGAGACGTGTGTTGAAAAACGAGGCCGCAGGCCGGGTTTTTTAACACACTTCGAGGTGTTTGGAAATCATATAATAAACGGCTTTCGAGTGTATGGTATAGCATCTCAAACAAATCAGTATTTTAAGAGAAAATCGAGGTGAAAGTTGTCGAAATTTTATGCTAATTAAGATCACATTTACAAACAACGTATCGGTTATGATTTATTGATTTTCCTTTGTGTTTTCGTCATGAATTATTAATGAGTTTGATATATACATACAGGGTGTCCCAAAAAAAGGCTACCTTTTCAAATTCAAATTAGCATGTTAATTCAAGCAACCTATTGTAGTTCTTTGAAATTCATTATCGCTTTTGAACTACGAATGCGTAAAAACACACAGTTTTATACACATGGGATATTAAACACAATAGGTTGTTTGAATTAACACGCTCATTTGAATTTGAAAAGGTAGCCTTTTTTTGGGACACTCTGTATACTGTATATACAGGGTGTATAAAAAAAAACGAGACCTTTAGAAATTAACCTATTGTTGTTAAGCACAAGATTTTATGCTCCTGGGAATTTAAAATAGCTTCTAATCGTATGAAGGAGCATATTTGACAGGAGGATTCCGACCAGGAAACCTTGCTCGAAACGCGTTTTGCACTGCGGCTATACTTTGAGTCTCGGTATAATGTAAAACAGTAAAAACTCGTTGCTCTGTGGTCAGTTGAACCATTTTTATTCGAACTGATGATATGACTAATTAGTACTTTGACAGTTTGTTTAATATGCAGTTATGTTCCTTCATATGATTAGAAGCTATTTTAAATTCCCAGGAGCATAAAATCTTATGCTTAACAACAATAGGTTAATTTCTAAAGGTCTCGTTTTTTTTATACACCCTGTATAGTGTATATATATATATTAATTATACAGAAAAAATCTCGATTAATTTGTTCAGTTTGAGCCCGCAAAGTACTCTCGGGGTTTCAATCATGGAACTTTCAGTCTCTTCGCACAGAACATCGTTCTTCAGCGCAAGCCAAGTGTGTTTTTTTAAATTTTAAGTGTCTTCTCGGTTCCGCCTCAACAAAAAGTTCAAACTCGGGTGTCATGAACGTGTCATCTTCGCGCAGTAGGTTTTCTTCGGTGGTTGTCGAGGAGAGGCCGTTGTCTCGATCATTCCATTGTTTGACTTGTATGGTACGACGATATATTAAATTATTGTGTAAATAACTTTACATTTATGACTATGAAGACACGCATTGATTGTATAAACCATTAGTTGACAATTGGCAAAGAAGTTGCTCTTTAGATCTGATTTAAATAACATCTACTCATGTAAATAACATCTGTAAATCGGCCACTTTTGCTATCAGAAATATCGGCAAGATCAGGAAATATTTGAGTAAAAAGGACTGAGACAGCTGTAATAGCATCCTACATGGCTTACCAGAAACTGAATTGAGCAAGTTACAGCGAATTCAAAATACAGCTGCTAGACTTGTAACAGTGCTTCGTAATCTTCACTGGTTGCCGGTGAGATCAAGGATTGTATTTAAGATACTAATAATTACTTTCAAGGCTTTGCATGGCCAGGCTCCTGTTTATATTACTGATTTGCTAAATAAATATAAACCTACTCGTGCTTTGAGATCATCAGACCGTATAATCTGCTACTTGAGAGTTGAGCCAACATCCAAAACGGTGACTCATGGAGACAGAACATTCTCGGTTGCAGCACCAAAACTGTGGAATTCATTACCACAGGAAATTAGAAGCTTTGATATGTTGGGTAATTTTAAGTCAGCAGTTAAGACTTTTCTTTTTTAAAATTAATAGTTTTTTGTTCATAGTGGTAATATATGACGGTATGACCTATAGGATTTTGAGTAAAAAACAAACCTAGTTTTTGGCCAGTAAAATACCGACCCTAGTAGGCTTTATCTTATAATGAAACTGTAATAAGTTTTATAAGTAAATTTAAGAATATATTGTTGTAAGAGCATTGAGACTATTGTATAATGCTCCTAATACGTCTATTATTATTGTTATTAATTATTTAATACGCGCCTGGTGTGAAACCAACTTCACAGCATGGCGAGGCTAGGATGCGCTCAATCCTTTCGCTACGGTATATATATCGCATTTTTTAGTTTAAATGTAGGTTTAGTTTTAATGTAGTTTACGTGGCGAAAATACCAATATACGCATAGTTTTAGTGGAAACTATTTCTAGCATTTTGTTGGATTTCAAATATTGTCGTTACCTCTCTATTGACATTTGTTGGATTCAACTTGTTATGTCCAAGCAAGTGTTGTGCTTCGACGGCTTTCTTGGCGATATCCTAAAATATTCTTCTCACGAGGCGTGTTCAAAAGATGAACCAGTCACCTACATAAGAAATATACCTAATTAGATAGTTTATAACTTTATTGTACGGCTCGATATTTTACGAGTCCCGTGCCGTACTTTAGCGAGAATCCAAATTAACAAATTATGAACGAGTGAAATATACAGCCGTACTAATTACTATACACTAAACTGTCTAATTAAAGTTAAACTGTCTAATTAAAGTTAAACTGTCTAATTAAAGTTAAACTGTCTAATTAAAGTTAAACTGTCCTATAAGTTATTTGCTAAGCAATTCTATAAAACCCTTACCTTTGAACTTTCTCTTTCCAATCGTAGCCAAACAGCCTCTCAAACGCTTTCGAAATAATCACAGAAAAGAGCGGGAAAAAATCCGGTTTTAAACAGGTTTTTTTAGGGCCTGTTTATAAGGCGCTAGGGTTCCCTAGGAATAGGGTTACCCGGAATAGGGTTAGCGCCTGGGTGACCCTAGTGCCCTAGTGTAGTTATTTTTCTACGTTGCGTTTATAAGCAAACTAGGGTTAGTAGGGTCACCCTATCACTTAGCTAGGGAAACCCTAGCACTGGGATATGTTTTTGCCTTATAAACACAATCGATAGGGACAACTCGGACACACGGGTCAAGTTTTTAGGTATCAGGCCTCTTGATGCACTCGCAAGCCTCGCATATGTCAATGTCTGTCAAAAATCATAGCGTCCAAAGAAAGTGTTGGTCGAAACTGGCCTATACGTATCATCGATCTGTGCCTCGAAGCGAAATTTCTTCGTCGAGATAGGGCAGAGTTGGAATGTAGAGCCGCATGAAGGAGTGTTACAGTTGTTTAACAGTTAGTTATAGACATGATTGAATAACAAAGAAAACTATCTAACTGAAGAGAAGTAAGCACAGGTGTCAGGTAGTAGAGAGATTAAAATCGATAATAAAGCAAGAATTTTCTTTCTTTCCGCCATGATGTTAACACTCGAATTTCCCGCGTACACGCTCGACGGCGCGAGTATACTTCACCCCAGTCCTAGGGTTACCCTAGCCAGATCATTTCCTTATAAACCAAGGGCGCAACGAGGGGGGGGGGGGGGGGGGGGGGGGCGACCGACCCCCCTTTTGGAGGCACGAGGGAAAATTTTGGAGGTCAAAAGTTACTTTTACAGCACTATTTTGATTTTTTTTAACTTGAATTATATAAAGCTCCAAATTTATAAAATTTGCAAAAGGGTTTGTCACGATCTTGTTACGTTGTTCACGATCTTGTTTCAATTTCATGCATATGTTCCTCCGCCGATGTGGCCGAGGGCTCGGGACTGACAAATTTCCGTGCGCGACCGGAAGGCTCTGGGAACAAGATTGGTGCACGGCCATCATATACGAATTTTTCGAGCACGATGCCACGATTCGATATTTCGCTAGATTGGGTGGAATACTTGAGGTTAATATGGGTAAAAGAAAACTGTGCCCACCTAATTTACACTTCCAAATTACCAAACGTTTTCTCAAACAATATTAAAATGCAAGTCTAATCTCATTTGGACCAAATGTTTCTTAAAAATAAGACTTTCGTTTTTGGTCAAAAGTGTCCTCAAAATGCAGGAAATGCCGTTTTAGAGACCCAAATTTCAAAAAATTTCCGGGGCTGCATGCCCCCGGACCCCCTAGAGCATCGTCGTTACTGTTGTGAAAACGACCCCCCTTTCAAAAATCCTGATTGCGCGCTTGTTATAAACGCAAGCTATCTTTTCACCCTGGCGCTAGGGTAACGCTACTCCTAGCCCTAGGTTACCCTATAGCGCTTATAAACAGGGCCGTATAGAGTCCAAATAACCTACTGTGACGTACTGTCCAAATCTCGCAACTATTTGTACTAAAGAAGATGCCAGTTTGACCGACCAGAATGCCAACCTGCTCCAGGAATGCAACTACAGTATATAAGGGCTTCCGAATTGGACACGCAACCTCTCTAGACCAACTATACTCTCACCACCAATGTGTATACACATATGTGATAAAGTTGACGTCAGGCCTACGTTTCTTTTATTATGTTATGCTACAAATATACATTTCAAAGGTGTTTTTATAAGTTTTGTTCACATTGTTATATAGAATTATAGGCTATAGCCCTCGAAAAAAAGTCAATATTGGGGATATTTACGATAAGCGTTATGAGATACTTAGCATTGTTGTCGAAGTACTGTCTTGTTTGTCGTCCTGTTCAACGGTGTCTTCCACGCCGTCCGTCTCCATTTTTTGTCTTTCTCGCCGTCGCTGTCTTTGCAATGCTCGTTTACGTCTCGCCGCTTCTGTTTTCACTTTCGTGTCTTGCTTGAAAATATCTTTTATTTCATTTTCGCTCGCAAAGTTTCTGGTCTTGAGAAGAGTTAAAAATACTCCACCGCTTGTTCTCCTAGAGAGTGAGATGAAAAAAAGTTGCAGAAACGCAGCTTCTATGTGTATGGTAGTCGATAGTCAAAATGGAGTCATTTTGAGAGCACGATTTATCATGCTACAAATTTTATATAGTCATATTTTTTTACATAAGTAGTTAACATGGTCCAATAGCATTTACAAAGAAAAAGATTTGGGTCCATATCTTTAATTGCTTCGCAGTCACACCCTTTTCCGCGAACACAACATTTTTAAAGGCACGAAACTGTAGGACGCGCCAATAGTGATTTCTCCAAACAGGTAAGTGCTAAGGGTCTGAAATTTTATATGTGGTACATGCAATAGCAGAGCTGTGCAATGACGAATTATTTTACAGATATGTCCATGCCTTCATATATTTTAGCCTTTCCTAAAAACGAGGGAGAAAAATGTCCATTTACATCTCTTCCAAAGGCCCTAGATTTTTTTTTGGAGTGATAGGGTAACCAGGGTAACCCTATTCCTAGGGTAACCCTATTCCTAGGGTAACCCTATTCCTAGGGTCACCCTATTCCTAGGGTAACCCTATTCCCAGGGTAACCCTATTCCCAGGGTAACCCTATTCCTAGGGTAACCCTATTCCCAGGGTAACCCTATTCCTAGGGTAACCCTATTCCTAGGGTAACCCTATTCCTAGGGTAACCCTACTCCTAGGGTAACCCTATTCCTAGGGTAACCCTATTCCTAGGGTAACCCTATTCCTAGGGTAACCCTATTCCTAGGGTAACCCTATTCCTAGGGTAACCTTATTCCTAGGGTAACCTTATTCCTAGGGTAACTGTATTCCTAGGGTAACCTTATTCCTAGGGTAACCCTATTCCTAAGGTAACCCTATTCCTAAGGTAACCTTATTCCTAGGTAACCTTATTCCTAGGGTAACCCTATTCCTAAGGTAACCTTATTCCTAGGGTAATCCTATTCCTAGGGTAGCCTTATTTCTAGGGTAGCCTTATTTCTAGGGTAACCGTATTCCTAGGGTAACCGTATTCCTAGGGTAACCTTATTCCTAAGGTAACCTTATTCCTAGGGTAACCCTATTCCTAGGGTAACCCTATTCCAAAGGTAGCCTTATTTCTAGGGTAACCGTATTTCTAGGGCAACCGTATTCCTAGGGTAACCTTATTCCTAGGGTAACCCTATTCCTAGGGTAACCTTATTCCTAGGGTCGTCGTACGTACGTTTTGAACGTTATCTCGGCCAATATTTACTCAATTTCAATTCTGAAAACAGATTTGGAATTACCGAGTCTAAATACATAACATATACGTGCGTTTTATATTACGAGAACGTGCATACCCTTCGTAAAAACGATTTATTTCACTTAGAAATTAGTCGGCAATCAGGTGGTCGCTTCGTCGTATAATATTTTGACCGTTATCTCGATCAATAGTTAACCGTTTTCAATTCTGAAAACAAATTTGGAATTACCGAGTCTAAATACATAACATACCTGCCTATTATATTACGAGAACGTGCATACCCTTCGTTAAAACGGTTTATGTACTTAGAAATTAGTCGGCAATCGGGCGGCCGCTATATGAACTATTTTTACCTCCTAGAGCCATTGTTTGTGGACATTCCTCCATTCAATTGGATCTGTTTTGTTTCATTAAATAACTCAATGGCTTTCTTTCCTCCGATTGCCTTTACAGCATTGATAATCAAGTTATACTTTGGCTGAAAGTAAAAAATGCATGTTTTATATTGTAGTTTAGACAACAGTAAAAACCTAGATTTTTCCAAGTTAGCCTAAAAAGGTTCTTATATAAATGGTGTTCACTGCAAAATTAGGCTATTTAGGTTCTTAAACAGGTTCTTATTTTCTTAAGAGAAAAGCGACTTGGTTTTGGTAAGTGTGGTTTATTATTTATATAAATTATGCATAAATCTTCTCCAAATGACTGCAATCTAAGCAAATACAAACCCTATATGCACTTTAAAGCTACACTGTATGTAATTCACAGCTTACTGTGTGTAAATTCAATGGAACAAAACAACGTATACAACTGTAGACATATATACACTATATTATATACACTAGTGAAGGTGCTCCTCAGAACCTGCTTTCAAATTTTAGCCTAAAACAGGTTCTTATGTAAAGGGGATCTAAATGGAAAATCTTAGCCTAACAGGTTCTTAAAATCTAGGTTCTTATATACGCGGGTTTTTACTGTAACTAATTTACCAAACCAAACTAGGTAGTGTTGCATGTTCTCCCAAGATAACCTTATCAGTTACAACTAATTTTTTCTTTAATTTGTGCATTAAAAACAAAAATCGTCTTTTCTTCTATAACTTTGTATCAGTAATATTCGATCGTCACTTCTGCTGCCGCTATTTTGATAGCAACTCGATCCCATGGCTTTTTAAATGGGCCTTATTGATATGCCAAGCCTCCAGACAATGTCTCTGATGCTACCGTGGACTGGTGGTAATAATTTTGGAATTTTCCCACACAATATCGCGTGGTAGGTTACGCACGCATGCTCCGACAAAGCAGAATTTTCCTTTTTTGAAAAGAAAACAGCCTTTTGGTGTTCTTTTAAACGCGTACAGTAGCTTATTTGCATCTTGTTAATAGATAACGTCATCATCGGTTCTATGAGGGTATAAATAGGGATCCTAACTTTACAACGATCACCCCTGATCATAGCCGTACGCAGGATTATTTAGGCAGGGGGGCAGTAAGACAAATTCTGTGAAGTTTGGGGGCATGCCCCCAGAAAAATTTTAATTTTGAAAGCTCCAGAAGAGCATTTCCGGCTATTTTTGCGAGGAACATTCTGAAAAAATTTATCTGTAAGGTCTGGTAATATTTAGACTTTTTTAAAGATAAGCAAGCCCATTGTTAACGAAATAGACAGAACGCCATGTGTCTGGTATGTTCTCTACTCCTATTACTTATCTAGTAAAGAGTACGTCTTGTAAGTTTAATATCAAAACAACCATGCAGACGCGGTTATTTATACCACACGGTCGCCGGTTCGCTCTTGACGGAATCATAAGTTGAAACCAAAATATGCATTTAAATTTGAAATTTTCAAGACGAATTATTTATGTTTACGTCGCATTTCAGCACTCAAATTAAATAATTGTCTGAATACCTATAATAAATTGATAATCAACCTTATCATATATAAAAAAACATATATAAAAAAACATATCTTGGTTTTTTCTGGGGGGGCAGTTGCCCTGATGAAGGCACTAGATTGGAGTGTTGAAACGTTGGATCATGGACAGTAACTTTTAAAGTTACGTTCAAAAAACTTTTTAAAGTCAGAGTAGCGTCAAACTATGTCTGATTTATAACCTGGTTGCGTTGGGAAATTATTTGTTAATCTTATCAGTTACAACTACACTGTACACTGTTCGCAGATACTTACTTCTTGCAATCTCTCGGCTATTTCTTTTCCAATCTTCTCAGGGCTATGATGCCATTTCACTCTTAAACGTTGGCGCAGCTTGTTCATCGAAGGACGGCGAGGGATGTCTTCCCCTTTGTCTGTTTTTTTTTAAAAGTAATTTTTATGATAAATGACTCAACATTATCCACCGTTGACTT
Organism: Chrysogorgia sp. JL179-B06; assembly: GCA_035772405.1. NCBI lineage: Eukaryota > Metazoa > Cnidaria > Anthozoa > Scleralcyonacea > Chrysogorgiidae > Chrysogorgia > Chrysogorgia sp. JL179-B06. Next base: position 1,691,996 of record JAYKKM010000374.1, read on the forward strand.
ATACATTCACCAATACAGTAAGATTATTTTTGAAGCAATACAGTCAACGCTAATATGAATTGATTGATAACCTATTTGGTAAATAAGACCAAGGGAGCTAAGTTACCTTATCTTACTGGCAAGACACGAATTCATCCTCCCCCCATAAGCAGTGTAACGAAGTAAATTTACTTTGTTACTTTACTTAAGTAAAAAAATCAGTATTTACTTGTAACGAAGTATATGTTTCAACAAATACTTTTTACTTGTAACGAAGTAAAATGTTTGTTAAATATTTACTTTTTAACTTCGTTACTTTTTGTTTTATCGGCAAAGTAAAAAAGAAATTCGGAACGCGGAGTAGCGAAATATTCGGTTCACACTATCCATCCGCTGGAGATCTAGAGTGGAGAAATTGCGTGAAGTTGGTTTTGCATGTGCACGTGATTGGCAACTGTTGAGTTGGCGCCGCTAAACAGCGCCCAGATTAAAGTAATGTTGGTTCGAGAATATATAGTTTGTTTCAGAAGTACTTTTCTGGAATATTTTTTGCCACACTTTTACTTTTACTTACATAAGTAAGATTTTCAGGCCATACTTTCACTAAAGTAAGATTTTCAGGCCATACTTTTACTTTTACTTAAGTATAAAATGAGGAGTTACTTTTTACTTTTACTCAAGTACAAAATATCAGTACTTTGCTGAACACTGCCCATAAGTATCCTGACACATCAATGTGACACTGGACACCCTGTTTCTCATGATGATTTCATCATTTTGTCTCCTTCTCTTCGACCTCTGTCTCTGACCTTCATGTCCAAGAAAGCCTTCTTATTCGTAAACTCAACCCTTCCCTTAATGCTAACATGGGCACTTTTCCTCTTTCCTTATTTTAACTTATCACTTGCCTCACACTGTATATATTTCCGATTTTCCCTCATACACTAATAATATTATACATCCTGTAATATATCTTAAAGTGCCCCTAACCTCAAAATTTTTTATTGTCTTATTTGGAAGAACTTTTAAAATGTTAACTGCTAGATACATGTGTATTCGTTGAGATTGGAGGTAGGTGCCGTAGGTAGCAAACGCTTGTACGCAAGCCTGCCATAGCCATTGAGCTAAGCAATGAGCAAGCAATTGAGCAATCCTGGGTTCTGGAGCAAAGGCTAGTAAACAAGCTAGCCATAGCCATCGAGCTAAGCAATGAGTAAGCAAATGAGCAATCCAGCCAATCCTGGGTTCTGGATAAGATTGGAAGCAGTAAGAGATCACCATGACAACTCTGCCAAGGCAGACCTCCCGACACCTGTCACACTGAAATTCAGTGGAATAGTAAGTATATAGCACATGTCTATATAAACGATTACTCACCTGAAAAAAGGGGAGGGTTGGGTACGGGTGAAGCAAACAAGCAATACACAGCTGGGAGCTGTATAGCAATTAAACGTTTGGTAATGCTAGCAACTAGCAAGCAAGAGCGACCAACGAGCAGCAATGTGCCAATGCTGTAGTGACGTGCTCGCAAGCGTCATGAGTGACACTCGTGCGCACCCTTTGACTTCTTAAGAACCTGGGACTCCCCAAGAACTATGAAGGAGAGGACCGCTGGCCAACTACATCTGCAGCTAACTTTGCCTAAATAAATTTAACCACATATAAAGCAACTTCTTTTGAAGATTTTCACTTCTTCGCTTTCTTTTTGAGATATATCAGTTTGTTTGATATGCAAATATCTGGAATTTCGTCACACATGCATAATGAGTTATCAGAGAATGTTATATATCTTTGCGTTCATGAAATAAAAACACTAAAGTGTGAATAACACGTGTGTGCATTACTCCCACAACACCAAACTTCTTGATTTTAAAGGATTTCGTTCGAGAATGAAAGAGATATACACATTTCTCCAATAAGTCATTATGCATGTGTGACGAAATTCCAGACATTTACATATCAAACAAACTGATATATCTCAAAAAGAAAGCAAAGATACGAAAATCTTCAAAAGAAGTTACTTTATCATTTTAAAAGTTCTTCCAAACAAGACAATAAAACATTTTGAGGTTAGGGGCACTTTAACTAAAGTATCATGTAAAGTAACCTAAAGTAACCTAACACATGTTGTTTGGGATAATAAGAGTTTCAACATTGTATATATTTGCAAAGTTATTTTCTATACTTAGGGCCACATAAAAAAATTACTTGATTCTCATCACCGCCCGACCTTACTTTGAAGCCCGCGTACAAATTTTTTTTATTTTGTTATAAAATATAAATGTGCCGCCCGACCAAAAATCTTAGATTACAACAATCACTTGGCAGGCCAGAAACCAAGAAACCATTTGTTTATTAAGTGATTGGCCTGTTTAAGTGATTGCTACAGGATGGGAATTTGAACGACCAAATTTTCAAAAGTTAAGTGCTTGGCGTAGTGGTGCGTGTGCCAAAAAGTGATTTCTGCTTTATGACTTGTTTAGGCATATCAATATTGCTTTCGACCTCGTCCTCAAGGTCTTGCATGTTTTGAAATTAAGCTGCAAGAAGGCATATTATTTCCTCAGTTTTCAAATACCTAAAATGTCGGTTTGACTGTCACTCTCCCCAGACCCCCATTTTTATATTGCGTAGTCTCGGCGTGGCGTTGCGTAATCTCGGAGTGGCATTCGGAAGTTTTCGGTGTATCTCTGGCATTGAGTTTACATGGAATCAGGCCTGATGAGGGTGGGGGGGGGGGGTCAGCCTGGTCATTGACCAGGGGCCCATGGCAAAAGGGGGCCCATTTTTAACAAAACAAAAGAGTATATTATACATTATCTTAACTGTGGAACAATAGATTCGGTTCTGTAATAATTAACAACTGAAGTTTTAGCATTAATCATTGCATTTCATTGATTCTCTGATGGCCTTATCACGATCATGGACTCATGGCCGTCATGGGGGCCCTTTATCACTGCAAAAGTGCCATGGAGGGGGGAGGCCCCCACAAACATGTTTTTGACCCCAAAATTTCTCTTGGCGGCCCTGCATGGAATACACCCTGGGATACATAACATCAACAACACATTAAAATACTTTTATATGCTGTGTATCCACGTTGATTAACATTACCTATTTCCTCATTTGCCACTGCCTGTGATCTCTCATTTTTCTTCACATCGACGTCGTCCGATGGTTCGTCACCAACAAAATCACATTGCTCAGAGTCAGAACAATCCATAAACTCCACCTCTGTCGTGGTCTCACGCACTCCCAACCGACTTTTCACCGATGGTTTCCCAGTTAAACCACTCGCAGTGTCTTCCTCAAGCTTCTTCAGGTTTTCTAGTAGCTGTTCCTGTGCTTCGACAAGCGTTAACTTCTCGCTTGCATCCGAAACTATCGTCTGCACTTTCGGTTCGCTATAGTGAACTTCAACAAGAGGCCATTTCGCTGCAGGTTTCTCATGTTTTTGGGGGCTCTCCGACCTATCAATGTCAAATTCATTTTCATCAACATCAAGCTCTAGCACGTCTTCCATTTTTCAGTGTTTCATGTGACTCCGGACTTGAAAAAAACAACAAAAACCTCCAAATTCACTTTTTTGCAAAACTAGAGTTCTGGAAGGCGCTTGACAATTCGAAAATTTACATCCGAAACGCAGGCCAAAAGGAACGCAGGCTCTGAGCCAATAATTATGCAACACTTTTAAAAAATTCCGACCACTTTAGGACAAGAATTACTAAGTTAAGGCCTAAATAAAAAATTTTCCGAGAACGGTTCCCTGTGCAAGTAGGTTTGTAAAGGCCATAGTTCTTAAAGAAGGTCGGTGACCATAATTTTTTCCTTAATAATTATTTTCTTCTACCACTTTTACGTGTTATAACAGAAACTTGGAGAAAAATCATTTCTACAACTTGCAATATTTTACATTTTTGATGAATGTTTCTTCAAATAACATGTCAAAGAATATGGGAAACGACCTTTCATTATCATGATAAACCCTGTAAGCTGTTTCTTTTTCCCTAAAATACCATGTTTTCTTGTATAAAATTACTAGTTGCAAAAAATAAAAAAATATCTTGAAAAATAAAAAAATATCTAAAAAAATGTCAAAAGGTTCAAGAAAAAGTTGTGCAATGCGGCTTTTACTCAACTTGTATTAAAATTGGTCACAATGACGTCACCATACTGAGTAAGAGGTGATCTGCGATATGCCATATCTTCTAAACAAGGTCGGTGACCCCAACTTCTTTTTTTGGTTTTAATATAAGTATGTCAAGACTGGACATATTTTAAGACTGGGAAGTTTCAGCAAATTTTCATTTCGGAAAGAATTACTGAGAAATTACCTTAAGGTTAGGATGAAATTACAGGTGGGGTTAGGGTTACTATCAAATCACAGGTGGGTGTTGGTTACTATCAAATCACAGGTGGGGGTTAGGTTATATATAAGTCCACATATAGTATTAAAGAGTAAAGACTTATTAACCGAGTGCGAGGTCTGTACGGTAAAGTATTTGCCTGAGGTTTTCGTACAGACCGAGCGAGGACAGGTCTGTGCGAAAAAACCGAAGGCCAATACTTTACCGTACAGACCAAGCAAACGAGGTTTATAAGACATTTATTATATGGCTTTTGGTTCATTTTGTTCTCTGTTTTTAACGTTGTGTTTGTCTTCAGATGTTGCCGTTTACCTTACCTCTGAGCTTGTTGATTTCGCTTCATGTTTACACGCGTTACTGGTCGTTAGGCATTCATTTTCTTCACTTATAGATAAACAGCTTTCAAGAAAAGCAGCACTAATGTTCCAGGACGTGTTATTGTTCGAACTTTTTCAACGAACATACTCAAATCCTCTTTTATTTTCATCTAAATCAACTCAGAAATTTTCCCGCCAAAACTTACCGGTCCTGAGGCATGACGCTTTTTCCGGACCTCTCACGAACCAATCAGCGTGCGCCATCTTTCTTAGCCATATAATACAAGTTAGTATAGTTAGTTGACATACTATTAAACCATGTATTATTTATTGTATTGGTAGCCATGCAGTTCTTAAAAGTTCTGTGTGGTTAGTAAAACAATTATCTTGGTTTAATAGTGAAAATACAAGTACCCCCTGTTCAAAATTTTTTTAGGGCCCGACATATATACACCCATCATAGAGGTCAGCCTAACCCCCTCTTTTTCTAAGTTCTACCCCTCTATATTTTTTACTTAGTCCAACCCCCTGGTTTCTTTGACTTAAGTCCTATCCCTCTGGGTTTTTTTACTTAGCCCTTAAAGTGCCACTAGGATGAAAATTCACCCCCGTCTTTTAGATTTTCTTTAGCATAGAATAGTATTTCAGGGTCGAAAGTGATCATCGATGTAAAAAAACACTAAAAAATGGTATTTTGAAGTAAGTATTTTGAGCTCTGAAATCACTATTATTTAGGTCACCATTACTAAAAACGTGTTCCAAGTGAGCCCGCAATTTCAAAAGGTAATATTGTTTGTGACGTCAGATTCTCAATGCTATCCCCTTTGCTGTTCCTTTATATCTCATCCATCTTGTCTATTACTGCCTATTTAAATAATTTTTCTTCTGTCTATCCTCGGTCGAGTTTGAACGCTCGCCTCCGAGCTCTGTAGTCACTGGCCTTAACCATTCGGCCATCCGAACTTCGCTTGAAAGTTAAAGATCGAATATCCTATTTAACCCATTCATTAGCATAAAAATAAAACACACGACTACACGAGACAAACACAAGAAACACGAAAGATTTTATATTAAAGACAAAATATACATAAAAACATAAATTTCACAGTTACTTCAACAAATATTTTACAAAATCAAATATTAAATTGCCATTTCCAAATCAAGTCTTCTACATAATAAAAGAAACAAAACACTCGTAAGCGCCAAGGAATGAAATCGTTAAAGTGCCCCTAACCCCTAATTTTTTATTGTTTTATTTGGAAGAACTTTTAAAATGATAAAGTAACTTATTTTAAAGATTTTTGTTTCTTCGCTTTCTTTTTGAGATATATCAGTTTGTTTGATATGAAAATGTCCGGAATTTACGTCACACATGCATAATGACTTATCAGAGAAGTTTGTGTATATCTCTTTCAATCTCGAACGAAATCCTTTAAAATCTAGAAGTTTGGTGTTGTGGGAGAAACACGCACACGTGTTATTCACACTTTAGTGTTTTTATTTCATGAACGCAAAGATATATAACATTCTCTGATAACTCATTATGCATGTGTGACGTAAATTCCGGGCATTTGCATATCAAACAAACTGATATATCTCAAAAAGAAAGCGAAGAAACGAAAATCTTCAAAAGAAGTTACTTTATCATTTTAAAAGTTCTTCCAAATAAGACAATAAAAAATTTTGAGGTTAGGGGCACTTTAAGTAAGAGGATGACTTTTCGGAAAGTCGATAAGTGTTTATACTTCATTACTCAAGCTCTATCATCTATATTTCATAAACGAAAACCTTACTTACCATCCGTTTCCATTTGTTAGCCCTCCTCAGCTTCGTAATCTGGATTTTTCGTCAATATCGCAAAACCCTCCATAATCGGCGTCAGAGAGATATCTGTGAGATGTCAAGTAAAACACTTTCGAAAAAAACAAGAACCTTTTCACAAACGAAGACTACTGTACATGAGCTTTTTGAAATGCTCATACTCCATAAACGTTTTTCGTGTTAAATAATGGAAGGTCAGACCACATAGTAAAAGAAGAGAGATTACATTTACATAAAGAGTTGTGCGCAGCGATCAAAGTAGCTGAAGCTTTGGAGTTGATCACTGCCTATACAATGTGAACAGTCGTAGATTACATGATTTTAAAGGGATATGGCAATATAAATTAACTTTGTCTCATTTGAGAGAACTCGTAAAATGGTATAAGAAGACCTTTTACAATTTTTCTGTATCTTTCTTGGTTTTTGAAATATTTCAGATAATTATGACAAAAGACAGTCTACAATCCACCATCTTGTTGTAATATTTGAGCTAATTAAATAGGAAATTGGTGACGTCACAAGCAGGGTAAACCTGATGAAACTACTCCATAGGTGACCGAATTTCCGCGGAAGGCTTTTTAAAATGTTGTGGGCCAATTGAAAATGGAAATAGTGCAACACAATCGAGTTTCTGGCTCATAATGTCGTAAGGTTGGCAAGATAAAAATTTCACTTTACCCTACTTATGACGTCACATGCATATCGAAAATAATTCCAAGATGGCGGACAGCACGCTGTCTTTCGTCAAATTATTTCGAAAACCAAAAAAGATAAGGGAAAATTGTAAAAGGTCTTGTTATGCCATTTCACGAGTTCTTTCAAATGAGACAAAGTTAATTTATATTGCCATATCCCTTTAAGCAAAAGAAAATTGCCCATTTTAATAGATAATAAACTGACGACTAGTTTTGTGGCTGTAGAAGAATTATCTTATAGTTCTTTTAAAATTTTTTTGCTGAAATTCAAAGTTCATTGACTCCCCCATATCTTTGAAGATAGAAATTAAAATGTATGAATTCCATAATTTGTTCGGAATTTTGGTCTATGCATATATTTTGAGACATAAATCTGGTGTTTATTATAGGAATGTATTGAGAGGCTGGTACAAGGTAATTTGAATAAGATGGGACCTTTTTTAATCAAGATTTTATAAGTAAGAGTCGCTATCAACTTTCAAAATTCCAAAGGACTAACATTTTCTTCACTGGTATAGCAAAGAATATATTCCTAATCTATTTGGTTTGGATTTTTACTAACAATAGTCTTTCTCAAGACTACAACAACCTGGACGATCAACATTTCTAAAGTTCATGTGCGAACTTTTCTTCAAATTTGAAGCATGAAAATAGTGAACAAAAGGATACATTCCTCAGTTGCCAGTTCAGCTCGTTCACCATAAGCCAAGAGAACTGGGGTCGTGTGAGTTTGAAAACCTGTGATTGTTTTTGGTTTACCAGCCTGGCCAACGACATCCACAGCCTAATAGAATAGAAGTTAAAATATTGCTTAAGTAAAAAAGAAACAAGCCAACGATAGAGCGATCCTTCCATCCTCTCCCTCCTTCCATCCCTTCCTCCCTCCCTCCCTCCCTTCCTTCCTTCCTCCTTCCCTCCCTCCCTCCCTCCTTGCCTTCTTTCATTCCCTCCATCCTTCCCCTTCCTTCCTACCTTCCTACCCCTCCCTCCCTCCTTTCATTCCCTCCATCCTTCCCCTCCTCCCTTTCTCCCTTCCTTCCTCTCTTCCTCCCTCCCTCCCTTTCATTCCCTCCATCCTTCCCCTTCCTTCCTTCCTACCTTCCTTCCTCCCTCCCTCCTTCCTTCCTCCCTCCCTCCTTCCTTCCTCCCTCCATCTCTCCCTCCCTCCCTTCCTTCCTCATTGCCTTCTTTCATTCCCTCCATCCATCCATCCTTCCTCCCTCCATCCCTCCCTCCATCCCTCCCTCCTCTCTCCCACCCTTGTTTATGTTTACCAACCTGTCCTACTCTAACAGACACTTGCATTGGCCGTAGTTCCGCATCAAAAGCTACCAACATACGAGGCTGCATGGCTGACACCAGATGGAACAGCATATAGTGAGCTTTACTTAAGATTGCTAGAAATGAAAAGAAATTATGAAGAAATAAAACAATAAAAAAACAATCCACATATAATATGGAAAATAATAATAAGAATAACAAAAGTAGTATATGAAATACTTCAGGTAGAACTTACTATTTTTCATATCAAGTCCTGCAACTAACACAGATAGTAATCCTCCAACAGCTACTGGGGACATCAATGTTCTGTCACAATGGTAGGGTCCAATAGTAAGAGTTCCTTTACCCAAATGGACTAGACCCTACAATGAGGGAAGGGTTGTGTATTACTATAAGGAATAGTAATTGGCAGGCAAGACGGATTATATTTCAATGCTTATTCCCTTATTCTCTTATTCCCTGGCTATGGTTTGCATTTACATTTCTTTTATGCTTATTACCTTATATTCATTATGTTGTAGTATGGTGGTATGTGTTTTTCTATACATATATGGGTTTTAATGCTTATTCCCTTATTCCAGGGAATAAGAAATTTTTTTTGAAAGTAACCGTCTTATTTTAGGCATCATTTGTAAGGAAGGAAGGAAGGAAGGAAGGAAGGAAGGAAGGAAGGAAGGAAGGAAGGAAGGAAGGAAGGAAGGGAAGGAAGGAAGGAAGGAAGGGAAGGAAGGAAGGAAGGAAGGAAGGGAGGACGGAAGGAAGGAAAGAATGAAGGAAAGAAGGAAGGAATGAAGGAATGAAAGAAGGAATGAAGGAAGGGAGGGAATAAGGAAGGAAATAAGGAACGAACGAACGAACGAAGGAACGAAAGAAGGGAGGAAGGAATGAAAGAAGGAAATAAGGAAGGAACAAACGAAAGAAGGAAGGAAGGAAAGGGAGGACGGATAGAAGGAGTTAAAAGAAAACCATCCTGCCAACCCCGGGCAACAGGGTGAACAAATAACTTACCTGAGCCAGTCGGACCATAAATAAATTATTAGCATCCTTATTATAATACTGGGCCAGTTGTCGCAGCATTCCAGCCAGCCTCGCATTGTTAGTACCTGCGGCAACAATCCCCATGGCAAAAATGGAGTTGTGAGCAACCTCAGCATCGTTATCATGAGAAAGTTTACTTAACATATCCATTATGCTAAGCTGTGGGTTCGACGCAGACAGCATGGCCAATGCTAAGGGAACTGCACGGCGAATTACCGGCTCACCGTATTGTAGCTACAAAATTATAATAATGGATTGAACATTATTACGATAGAAGAAATACCATCTTATTAGCTTCATCAAGATCGTCATCTTCATTGACACCAATTCCATCCATAACCAACCATCACCATAATCAACCATCGGATCCCTATGTTGATGAGATCGCGTGTTGTCTATAAATACACGTGTCAATGCTGTGGTGCATTGTATCTGGGCCACACGCGGCGACATTTACATACGCGAATCTCAGAACACATGGGGGTATCGCCTTTGACCGGAAAGAAACGAACAACCACTTCCCTTTCTGCTACCCAGTCTCATACTCATTTTACACATCACACTATTACTCCTGAATCCTGATGATTTTTCTATTATTTCTTCTTCTCGTTCTTCTTCCAACTTTGAACTCCTCATTTGAGAGAGTTTACTGATTTCTAAATTCAAACCGTCTCTCAATGAGAACATCTCTTCCATACCACTTTCTCTATTTTAACTGTGTGCTGTTACTTATGTCACCTTCTGTTTGTCACCTCATTACCTGTATAGAGCATTTTCACTAGTTGTAGATTGTATAAGTAGCTTCTTTTCTTAGGTGTACCAGTACAGCCACCATACCCATTCTCATTTGAATCTATGAGCATTGCATGAAAATGCACTATACATAACTGTATACAAAATAACAAGAAACCACTTACTAAATGTCTGAACGTTCTCAAAGCCATCTGAGCTCCTATGTCATTCCCTTCCTTCCTTCCTTCCTTCCTTCCTTCCTTCCTTCCTTCCTTCCTTCCTTCCTTCCTTCCTTCCTTCCTTCCTTCCTTCCTTCCTTCCTTCCTCCCTCCCTCCCTCCCTCCCTTCCTTCATTCCTTCCTTCCCTCCTTCCCTCCTTCCCTCCCTCCCTCCCTCCCTCCTTCCCTTCCTCCCTCCCTCCCTCCTTCCCTCCCTCCCTAGCTCCCTCCTTCCTTCCTTCCTTCCTCCCTTTCCTTCCTGCTCTATATACATTACATAAAACAACAGCAAGCCACTTACTAAATGTCTGAACGTTCTCAAAGCCATCTGAGCTCCAATGTCTTCACCCATTGCGACCAAAGCAATGCCAAGAACAGCAACTCCTTGGTGGCTACCATCTAACTTCGGCTCCTCGGCAGGTACCTCCTTCTTGGGTTTATCGTTGTCTCTACTATCCGTCTCCTTTGGTTCCTTTTCCTTCTCTTTCTCCTCATAATGTTCACTGCATATGTGTAACAAGTTCTGGATTTTCAAAACGTTTCCCGTTCCTGGTAATGCAACAGATATTCAGTTTCAGATATTTCATGTTTTTTATAACATAACAGGGCGCGAAATAACGGCCAGCCAACTAGAGGCGCTGTCCGGTCAAACTAGAGGCGCTGTCCGGTCAAACTAGAGGCGCTGTCCGGTCAAACTAGAGGCGCTGTCCGGTCAAACTAGAGGCGCTGTCCGGTCAAACTCTCGCCTCGCCGGTCAAACTTGTTTTGACTGGTCAAATTATGACATTAACTCTTTCAGCTGACAGGCTGAAAAACATCAAAAATTGAACGACCACGTTGTTCTATTGATATCTCTTGAAATAACCATAACTGTTGCGAAAGCTATACATTTTCTGAAAGCCCAATAAACCGGCTTTTACTTGTGCTTTTAAATTTCCCGAACAAAACACATTATGTTAATATAAATTAGCATTAATTATCATAAATCAGGTTGAAAATTTTACATTTTTCTAGAAATCGAAAACTCAAAATGCCACCAATCGCAGAGTTGTTTATGAAATCAAATCAAACTTGGCGTGTGCGTGGATCTCATGTTCCTGGCGCTTGTCGAATTTCAATTTTTAATCTTGCGTTACCGGGACGAAGTTGGAGAAAATCTCATGACGATGTGCCGTGTTTATCGACTGACGACTTTGCGGGTCTTCTACGACCCATTTTGACTGGGCCGGTCAGGAAAGAGTCAAGCAAAAGAACAAACTAATTGCTCAAAAGACGAAGTGGAAATAAATTCAATTGCGAGCAGCTGCAACTGTCAAAACCAGCACTGTTATGTTATGTTTAGTTTACTATATCAATGAAATGAGGCGATCGCCCGCACGCGCTTACTGTTCACTGATAGTGTTTATGTTTAGTAAAACTGTCAATAAATTAAATAAGATTATATTGACACGATACCAGTAAGAAAGAGAAAAAATATATATCATTTATATACGTTTTGTTCGTGCACATGAACTTGTTTAAATTTATTGACAACAGACGGATTTCATTAACAAGCGTCGCATAATTCCGAAACTTTCCAAAGAGGAGACGACAAAGAACATCTACTTTATAGAATAAAATGAATCCGGGCTGCTAATTAAATAAATTAAAGCTGAAAAGTATCGGTACGTATTTGTTGACACGATACCAAGGCTGCCGTTTTCATCTCGCACCACCGCTGGTAAGTTGGTAAGTATCTGTTGACAAGATACCAAGGCTGAGCGTGCCGTTTGCATCTGGCACCACCGCTGGTAATTTGGTAAGTATCTGTTGACAAGATACCAAGGCTGAGCGTGCTGTTTTCATCTCGCACCACCGCTGGTAAGTATCTGTTGACAAGATACCAAGGCTGAGCGTGCTGTTTTCATCTCGCACCACCGCTGGTAAGTTGGTAAGTATCTGTTGACAAGATACCAAGGCTGAGCGTGCCGTTTTCATCTCGCACCACCGCTTAGAAATGATTTTCAAATTGCTACAGATAATTAGGTGACGGTTTCGCACATTCACAGTCTTGTATCGCGTGTAAACGCAACGGCTAACATAAGCTAAAGTGCAATGTGTTTTACGTGAAGGAGTTTACCGATGACGATTACAGAATTAAGGCTTATTTTCAGGCTTTAGCTGAATAATTTGTCCGGTCATAAAAGCGGCATGTCCGAGCTAAAATTAACTTGGCCTGTCATCATCTTGACCGGCGACCAGCTAGCAGTTATTTCGCACCCTGGTAACATTTTGAAAACCTGTAGAATGATAGGATAAAAGCCATGTTTTTATTTAATAATTATGATAGACTAAATTATGAGCGATCAACATTTAATAAGGTGATAGTTTGAGGTGATATTGAGAGAAATTGAGAGCGGGTATATGCTCATTGTTTTTAGTAAAAACTAAATTCTGTTTGTTATTTCTTCCAAATTATTTCAAAAAACAAGACATAAGCATTGTGTTTCACTCATTCCAAAACTTGTAGGTTTAAATTCAATATTTCAATTGGGTTTCATTCACGTGGGTTTTGGAAAAGACGATTTTGATGTTCACTGCTTCCAATGCAATTGCAAACTAGCAGTATAATTTACACAAGTTCTAACAATACAGTAATTACACTTGTGAAAACTTACCAGCATATGCACATATTTCAACCAAAACTGAGGCCCATTTTCCTAAAGGTTCAGGAACTGCTTTCAATGCTTCCAAAGTTGCTTCAGCAGCTTCCTGTTTACCTAGATAATGGAGAGAAATATACAGTCGACTCAAAATTTCCCTTGGATTTCCGTCATACATTTACTGTAATTTTACCCTCGGTAACTCGAACCCTCGATAACGATAGAACATGGAACACTCTACCGTGCGAAATGCGTAGGAAGGGTCTCACCCTTGAAAAGTTCAAGAGCCAGCTCCAAATTTACTACCAAACAGCAGTAGACCAGCTATACGACCCAAAAGAACAATGGACATGGAAATCTATCTGCACCAGATGTAACACAGCACTTAGTCTCACGAGTGCGACCTGTTGGGATTCCTTTGTCTTTTGAGCTCTTAATAAAATTACTTCCGCACGAGAGCTCACAGGTCAGGGCGTCTCGCTCCGCGTGGACCTAATTTATTAATTCCTTTTTCTCTCAACTCACTTCGGGACCGCAGTAATTGGCGATTGCTGTTGCGGCCACCCTGCCACATGTACTATACTTATAAAGGTAAAGGTAAAGGGGTCATGCTAATCATCCTACGAACTACACGACGGACGCAGCTCAACGCGGCCGAGTCGAAGATTTAGTAAAGGCGCCACAGGCTGCCACCATACGACCCATGATGACCTCGGAGCATAATACAACCTTATAATACTATAATACTATAATATAATACAACCAATAATCGGAGCATATAATACAACCTTAGCAAATAACTTATCCATAGAATCTTAATCACTAAAAAATCCAATATTTGTGGCGAAACGAAATAAATAAATAAATAACTCGAACCTCCCGCTAACTCGAAGCAATTTTCATTTCCCTTCAGGTCATTTTCTATATAATTTTACCCTCGATAACTCAAACCACGTTTGCCAAGACGTGACAAGTCAAAAAATACAGTACTGTAGTCCAAAAAAATTGAATTTATTCTGTCTTGTAAAAAAGTGAATCACATGAACTCTGTAGCAGTAGCTCGACATTGTTCGCAGTACCTAGTCTTCTCCTGCTGCTTTGTTTTGTTTTGTTTCACGTTACGTTCTGATTTATAATATTTAGAAATATTGTTCCATTCCATACAGTAATTTTCACGTTTTTATAATATTTCTGAATTGAACGACTTATCTGGCGGTCAAGCGGTTATATTTCAAATCAAACAAACGAACGGGAATACCCTTCTAATATACCCACTGCTCCTGCATGTATGTTCCGAGGCAGCATTTCACTTCTGATAAGAACTCCTAGTAATTAGAAATATTGTTCCATTCTATACAGTAATTAAAGTGCTTATAAACCCAAAATGGGTTTTTGGTGATTCGGATAGAGCATAAAAAGTTAGTTAATAAGTTCTAGATTAGTTTTTGCGTTAAACTTTTAGTTTCGGAGATATAAGGGCTCAAAGTCACAATTTGTGAAAAAAGTAGCGCATGCCGGGAGACTGGATCCGAGGAACGTGTTATGTTTCAATACTTATAAAAATATATTACAATTCGAGTAGACAAGGTAACATCGTAAAGACACATCGTTTGGGCATTTTTCAATAAAAACTCTTAAGATAGCTGTCTTCTCCTATACAAAAGCCTAGTTGTTGTTGAAGATGGGTTCCTCGGATCCAGGTCCCTGTGTGTTATTTTGGTGGCGCTACTTTTTTCAAAAAAATGGCACAATTTGCATGTTTGAGCCGTTATATCTCTGAAACTAAAAGTTTAACGCAAAAACTAATCCAGAACTTATTAACTAACTTTTTATGCTCTATCCGAATCACCAAAAACCCATTTTGGGTTTATAAACACTTTTAAAAATTTGATTAAAATGACACTGTATGAATAGAAATACACAGTAAACACCGTTTTTTCCTTATTTCCGGTCATTTTCTCAACTCCTTGAAGGATCGAGTTATCGGGAGTCGACTGTAATACCAGCAAATGAAGGAATGAATCAACGAATGAATAGATAAATGGATGGATGAATTGAATGGATCTCAAAAATTCCACAATTAAGAAATAGAAAACATTTTCCGTGTTTACATACAGTTATATAAACACGAGTGGAAGTTTGGGAGAACGAGAAATCATAGTGGGAACACGAACCCGTAGGGCGAGTGTTTCCACGCGATTTCGAGTTCTCCCAAACTTCCACGAGTGTTTATATAACGTATGGGAACACGGATAAAAATGTTTTCTATTTCTTTTATAAAATAACCCGTAGAAAGCGAATAAAATGTACAAATATCTTTTTTATCAACACGTAAATTCTCCTTACTGCGTATGATGGCGCCGTGATGTCTAATTGATGGCGTATGATGGCTAATTGATGGCGTATGATGGCTAATTGATGGCGTATCGCGATGGCGTAATCCATCCATGTTATATTTAACAATTAGACAACGAGCCCGCGTTTTCTATGAGCAGATAGTCAACGAGGCGGAGCCGAGTTGACTATCGCTCATAGAAAACAAGGGCGAGTTGTCTAATTGTTTTAGTATAAATTTACAACTTTCTAACCCAAGAAATAACTTTTATTTCGTATTTTTCATTGGAAAAAAGTAACTATTCTTTCGAAATCAGGCGACTTTTTCCCCAGGGGTTTATATCAGCGGATAGTAACTCCTGCGCTAGCCAATCAAAATTGAGGATTTGTGATATAAACTTGTCAATTTATACTAAAGCCTGATATAAACACGGTAACTGACCAATCACAGCGTGCGTAAGACACGACTTATTTTATAATTGATTGTATAACTTTATACAGTGTTACCTAAAAATATTAAACCAATTCCTAGAGCAAGAAATCTGCAATGAGTATCTTTCCTTTGAGGTTCACTTCTTTCCAGTAATATCTGAAGGAGCTGTAAACTAACATCACCATTGCCTGTCCCAACAGCAATGGTGCCACAGGCAAGAGCCGTCTGGCCAATCACCTGCAAAGATTTTTTTAATGCAAGGTTTAGAAATAGGAAATTGCATGGGTTTAAGTTAATGTTTGGGTAATATGGTTGAAGCACTAACCTCCATGGTCGACCTTGAATCTGACAGGACTGAGTACAACATCGCAAGAACATCTTCACGATTTGAACCAGCATAAGCAAGACCAAGTCTAGAAAAAATACACAAGAGAAGAGAGAGCTGGTTGTAATAACAATTTTTATTGGTTGCAACAATGTATTTTTTATTATGACACTGTATATTCCTACATGATTTGGTTTGTAAATAGAGTGTGCACTGTTAGTTAATTAGGACAGTTGTGTGTATTTAAATCCCGTCTTGGACAGCAAAACCATCTATCAACGCACTCACCAACCTCAGGTCGGCGAAAATGGCCCTGGGATCGGCTGGTCACATGACACCCAGAATTTCTGGGTGTTTAGATATGATAATTTTTGTGGTCTTTGTTCCATTTCCTTTATCTACTTTGTTGACCTGAATAATTGAGAAATATTCTATGCTCTTCAGAGTTGTTCATGTCAGCATTCGTCGACATAAAAGCAGCTAACAAGCTTAATAATCAACCATACATCCATGGTTATCTCTTACAAAAGGTATGAAGAAGCATATATCGAATTTAGCGAAAGCTATCACTTCTAATTTGCTGTAAAATGTGAAGACAGCATTCAGATTTAGATGAATAAATTATACTCGGCTGAATTAATTGAGTTTTATGACAAGCCAATCGGATTATAGAACGGACCAGCCGATCCCAGGGCCATTTTCGCCGACCTTCCGCCGTGGAGGAAAAATGCCCTGGGTACAAGGTTGCGCACTCACATTAACAAGCCACTTATTTGGCAAACTAAGTATTATTCAACACTCTGTACACTTTTTTTTATGAAGAGAGGATTTATTAATGGTCAAATATATGAAATATCTGACTGCCCTAACCGGGAATTTCTGAATCAACGCATCGGCGCTCTAACCACTGAGCTATTGAGACACGGTCAGAACAGTCAAACATCATATACATATTGCGAAGCCTCTCGTAGAACTTCCTCAAGTAGCGAGCTTATCACCGGCTCTTGTATACAGGAGGCTTTACAACAATGTTCTTTAGATGAAGAGAGGATTTATTAATGGTCAAATATATGTATATATGAAAATGTTTGACTGCCCCAACCGGGAATCGAACCCGAGGACTCCGAATCAAAGCATCGGCGCTCAGTGGTTATACTCGGTAAACTGTCGACACTTGGTGGTCTAACTTACCCCACAACTGCACCTATTCTCATAATATTGTTCGAGTGTAAGATGTAGTCAGACAACAAGGCTAAGGCTGGATCACATTCGTTTCGTACTCCTGAATTCACAATACCACAGGCAAGAAGAGCTCCGGCTTTGATGAAGTCCTCAGCAGAATACAGGTATTTGTCAATCTGAGTCAAGCCACCATCAACATCCCACAGTAGGATCAAACCCATTGAGGCAGTAGTGCTCATCATTCCTAAATACAACAAATCATGCTTTTCAAATTAACTAGAGCATCTCACTAGTCATCAGAAGGTTACAGGTTGTACACATATGTAACCTTCACTCATCATCTTAGTCTATGTAGCTCAATAGTTAGAGCATCTCACTAGTCATCAGAAGGTTACAGGTTATACACATATGTAACCTTCGCTCATTATCTTAGTCCATGTAGCTCAATAGTTAGAGCATCTCACTAGTCATCAGGTGGTTACAGGTTGTACACATATGTAACCGTCACTCATCATCTTAGTAGTCCATGTAGTTCAATAGTTAGAACATCTCACTAGTCATCAGAAGGTTACAGGTTGTACACATATGTAACTTTCACTCATCATCTTAGTTTATGTAGTTCAATAGTTAGAACATCTCACTAGTCATCAGAAGGTTACAGGTTGTACACATATGTAACCTTCACTCATCATCTTAGTTCGTGTAGCTCAATAGTTAGAGCATCTCACTAGTCATCAGAAGGTTACAGGTTGTACACATATGTAACCTTCACTCATCATCTTAGTCCATGTAGTTCAATAGTTAGAGCATCTCACTAGTCATCAGAAGGTTACAGGTTGTACACATATGTAACCTTCACTCATCATCTTAGTCCATGTAGCTCAATAGTTAGAGCATCTCACTAGTCATCAGAAGGTTACAGGTTGTACACATATGAAACCTTCACTCATCATCTTAGTCTATGTAGCTCAATGGTTACAGCATCTCACTAGTCATCAGAAGGTTACAGGTTGTACACATATGTAACCTTCACTCATCATCTTAGTCCGTGTAGTTCAATAGTTAGAGCATCTCACTGGTCATCAGAAGGTGGTTACGGGTTGTACACATATGTAACCTTCACTCATCATCTTAGTCCATGTAGTTCAATAGTTAGAGCATCTCAAGAGTCGGAGCATCTCACTGGTCATCACAAGGCTACAGGTTGTACCATGTTTCTCAATGGTCAGAGCACATCACTGGTCCATCATTGCCAGTAACTATCGAGCTACATGGACCGAGATGATATTACAAATGTATTATATATAATATATATATGGTGTATAACTTGCAAACTTTGGGTGAAGGTGAGATATGAAGGTGAACACAAATAATCAAATATCAATAAAAATAGGTACGCAATGCGTACATGCGTCTATGGGGCGCAGTAGTAAAACTGGAAACAATTAATATTTGGTGTTTACATTCGTTGGAAGTGATCGCTACAATAATTTCAGATGAAGGAAATCATTACTTTACACATGAATTGATGGACTAGTGCAGATATAACCATTAAAATCTGACTAATAACAAACATATTTCTTGTGATAAAACTATCCACCCATTAATGGTATAGCCCATTGTTTATCTGACGCATTGACTGCATATATGGGCACGGTGCTACACTACCGATGGGCATCGTAGCTATTGGGTTAGTACACAACTTGCATTTTTGGTAAGAAATACAGAATATCAGAAACATGTTTTATTGCACAATCATAAACTTTAATATTATTTTGCTGTATGGTCGAGTGTAGATATTATACCTATCAAACAGTTCTAATTAATTAGTGCCAAATAGAACAAAATAAACAATCAAGAAAAGAAAGAATTTTGCACTGGATAAACACAGCCATATATATATAGTCATCTAACAAGTAATATTTGGCATTTCACTCGATTAAACTACATGTTCTAAGGATTTATGGTGAAGGAAAATTTCGAGTGTTGCAATATATACATTTGAAGACAAAACCGGGACCAGTTGCGAAAAATGCAACTTAGCGGCCTTCCGGTAGGAATTGAACAAGCGACCCTGCGATGCTAGTGCAGTGTTCTGACCACTGAGCTACGGAAGCCGTTGCCGAGAGCCTAGTCACCAGTTCTGCCGCTGATAACATATCGTTTACGTTGCTTACCCATATCTTTATTTTTATATATCCATTTCGATTTTTCATCCATAAGTAATTTATCAGCTCCAAAACCAGCATTTAGGAAGGCATTGACAAAAGAAGAGGCTAGGTTTTGCCGTGCCGAGTCCACAGCAACATTTCCAAAAGAAGACCCTAAATGAATAGATACAGATACTTTTAAATGACATACTAAGCTTGACAAGTATGTAAACAATGGTAGTCACAAATAGTACAACTCCACACCAAGCCTGGATATTAGCGGCCTGGATATTAGCGGCTGGTCACGGACATTGTCTGGTACAAATATCCCATTTCTAGAGATATTTGACAGTTACAATACTAATTGTGTCTGTCATTTTCTCCAATGCTCATCTTGTCCGAAGATTATACTCAACTTTTTGTGAAAGTAAAACATTTTTGTGTTGAATGGACTGTGTTTAGATTTCGTGTTGTACAATCTCAGATGAGAAGTATTACGCTATGTTTTGAGACATTGCGCTAAATTTGGAGACATTGCGCTAAATTTGGAGACATTATGCTACGTTTTGAGACATTACGCTAAGTTTGGAGACATTACGCTAACTTTGGGGATATTGCGCTAAGTTTGGATACATATATTGCGCTAAGTTATGAGACTTTACACTAAGTTTTCAGATATTGCACTATATTATGAGATATTGCACTATATTATGAGATGTTACACTAAGTTTGGAGACGTTACGCTAAGTTGTGAGATATTACGCTAAGTCTGGAGACGTTAAGGGTGTTCGGACGTATTCCGTTGCTAAACAACCGGTTGCTAAGGACAGGTCATTTAGTGCCCAATATACTTCACGAGTGGACAATAAATTCAAGGTATAACCAAGATATTTTATGTGTGGAATATGTTGGCAAACTTCTTTCGTCTGGTGACGTATTTGATGACGTCGTCATCAACAAACACAAAAACTCTATAATTTTCGTCATTTTTGACAGTGTGGCAGTGTGCTATATTTTTTGGTGTCATATAAACCTAAATTATTTACTACAAAAAAGTACGCATGGATTCATTAATAAATTAAATAAAAACGAAGTTATGAAAATTTTATTGTGTTTATTGACCTTAAAAATCCGATATCTCGGCTAAGTTTTAAAAATTCTTAAAATCCATACGTACTTTTATGAAGGTAACCGTCCAGCTTCAAATCACACGTAAAAAATAATTTTTCTTAAAAACCTTCGAAGATTATAGGAATTTTCATATTTCGATGACGTCTACATATGAAATTACCAAACGAAAGAGTTTTGTCCACATATAGTACATACAGACTGTCTTGATGGGATTCTTAAAACTGTGAAATTCTATGGCAAATTTTGTCAATTCTAAGCTTCCTTAGCAACGGATATCATATAAGGTCTGCAAATCGAAATACGTCTGAACACCCTTTGAGACATTACGCAAGGTTTGGAGAGGTTGCGCTACGTTTGAAGACATTGCGCTAAATTTGGAGACATTATGCGAAGTTTGGAGACATTGCGCTAAGTTTTGAGATGTTACAATTAGTTTTTAGACGTTACGCTAAGTTGTACCGTGACAGGTACAATTTTTTTGTCTGTCCGTTACAAATTCATTTGTGCTGGAAAATAATCATTTCCATGCAAGCTCGAGATGATGACAGGAAGGAAATAGAAACTCTGCTAGTATTACAAAGTGACATCTAGTGAGATCTCACTTGCGGATGACACAAAACACTTCTAACTATAACGTCCACACTGAAATAATTCAGCTTATATTGCTTACTATGGCTTTCCAACTGGGTTTTATAGATGTCATCTGGTATCTTTGGTTCCATGATATCCAACTACAAGTAGACAATAAAAAATTCCGTGAGAACAGATTACACACGGAAGAAAAATTGGACGATTCCCTCAATAATCAGATATCCTCAAACACTTGTATCACAAAATTTTGCAACTCAGAGGGGTTCACTTGTGAATTCAGGTAGTGCAGGTACAATAGGCAACAAAAATTAAGTGTGTCTAATATGAAAGAACTCGTAAAATGATAGAGTAACACCTTTTACAACTTTTCCATATTTTATTTCGTTTTTGAAATATTTCAGTTTGTTTGATATGTAAATGAGATGGTCTGACGTCAGGTGGTGGGAGCGAATTTTCACTCATTAAAAAAGTTTTATATATCAGTGATTGCTAAGTTTACAACGTTCATTATCATGAGGAGTTATTATACGCACATTTTCAAGTAAATTTGTGGAACAAACTTGAAGATGGAACTAATATTCTAATGTGTGCAAATTCTCTACCAGCACCTGACGTCAGAGACCATCTCATTTACATATAAAACTAACTGAAATATTTCAAAAACGAAGTAAAATACGGAAAAGTTGTAAAAGGTGTTACTCTATCATTTTACGAGTTCTTTCATATTAGACAAACTTAATTTTTGTAGCCAATGTTCTTTAATGTTAAAAAGGGAACACATAGTTCACAAATTCAATAGCAACACATACCTCTCTCGCAAGTGCAAGAAAGTTGTTATTCAGATGTGTGTTGGACAAAATCTCAGTTAATTCTTCATAGTCTTCCATGTCCTCATCCAGTTCAAGGAATATCTGTTGTCTGGCCAACATAAATGCCAGCTGTTTTAACATCAGGCGGTTCTCAGAGCTGGAATTGACAATATAGAAGTGGTTATACTTATAGAAGGGCCAGGCTTGAAAAGAATAAAACTGGTTGAATAAATGACAAGATGATGGTGGTGATGATGTGGTGATGATGATCGATGATGGTGGTGATGATGATGGTGGTGATGATGATGGTGGTGATGATGATGGTGGTGATGATGATGGTGGTGATGATGATGGTGGTGATGATGGTGGTGATGATGATGATGGTGGTGATGATGATGGTGGTGATGATGATGGTGGTGATGATGATGGTGGTGATGATGATGATGATGGTGGTGGTGATGATGATGGTGGTGATGATGGTGGTGATGATAGTGGTGGTGATGATAGTGGTGGTGGTGATGGTGGTGATGATGATGGTGGGTGATGGTGGGTGATGATGGTGGTGATGATGATGGTGGTGATGATGATGGTGGTGATGATGGTGGTGGTGATGATGGTGGTGATGATGATGGTGGTGGTGGTGATGATGGTGGTGATGATGATGGTGGTGGTGATGATGATGATGGTGATGATGATGGTGGTGATGATGGTGGTGATGATGGTGGTGATGATGGTGGTGATGATGGTGGTGGTAATGATGGTGGTAATGATGATGGTGGTGATGATGGTGGTGATGATGATGGTAATGATGGTGGTGATGATGATGGTGATGATGGTGGTGATGATGGTGGTGGTAATGATGGTGATGATGATGGTGGTGATGATGGTGGTGATGATGGTGGTGATGATGGTGGTGATGATGGTAATGATGGTGGTGATGATGATGGTGGTGATGATGGTGGTGATGATGGTGGTGGTGGTGATGATGATGGTGGTGATGATGGTGGTGATGATGGTGGTGATGATGGTGGTGATGATGGTGGTGATGATGGTGGTGGTGATGATGGTATAATGAATAATGATGGTGGTAATGGTAATGATGGTGGCAATAATGGTGGTGGTAATGATGGTGGTGGTGGTAATGATGGTGGTGATAATGGGGTTATCGATGATGGTGGTGGTGATGGTGAAGATGATGATGATGATGGTGGTGATGATGGTGATGATGATGGTGGTGATGATGGTGGTGATGATGATGGTGGTGATGATGATGATGGTGGTAATGAATAATGATGGTGGTAATGAATAATGATGGTGGTAATGGTAATGATGGTGGTAATGATGGTGGTGATGGTGGTGATGATGGTGGTAATGATGATGGTGGTAATAATGGTGGTGGTAATGATGGTGGTAATGATGGTGGTGATGGTGGTGGTGATGGTGGTGATGATGGTGGTAATGATGGTGGTAATAATGGTGGTGGTA
The DNA here is from genome assembly GCA_035772405.1 of Chrysogorgia sp. JL179-B06. NCBI lineage: Eukaryota > Metazoa > Cnidaria > Anthozoa > Scleralcyonacea > Chrysogorgiidae > Chrysogorgia > Chrysogorgia sp. JL179-B06. Next base: position 1,715,526 of record JAYKKM010000374.1, read on the forward strand.
ATGATGGTGGTGGTGGTAATGATGGTGGTAATGATGGTGGTGATAATGATGATAGTGGTGATGATGGAGGTAAAAAATGATGATGGTGGTTTTGATGATGGTGGTTATGATAATATCTATGGTGATGCTAATAATCTTATGGTGATAAAGATCATTTGAAGCAGGTGATGATGAAAATACTCATAACAGTGACGATAATTTAGAAAGGTTAATCTGACAAAACACCAACCTTCCTGAGCATGAAAGAAACACCTCTTTTATCAAATTTATCTCATTAAGTTGGATTGTAATCTTCAAAGCCTCGGGATAACAGTCAAACCTTCTGTATATAGCTAATGCTGTTTTCAACAACGCTGAGTCCTCAGGTCCTGCCACATAACTAACACAACTGAAGAAAAATCAAAGGCAGTTATTGCACAAATCGTACTACTTACAAACTATAGATATAAGAAAAACAATACAAATTTGAATTGAATGTTTTATGTCAAACTCTATCACACTTTTAATATTACCTCGTCAGATAAAGACAGACTCTTTGATATGTTGTACTTTCCACTATATCTTTTAAGAAATCCAAGCGTTCAATCTCCATCAGTAGATCGCAGGCGTCTGTTTCAGCGTTATGTTGCATAAAGTAAGGTACTATTTGTGTGGCCAATTTAAATAAGTCATCTGCAGATACACCAGAACTGCTATGACTGTTATATTCAAGGCGGATTTCCTCGGAGAGATGTCTGAAGAGGTGATTAATGAGAGAGATATAATATCAGAGATACTATAATATAAAGATATTTATTTTGCAAAATGCATTTACTATAATTTATATGATGAATCAGAATGGCAATGTATTGAATGGTTCTTACAAGAACTGTTTAAAACTTAGCAGAGTCTGAGAGTTTAGAGAGAATTGTAGAGTAAAAATAGGAAAAACAAAAAGGGAAACAATGTATTTCAGCAGACAATTTATCAAGTGCTACAGTGTATGTTTTATAAAAGAACAATAACACGATAGATTTGTTTCCTTTAAATCCCATGGATGTTTGGATGGCCAGTAGCTGATCCAAACACAGGTATTGACCAATCAGAGCTTGCACAGTAGACATGTTATTTTAGAAACGCATTTTCCTAAGCAATATTTTATAATAGTATTTGCAGTATTTTGTGGCAGGTGGATAAGTCAACCCTTATTTTTTTACCAAAAAATTGTATTTTTACAATACCCTGAGTACAAGTTGAGTCCCTCAAATTATATCATACACAGACTAGCTAGTATTCACAGCAACTTTAATAATGAAAATATTTTAAAACATGTAGGACATATCAATACAGAAAAGTATACAAACACATACGGTAGCATATTTATTGTACAACTTATGATCTATACTTAGGGGTCATCCATAATTATCAACATTTTCACAAGCGTACATAGCGTACTCTTTTTTCCGACCCCCTCCCTCCCAGAGCGTACTCTTAAATGTTGAACCTTATGCACAACGTCTGCTCTCTTCACCAAGAATTTACGCAGTGTTTCTATTTCATGGTCGAGTGAGCTATTGTCGGTCGCCATTGTTGTGATAATGAAGCACCGTTAAAAATCGGCCTGGAACCGAAGTAGTGCTTCCACCTGCACGATCCAGTTTTCTTTTTTGAAGGATAATTTTCTTGCCAAAATCGCTGCAAGTGGAAGTACTGCTGTGCATTCAATGAAAGCCATCATCGACATTTTAAAAAGCGTACATTGGTCATTAACCTCCTCCCCCCAGCGTACGCTCTGTACGCTTGTGAAAATGTTGATAATTATGGATGACCCCTTAGTGTATTAGTCTTATAGATAAGTCAACTTTAAACTTGACTTTAAACTTATTACTTTGACTTTAAACTTAACCTTTCTTCATAATTTCTTCATTTTGATAGCATGTCATTGTGTTGACACCAGCATGAGGTTCACTAGAGCACTAAGCCAATTGTCCCCATTCAACCTGACACCAGGCCTGAATATAATTTTTTGGAGCTCGCCGGACACAATGTCCGGCCACAGAGTAAATCGGCCCGACAAGACCACTTTTCTGTCGGACACGGTTTGTTAATTTTATCCCTGAATCGTTTTAGCATGACACTAAATAATTTTGCCGTTATGTAATGCAGTGTGATAAATGTTATACATTAATAGCCTTGTCGCCAATACAGCGAACAACGCTGTTAGATCTCACTTTGAATCGCCATCTTTGTGTGATTAACGATCATAAAGGAAAAATTACCGTAAGTGGTCGAGTCGGCCAGACATTGATGTCCGGCAGCAGCTCCAAGCTGCCGGTCACAAGACGAATTAACGCCGGATAATGTCCGGTGGTAATATTCAGGCCTGCTTGACATATTAGCATAGAGAGGGCTGGATACTTAAAGTGCACCTGACATCAAAAATTTTTATTGTCTTATTTGGAAGAACTTTTAAAATGATAAAGTAACTTATTTTAAGGATTTTTGTTTCTTCGCTTTCTTTTTGAGATATATCAGTTTGTTTGATATGCAAAGGTCCGGAATTTACGTCACACATGCATAATGAGTTATCAGAGAATGTTATATATCTTTGCGTTCATCAAATAAAAATACTAAAGTGTGAATAACAAGTGTGCGTGTTTCTCCCACAACACCAATCCTCTCAATTTTAAAGGATTTCGTTCGAGAATGAAAGAGATACACACATTTCTCCTATAAGTGACGTAAATTCCAGACATTTGCATATCAAACAAACTGATATATCTCAAAAAGAAAGCGAAGAAACGAAAATCGTCAAAAGAAGTTACTTTATCGTTTTAAAAGTTCTTCCAAATAAGACAATAAAAAATGTTGATGTCAGGTGCACTTTAAGTGTACAGCACTACGGTTTTGCACATGACCCCTTAAATAAGTCGATCCTAGAAATTTGACTCCACAAAAAATGGTACCACACTTTAAAATAATATTGACACCAGTCTAATACATGTAAAAATTTACCTCACATATTCATGGCCCCATGACTGTAGTGTATCGTCTGATCCAAACATATGAAACTTCAGACATTCTCTTTCTTCACTTACAGTCATTGCTAAGATGGAAATTATGTCTGCCAAGAGAGCCTTGAAGAAAAAACATAATAACATTTTTGGAAAACCATCAAGCTGAATGTCTACTCCAGGCTCCCACACTACATGTAAGTCATGGGTGACGGAAATTGCGATTTTCTGGAGGGGTGCAGGAGAAGCAAAAGTCAGAGTGAGAGTAACGCCCTTCACTGTTATGAACCTTGCTCTCATGTCCGGCTTATTCCCCTTGGTGAAGTGATCAAGAGATGCAAAGATCAGGGTGAAAGTAAGGGCCATCACCGTTATTGACCTTGCTCTCAGTCACCGGTGTTCGCTTCACCGTGGGCGAAGTGTGGCCAAGGGGACACCACTTTCCACCACTCATCGATTCGAAGATCATGTTTATGATTAGCATCTATACACAGTATGTATGAATTTGATTCCATAATCAAATGAACTAAAGCATTCTGTATATTGGCTTCTAGTAGGTCAATGAAAGTGGGGTTTAACTGAATGACTGTAGTATCGAAAGGCCTGGCGTACATCACACCTCAGTTCCTCTGCTGTATATCTTGTGATTTCGATTTTCGAACAGTAATTTGCGGTCTTGCCAAAAAAAGATTTTCTGACAAAAGTTTGATTCGCCGACAAATCCTTAATTTGCCGACAGCATTGGTTTTGCTTGGAGGGTGGTCACATACCCCATTTCCCCCTTCGTGACGGACCTGATGCTGACCATGCAATCTAAATACTGAAGCCTAGTATAATCTCACCTTATTTTCGTTATCAGGCCATTTATTAAAAATATCTTTCAGCGTGTTATAGTGATGTCTCAAGAATTTTAATGGCTTCGGAACAGAAGTCATAGAGCTTGTGCTGCTTTTGATCTGGCTCCTTAACATCTCTACACTAGGTTTATGTAAACTCGTATTAGATTCCTAAACAAATTATATTAAAGAATGTATTTCAAGCACAGATCAAACAACGATATGGTATAAACATATTTTAATAAAACGCAAAGTAAAAATAAGCATACAGTCTACCTTTAGTCTCTCAACCAACATATCTAATTCCTCTTGTAGTTGTTTATCCTCTTCACTCTAAAACCAAAACACATTGTCATTAAGCTCTAATAAGCAAAGAAGAGCAGGGCTAGATTAACCCTAGATGGCCGAAGCGGCATATGCCAGGGGGCACCCCCTTTTTCTGGGGCCACACATCTTCTCGTTGCGCAATTTTAATTTTACGCATTTTTTTTAAGCAAGGGATCCAAGTAAGTACAGTCCCCAATGAGCACGGGGGTCCCAATGAGAGCAGGGCCACAATGAGCGTGGGGGCCCCAATGAGCGTGGGGGCCCGATGAGCGCAGGGCCCCAATAAGCATGGGGGCCCCAATGAGCGTGGGTGCCCGATGAACGCAGGGCCCCGGTAAATGTGAGGCCTCAGTAAACGTGGGGCCATGCTTACATGGGGCCATAGTAAGCGGTGGGCTCTGATAAGCGCAGACCTTTTAAGGCACAAGACTTTTCAAGCAGGGGACTTTTTAAGGCAGCGAGGAAAATGGAAGCTGATTTAATCCAATTTTTCCTTGCGCTCATGGTGAAACCTCTGAGCTAGGAAGGTATAAAAAAAAGGTTTTGCAAGATTTCTTTTGTGAAATTTCCTTTATGTAAAGGAAGTCATCATCCCCAATTCTTTTAAAAAGTGGGTGTCCTTTTCCTTGTCAGTTTACCATCACAATGTTTTCAAAAAACTGATGGGATTTTTTTCATTATTCATTATTTTTTTACTGTATTAATATATATTTTTAGGGATTGTCATCAAGGACAGGCCTTCCAGGAAAGTAATATCAGATATTGATACATCAATTCCTATGTTTATTAAACTAAAACATGTAACTGCCTTTATTTTATAACACATTAGCGACCTTTAGATTGAGTACGAGTACGAAGACGAACTTTTCTGCAACAATGGAAAAGAACCATGCGCAATGGTAAACTCGTCTTCGTACTCGTCTTCGTCCTCAAATCTAAAGGTTTCTATTTATAATGCAATGCAATTTGTTATCTTTTCAAGATTCGCTCTTAATCCTAACACTCTTCGCATTGTGGGTAGTATATACATGATTTACCTATGTTCGGGGGTACGAGGGCTTCCAACGGAATTTCTGGGTGAAATAATTTTTAAAAATATTTTTGCAAAAATCAAGCGAATAATAAAAAATAATGAAAAAAACCTAAATAATGAAAAATTTCACGCAAGTGTCAAAACACGCGCACGGGTGACGGTAAACTGATACCTCGGTTCCATTGGCCTAACCTTTAAGCCTAAGGAGTGATCAACATCGAACTTCTCCTAATAATGTCAATGGTTAATCAAGCATGCTAGTAATGAGAATTAAGGAAATGATCACCAAAAGATAAACGTTTTTAAAACAACTTCTCCCAACTAGTACTATATGAAATGTTTGGAGACCAATAAGGAGAATTTGTATGTTGATGCTGGGGTTTAAAATGTGGTGACTTTTATTAATATACAAGAAGGAATGAAGCCTTTTAAAATGACATGCTAAACTCGCCAACTTCAACTTGCTTTATCGATATAATAAGACTAATATTAATATACAAATTGTACATCAATATTTAGCAAATTGTTATAACATATTTCTCATTGGCCTTCCACTTTACAACGAGACGAAAAACTCACAGCAAAAAAATATTTAGCATACACACGATGAATTGAACCCACAAGGCACAAACCTTCGTAGACCACTAGCACACAATGCTTTCTGTTCGACAAATAATAAAACCGTGAAGCAAGAAACGTTAAAAACATGCAAAGGAACATTACTGCTTTACCAATTCGGGTTCTTCTTCTTTCTTTTTCGTCTCCTTGCCATCTTTAGACGCTTCTTTCTTTTCGTCTTTCTTCGAGTCTTTAGTCACCGCCGGAGCCATTTTGCTTCAAAAAATGATCTCGTACCCAGACTCTGAAATCGCGCACGGTACACGCGTGTTAATCGCCCCCGGCTGGCGTTGAAGTCAACCACCCCCCTGAGCACCCCAAAAACAACAATTGGCCAAGACTACAATAATCATTTCATCTTATATTTCCATTCGATTGCAAATTTCTGTTTTATTCATTATGCTAAGTAATTAGTAATTTACAGGTATAATTTAGCATTCACCCATTCCAAATTTTCCAGGTCGGGAGAGCAAAGCAAACCGGATATAAAATTTCAATCAACCCGTGGGATCATGATCTCATCGAGGTGCCCGACACAATGGAGATCGACAATGCTCAAATGGACAATAAAACATGAGTAGGGTATTTCTAAGGATGTTTTGTGCAAAATAAAAAATAAAATTGAGGTCGGGACATTTCCCAGGTCGGGCGGGGATGCCAAACAAGTAATTTTTTTATGTGGTCTAATTTATTAATTGTTGCTATATTTTCAAATATACATCTCGCCACAGCCTTGTTTTGCTTTGTGCGATGCATCCACGCGTGCGTCCATGTGCCGGGTAAAATAAGTGCCTGTGGCTTTATACGAGGCTGATCTCACCACACATAAAGTTCAGTCATAAGTCTCATATGTCATCACAAGTATTCTTTGGCCAAAAGTATGGCAGAATGGGAATAACACACACAACTTACTCAGGCTAGTAGCAGGGGGCTGGGGAGCCCTCCCTAACCATTGATACATTCCCAGGGCTGCTGAGAGACAGGACGGGCCAGGGGGCATGTAGTCTCGCAGCCCCCTAAATGCCTCAGATATTGGAGGCAGTTTATGGCAAATTTCTGCACGTGCCCGGATTTGCTTAGCACCGTATTCGCGGGCCCCTAGAATGGCCGGGGCACTTGCCCCCGCTACCACCCTCTCGGCAGTCCTGTACATTCCACAGTATAGTTGTCAGTGCCAACAACATGTCAAATTGACAACATGTCAAATTTTATAGCAGTACTGTACCATCATTATCCAATGGCCATATTCAAAAAATTCCAGGGGGAACGCTCCCTAGAATGCCCCAAATTACCCCCCCCCCCCGGCCCCCATGCTACAGGTCTGGTACTCATTTATCGCCTTATCAGGAACTAATTGAAATCAAGCTGCTTTATGCCACAGAGCCAGCAACTGTTCCATATGGATGTGCAAATCTTTGATTGACCAGAAGTTCCATCAATGAACAAACGTCGTTCTTCAATTTTTCCAAAGGATTTCCATAATCATCCGCTGATCTATCCACCATTAAGTCTTCAGTTTCACTACTGCTGGCTGGCAGGTCACTACTTTTGTGTTTTGACGATCCTGCCACTGGGGACCTGGTATCGTCTAGAAATCCAAAGCTTTGATTGAGTGACATCATGCCAAGGTCGTTGCAGAAGAGTTTTAACTCCTCATTAACACTCACAAACACTCGAAGCCATCCTAAAAGAAGATATCAATGAATCAATATTGATTTAGAGACTCACACAAACCATTGAGCTATGTGTACATGGACTTATCTTCTAAATCCATGTACAGTACAGTATAGCTCAATAGTTAGTTAGAGCATCATCAGAAGGTTACAGGTTGTACACATATGTAACCTTCACTCATCATCTTAGTCCATGTAGCTCAATAGTTGGAGCATCTCACTAGTCATCAGAAGGTTACAGGTTGTACACATATGTAACCTTCAGTCAATCGCTCTTGCATTTAATGCTTATAAGTAAAGCTTCAGTTTACGTGCAAGTTACAACCCTCATTACCATTTAAGTCCTTCAACTGTAGGATCCCTCGGGTTGATCTGTGCTGCAAAGAAATGGACCAAATGCTACAATCTTCATGAAGATTTCTGTACTCAACAGAACTAAGGTCAAATAGACAAACCAAACGGTATAAAGTCAAGCTAGACGGCAAGGCTTCTTGACCAATAATACTGCTTGGTAGTTCCGTAATTCTGTCGACTATGGGTGCCACAACTTGAGCATTATCAGACAGATTGCTTCTGACATTCAGGGTCGAATCAAGGCTTCTGTCAACGAGCTTTCTGTTCAGAACTACGGGGTACTGAAGGTAATTGTCAGTGTTTGGTTTATAAAATAGCCATTTCTCGTCACACGAGTCAAATACAACTGCAAAGCTTGTGTTAGGTTTCAAATGAATGATTTCCCATTGGCTAGCTATTTCTGCTTGGACCATCTGCTGTTCATCGTACTCCCAGCTGCTACGGTGGATAAAGTACTCACAGTTACAGAAGTAACCAGTGTCGTCACCATTTTCCTCACTCTCGGTTTCATCACTGCCAGATTTACAGCTATCCAAGGTATCCAGACTGGAACTTTGCGAAATGACCTGAGGTCGGATCTCTGACTCCGACTTGCCACTGTCCAATGTCTCCACACTTGAACTTCGAGAAATGTTTCTAGACGACCGATTAGAATCAGAACCTTGAAGCAATGAGATTTCGTACCAAGTTTTATAAGTGTTACTCCCCATCGGGTGCAACACGAAGAAAGGGCTCGAAAGCATGTCGAGAATTGCCAACCCCCCGTCTTTGAAGCTCTCGGCTAAAGGGCAACCGTGGGAAAATGTTGATGACATAGCAGCTTTCCAGTCATAGGTTTCAAAAATGAACCCTGTTTTGATGTGCTTCAAGCGGAATCTCCAGATACGGTAAAATGTCAAGCCTACATCCTCCGTGAACATCTGCCGAAAGAGATACAACCACCTATACATCATCACACAACTAGCCATCACTTGGTACGGACGTATAAAACGCATCCTTCTGCTGGACATTCGGTCCAAGTTCAAGCGAATGGTGAACGAATCGTCGACATACTCTCTCCGTCTGTCGACAAAAACCCACCTTAAATCGTGGGTGTCGTAGTAGAGTTCCATGTTGTTGTTAAAGAACCGAGGACTGGTCTCTTCCAACTCGTATAGTCCAGGTTTTTCCCAAGACGATGTGACTTCCTCCATGCGTAGCAGCACAGCTTGGCGGAGCTCCTCCGAGTCGGGGGTGATCTCGCCGACTTTGCAAACGATGAAGTATTTCATATCGTCTGGGGAATAGCTGCCTTTGGTCGAGAGGTTTCTGTAGAGCTGCTGCCAGTCTAACGCCAACGCCGAGACACGGTGAAGTATTGGTTTTTGCGAAGGCCATCTCTGGAGTACCAAATCTCGCCACAGACTGCTATCGTTTGCAATCCTGTGCCATTTTCTACAAACCAAAGCAACGTTGACGAGTTGGGATACGCTCAGGAAACCGAAGATATTCAAAACAATCTCGTCTAGGTCGCTAACGTCGTTCGCATTTGGCTCGTTGTCGCTTTTCATGATCGTGACCTGAACAAATCACGTACATTACGCCATTATTGGCATAATTGTACAAATTGTTTTAAAAAAACAAAAAAGGTTATAACTAAATGTTTCGCGCACCAATATACAATACGTTATGTAATATTATTATAATGTACTATAATCATATATATTCCACTATAACACACTATACTATACACTACACTATACTATCTATACTACACTATATACTAGCTATACTACACTATACTACGCTATACTACACTATACTATACTACACTATACTACACTATACTGGCTATACTACACTATACTGGCTATACTACACTATACTAGCTATACTACACTATACTAGCTATACTACACTATACTAGCTATACTACACTATACTACCTATACTACACTGTACTACCTATACTACACTATACTACACTATACTACACTATACTACCTATACTACACTATACTACACTATACTAGCTATACTACACTATACTAGCTATACTAGCTATACTACACTATACTACACTACTACACTATACTACACTATACTACACTATACTACACTATACTAGCTATACTACACTATACTAGCTATACTACACTATACTAGCTATACTACACTATACTACCTATACTACACTATACTACACTATACTACCTATACTACGCTATACTACACTATACTGGCTATACTACACTATACTAGCTATACTACACTATACTAGCTATACTACACTATACTAGCTATACTACACTGTACTACCTATACTACACTATACTACACTATACTACACTATACTACCTATACTACACTATACTACACTATACTAGCTATACTACACTATACTAGCTATACTAGCTATACTACACTATACTACACTATACTACACTACTACACTATACTACACTATACTACACTATACTACACTATACTGGCTATACTGGCTATACTACACTATACTAGCTATACTACACTATACTAGCTATACTACACTATACTAGCTATACTACACTATACTACCTATACTACACTGTACTAGCTATACTACACTATACTACCTATACTACACTATACTACACTATACTACCTATACTACACTATACTAGCTATACTACACTATACTACCTATACTAGCTATACTACACTATACTAGCTATACTACACTATACTACCTATACTAGCTATACTACACTATACTACACTACTACACTATACTACACTGGCTATACTACACTATACTGGCTATACTACACTATACTAGCTATACTACACTATACTAAGCTATACTACACTATACTAGCTATACTACACTATACTAGCTATACTACACTATACTAGCTATACTACACTATACTAGCTATACTACACTATACTACCTATACTACACTATACTAGCTATACTACACTATACTACCTATACTACACTGTACTAGCTATACTACACTATACTACACTATACTACCTATACTACACTATACTAGCTATACTACACTATACTACCTATACTAGCTATACTACACTATACTAGCTATACTACACTATACTACCTATACTAGCTATACTACACTATACTACACTATACTACACTGGCTATACTACACTATACTGGCTATACTACACTATACTAGCTATACTACACTATACTAGCTATACTACACTATACTAGCTATACTACACTATACTAGCTATACTACACTATACTAGCTATACTACACTATACTAGCTATACTACACTATACTACCTATACTACACTGTACTACCTATACTACACTATACTACACTATACTAGCTATACTACACTATACTAGCTATACTACACTGTACTACCTATACTACACTATACTACACTATACTACACTATACTACCTATTACTACACTATACTACACTATACTAGCTATACTACACTATACTAGCTATACCAGCTATACTACACTATACTACACTATACTACACTACTACACTATACTACACTATTATACTACACTATACTACACCATACTACCTATACTACACTATACTACCTATATAGTGTATACCCATGATAGTGGGGACATTTATTAGAATACAAATGTATAGTCAAACCAGTCGCATTTGTACGCTTCATATATAAGCACCGTGGTTGCGCGTAGGGTTGATCTTCTGATTTTAATTTGCTATTCTGAACAACAGGATATATCAAAGGTAAAGCGCTTTTGGATTGCTTATAAAATCATTTTTTAAATATTTCTTTTAATATTTGTCCCAAATTATACTTTAACACTGAATTTAATAGAAACATTGTAAAAAAGAACTTAATAATAGTACAAATATTTCCTGCTTTCTGGTCCATATAATCAGAAATATTTTTGAACGAAAACTTTTAGCTATTAACTAATTAACAAGTACTAGTAGTAATAATATGAATTATAAATTTATAGACAGACTATATAACATATTGTATTAAAAATCCATGTACCAATCAATAAGAATCTTCACCATAAATACAGAAAGTACAAAAACTGACAATGACTGTAGTATAGTGTAGTATAGTGTAGTATAGTGTAGTATAGCTAGTATAGTGTAGTATAGGTAGGTAGTATAGTGTAGTATAGTGTAGTATAGTGTAGTATAGTGTAGTATAGTGTAGTATAGTGTAGTATAGCGTAGTATAGTGTAGTATAGGTAGTATAGTGTAGTATAGCTAGTATAGTGTCTGAGTATAGTGTAGTATAGTGTTAGTATAGTGTAGTATAGTGTATAGCGTAGTATAGCGTAGTATAGCGTAGTATAGCGTAGTATAGCGTAGTATAGCGTAGTATAGCGTAGTATAGCGTAGTATAGCGTAGTATAGTGTAGTATAGGTAGTATAATGTAGTATAGGTAGTATAGTGTAGTATAGTGTAGTATAGGTAGTATAGTGTAGTATAGCTAGTATAATGTAGTATAGGTAGTATAGTGTAGTATAGCTAGTATAGTGTAGTATAGGTAGTATAGTGTAGTATAGTGTAGTATAGCTAGTATAGTGTAGTATAGCTAGTATAGTGTAGTATAGCTAGTATAGTGTAGTATAGCCAGTATAGTGTAGTATAGCCAGTATAGTGTAGTATAGTGTAGTATAGTGTAGTATAGTGTAGTATAGCTAGTATAGGTAGTATAGTGTAGTATAGCTAGTATAGTGTAGTATAGGTAGTATAGTGTAGTATAGGTAGTATAGTGTAGTATAATATAGGTAGTATAGTGTAGTATAGTGTAGTATAGCTAGTATAGTGTAGTATAGCTAGTATAGTGTAGTATAGCTAGTATAGTGTAGTATAGCTAGTATAGTGTAGTATAGCCAGTATAGTGTAGTATAGCCAGTATAGTGTAGTATAGTGTAGTATAGTGTAGTATAGTGTAGTATAGTGTAGTATAGTGTAGTATAGCTAGTATAGGTAGTATAGTGTAGTATAGCTAGTATAGTGTAGTATAGGTAGTATAGTGTAGTATAGGTAGTATAGTGTAGTATAGTGTAGTATAGTGTAGTATAGTGTAGTATAGGTAGTATAGGGTAGTATAGTGTAGTATAGTGTAGTATAGCTAGTATAGTGTAGTATAGCCAGTATAGTGTAGTATAGTGTAGTATAGTGTAGTACAGTGTAGTATAGTGTAGTATAGCTAGTATAGTGTAGTATAGCTAGTATAATGTAGTATAGGTAGTATAGTGTAGTATAGCTAGTATAGTGTAGTATAGGTAGTATAGTGTAGTATAGTGTAGTATAGTGTAGTATAGCTAGTATAGTGTAGTATAGCTAGTATAATGTAGCATAGGTAGTATAGTGTAGTATAGTGTAGTATAGGTAGTATAGTGTAGTATAGTGTAGTATAGCTAGTATAGTGTAGTATAGCTAGTATAGTGTAGTATAGCTAGTATAGTGTAGTATAGCTAGTATAGTGTAGTATAGCTAGTATAGTGTAGTATAGCCAGTATAGTGTAGTATAGCCAGTATAGTGTAGTATAGTGTAGTATAGTGTAGTATAGCTAGTATAGTGTAGTATAGCTAGTATAGGTAGTATAGTGTAGTATAGTGTAGTATAGGTAGTATAGTGTAGTATAGCTAGTATAGTGTAGTATAGCTAGTATAGTGTAGTATAGCTAGTATAGTGTAGTATAGTATAGCCAGTATAGTGTAGTATAGTGTAGTATAGTGTAGTATAGTGTAGTATAGTGTAGTATAGTGTAGTATAGCTAGTATAGGTAGTATAGTGTAGTATAGCTAGTATAGTGTAGTATAGCTAGTATAGTGTAGTATAGGTAGTGTAGTATAGTGTAGTATAGTGTAGTATAGCTAGTATAGTGTAGTATAGCTAGTATAATGTAGTATAGGTAGTATAGTGTAGTATAGCTAGTATAGTGTAGTATAGTGTAGTATAGTGTAGTATAGCTAGTATAGTGTAGTATAGCTAGTATAGTGTAGTATAGCTAGTATAGTGTAGTATAGCTAGTATAGTGTAGTATAGCCAGTATAGTGTAGTATAGCCAGTATAGTGTAGTATAGTGTAGTATAGTGTAGTATAGTGTAGTATAGCTAGTATAGGTAGTATAGTGTAGTATAGCTAGTATAGTGTAGTATAGCTAGTATAGGTAGTATAGTGTAGTATAGCTAGTATAGTGTAGTATAGGTAGTATAGTGTAGTATAGCTAGTACAGTGTAGTATAGGTAGTATAGTGTAGTATAGGTAGTATAGTGTAGTATAGTGTAGTATAGCTAGTATAGTGTAGTATAGCCAGTATAGTGTAGTATAGTGTAGTATAGTGTAGTAGTGTAGTATAGTGTAGTATAGCTAGTATAGTGTAGTATAGCTAGTATAGTGTAGTATAGTGTAGTATAGTGTAGTATAGGTAGTACAGTGTAGTATAGGTAGTATAGTGTAGTATAGCTAGTATAGTGTAGTATAGCTAGTATAGTGTAGTATAGCTAGTATAGTGTAGTATAGCCAGTATAGTGTAGTATAGCCAGTATAGTGTAGTATAGTGTAGTATAGCTGTAGTATAGTGTAGTATAGTGTAGTATAGTGTAGTATAGCGTAGTATAGTGTAGTATAGCTAGTATATAGTGTAGTATAGATCGTATAGTGTAGTGTATAGTATAGTGTGTTATAGTGGAATTATATGATTATAGTACATTATAATAATATTACATAACGTATTGTATATTGGTGCGCGAAACATTTAGTTATAACCAACAAAAACAAGGTGATATCCAGGATGGCGAGGAAACCGACGTGCTTCACGGGATATAAGGGGATCGCGAGAGTTGATAAGCGAATTGCTATAACCGTTATTTCAATGTTAAAGTATCTACAATGACCGAAATATTTTTGTCAAAATTATTTCATCCTATGCTTACGTTTCTTTAGTCCTTCGTCTGCATTTGTTTTTGCAATTATTTTTGGGAAAAAGCTATTTTTCTTATTTGTGGATAAATGGGGATATAAACGGGAATAGGGGAAAAGGGGGAATTTAAAAACCAAAAGAAACGTGTACATTTTTATGCGAAAGAACTGAACTAGCCACTTGAATTCTAATTTGTGAAAGTATCTGGTATGAGTTAGAGGTGGACTGACCATGGACTGACTGAGCAATCAACTTATACAAGCAATTATTCGCCTGTTTCGTGATACTTTCAGAGATATCGAGGTAATTTGACAAACCTCTTGAGTTTTTCCAAAATGTGTGGGGTATTAATAAGCAGCAGGGTACCCCCCAT
Source organism: Chrysogorgia sp. JL179-B06 (assembly GCA_035772405.1). Taxonomy (NCBI): domain Eukaryota; kingdom Metazoa; phylum Cnidaria; class Anthozoa; order Scleralcyonacea; family Chrysogorgiidae; genus Chrysogorgia; species Chrysogorgia sp. JL179-B06. The sequence continues at coordinate 1,730,625 of JAYKKM010000374.1, forward strand.
GGTAAGTATTAGGGGCTCAATTACTTGAGTTGGGCTGTTTTGTTTTGTAAATAAGGTTATTTCATGAATTGTAATAGCCATATTTCCACAAAATGTCTCAACCATAACCCCAGCTAACCAGACTCGTGTAACCAACCACTAAGTAACTTGATTTCGTGTTTTGTATGAATAAGGTTACAACAGTTGGTGACCCCAAATCATCTGGAATGCACTGTTGCATTTTGATTTCAGGGATTTTATAGAGAGTCGCTGTTGGTTAATAACAATTATTATTATTTCATGATTGAGTCTGTTTTCTTTGATGTGCCGCAGGCTGTATATAGCATACAGCCCTATGAATACTAATCAGATAAGAAATGAAGAAAAAACAACGAAAATCTTTGTCCAAGGTGGAAAAATAGACAAAAATTTGTTGGAAAACCTCCTCAATCATGAAATAAGTCAGATAAATCCCTCAAACGTCGGATGTAAGCAATATACAGTCCTTGGACGCTATGCATCCTCGGGGGGTCAGGTCGCAGTGCTCTAGAACGTCGATTGTCATTGGTTTAAATTACGACTCATTTCCCCCATCTCACAGGAGATCCTAACCAATCACAGAAAGCTTCTAACCAATCGCAGACCTTCTTCTAGAGCACTGCGACCTTACTCTCCTCGGGGCAGTATATAGCATACATTCCTCATTCTCGGGATTTCTCTTATATGCTATATGACTCGACCACAGCAATATTTTATTTTATTAGCTTCACTATTGTGCCAAAAAACACCAAAAAAAGAAACCTAACATAGATTACACTATACAGTAATAAAACAATGGCAGGGTGACTGCAACAACATAGCACTATTATTATATAGACCCAGAATTAGTCTATTTAGTATATTTACAAACAATAGGTTAATTTAATAATAATACCGGTACACAACAAGGCCACAACACTCCATTTCTACACCCCGCTAAGATTGGAGCCGGACTAAAGATAACAACTACAAATCATCATCAGAAATGGTATAGGATCAAGAATAGATAACCAGTTAAGACCAGCCCAAGTGCAGAAACACACTGCCACCCGGATCCACAGCCATTCTGTATTTGTTTATAGTCTAATAACAAGTGATAGTGCGTCAGTAATGTAATACGAATTACACTATACAATTGCAACCATTTTAGAATTAGATCATTGGACTGATTATGCCATATTTGCTAATGAAGCCATTTTAAGTGTACAAAATATTTTTATGACAACTTAATGCTATCTGTAACGATGTGTAGTGTTTCAATTATATTTCAGAATCATACGTCTTGGTCAGAGCATCATGCTGGTCATAGCATATATATTTCTGATTATTTTGGTTGCTTTCGCTGTCTTCCTTCACTTGAAAGTCGCACCAAACGAACCATCCATTGTCAATCCTGCTTTCCTGAAATTCCAGCGAACTTACTTCAATGTTTATTTCCTGGCGTTGTTTGCAGAATGGCTACAGAGCCCCTACCTATATCGCATCTACAGTCACTATGGTTACATCGACACACAGATTGCTATTATTTATATCTCTGGTTTTATCTCCAGTATACTGTTCGGAACTGCATCGGGTTACCTCGCTGACAAGGTAGGCCGGAAGAAAGCATGTACTTTTTTCTGTCTTGTCTACTCTATTTGCTGTCTTACAAAAGCTTCGAGCAGCTATGGGGTGTTGATCATGGGTCGTGTACTTGGTGGAGTGTCAACCTCCATTCTCTTCTCCACTTTTGAAGCGTGGTACGTTTTTGAACACACCCAAACCCATGATTTTCCAACCGATTGGATTCCAATATCATTCTCAAAGGCCAGCTTCTTTAATGGCATCATAGCTGTTACGGCTGGAGTGATGGCAAACACACTTGCAGAATGGATCGATTTCGGACCAGTTTCTCCATTTCTGCTCGCCATCCCATTCTTCATTGCTGCTGGCATTTTCATTCAGACAACATGGGAAGAGAACTACGGAGCAAAGTCGATAGAAATGGTGAAGCCGTGCTTGGAGAGCCTCCGTTTGATTGCCAATAACTCAAACATCTTGCTTATCGGGGCTGTGAGTTCGTTATTCGAAAGTGTAATGTACATTTTTGTGTTTCTGTGGACACCGGTTTTGGACCCAGCTCGGCCACCTTTGGGAATTGTGTTTGCCTGTTTCATGGCTTGTGTTATGATAGGGAGCCTGCTGTTTGAATTTGGAGTCTCGAAGAAAATTCCTCCAATGAACATCATCTTCGTCGCTATTCTCATGGGACTAGCAGCTAACGTGGCTTCATCATTTGCGAGTGCCAATCATCCACGGAAAACATTTCTAGCATTTTTGCTCCTCGAACTTGCCTGCGGCCTGTACTTTCCGGCCATGAGTTGTGTGCGGCACGGTGCCCTCCCCGAGGCCCACCATGCTGGCATCATGAATTGGTTCCGGGTGCCGTTAAATGTTATTGCATCTGTTGTTTTGCTGGTGCTTCATGATAGCCACAGCAGTGAAGGAATCACGGCAATATTTGGATTGTGTTCGGCATTGATGATAGTGGCAGGGCTCTGTTCGATAAAGTTGGTTGTGTCTCTAAAAGATTGCAGGGAGGAGGAGTCAGTGGAGGAGGAAAACCCTAACGAAGAAAATGGGGTTTAATCTTACTGGTCTGTTACTATGGTGTACCATAAGAAGCCACTGTAACTCTGGGATTCAACATATTATTTCAATGCCAGGGCTGTACCGATAGTATCTGGTTCAATCTGTATAGGGTCAATTAGAGCTTGTGTATCCTTGAATCTGATTGGTCATCAGTGGAACAGCCAATGAGAAGAGTAATGTACACACATCATTAGGATCCTAATTGGGCTGAGTAGATCTGCATAATACAGGACTTACTCATTGCAGTAAATAACCATTTCCTCTTGGACTCGCAAAGTCTTATATCAATAGACCTTAATTTAGAAAAGAGGTCTATATAATAATATGAATCAAATATCTAAAAAGGTTGGTGTACTGCCAAAATAGTGTGTAAGTAGTCACCTTTTTAGACCCTGGTAGAAATCCTGAACAGGTTCTAGTGAACAGGATCCTGTAGGATCCTAAATTTTTCCTATACAGGATCCTGTAGGATCCTGTTTAGGATTTCTACCAGGGAAGATTTTGATCCGGATTAGAATCCTGATCTGAATAGGATCCTGTCAGGCAGTGGTTAGGATCCTGATAAGATTGTGATCCTGGTAAGATTTGGGTCTAATCAGAATCCTGATTATGATCCCGTAATCCTGATTAGGATCCTGGTAAGATTTGGGTCTAATCAGAATCCTGATTATGATCCTGTAATCCTGATTAGGATCCTAGTAAGATTTGGATCTGATCAGGATCCTGATTATGATCCTGTAATCCTGATTAGGATCCTAGTAAGATTTGGGTCTAATCAGGATCCTGATTATGATCCTGTAATCCTGATTGTGATCCTGGTAAGATTTGGGTCTAATCAGAATCCTGATTATGATCCCGTAATCCTGATTATGATCCTGGTAAGATTTGGATCTAATCAGAATCCTGATTATGATCCTGTAATCCTGATTAGGATCCTGGTAAGATTTGGGTCTGATCAGGATCCTGATTATGATCCTGTAATCCTGATTAGGATCCTGGTAAGATTTGGGTCTAATCAGGATCCTGATTATGATCCTGTAATCCTGATTAGGATCCTAGTAAGATTTGGATCTCATCAGGATCCTGATTATGATCCTGTAATCCTGATTAGGATCCTAGTAAGATTTGGGTCTAATCAGGATCCTGATTATGATCCTGTAATCCTGATTAGGATCCTAGTAAGATTTGGGTCTAATCAGGATCCTGATTATGATCCTGTAATCCTGATTAGGATCCTGGTAAGATTTGGATCTGATCAGGATCCTGATTATGATCCTGTAATCCTGATTATGATCCTGGTAAGATTTGGGTCTGATCAGGATCCTGATTATGATCCTGTAATCCTGATTATGATCCTGGTAAGATTTGGATCTAATCAGAATCCTGATTATGATCCCGTAATCCTGATTAGGATCCTGGTAAGATTTGGGTCTAATCAGGATCCTGATTATGATCCTGTAATCCTGATTAGGATCCTGGTAAGATTTGGATCTGATCAGGATCCTGATTATGATCCCGTAATCCTGATTAGGATCCTGGTAAGATTTGGGTCTAATCAGGATCCTGATTATGATCCTGTAATCCTGATTATGATCCTGGTAAGATTTGGATCTAATCAGAATCCTGATTATGATCCCGTAATCCTGATTAGGATCCTGGTAAGATTTGGGTCTAATCAGGATCCTGATTATGATCCCGTAATCCTGATTAGGATCCTGGTAAGATTTGGGTCTAATCAGGATCCTGATTATGATCCTGTAATCCTGATTATGATCCTGGTAAGATTTGGATCTAATCAGGATCCTGATTATGATCCCGTAATCCTGATTAGGATCCTGGTAAGATTTGGGTCTAATCAGGATCCTGATTATGATCCCGTAATCCTGATTAGGATCCTGGTAAGATTTGGGTCTAATCAGGATCCTGATTATGATCCTGTAATCCTGATTATGATCCTGGTAAGATTTGGATCTAATCAGGATCCTGATTATGATCCCGTAATCCTGATTATGATCCTGGTAAGATTTGGGTCTAATCAGGATCCTGATTATGATCCCGTAATCCTGATTAGGATCCTGGTAAGATTTGGATCTAATCAGGATCCTGATCTTGTAATCCTGATTAGGATCCTGGTAAGATTTGGGTCTAATCAGGATCCTGATTATGATCCCGTAATCCTGATTAGGATCCTGGTAAGATTTGGGTCTAATCAGGATCCTGATCCTGTAATCCTGATTAGGATCCTGGTAAGATTTGGGTCTAATCAGGATCCTGATTATGATCCCGTAATCCTGATTAGGATCCTGGTAAGATTTGGGTCTAATCAGGATCCTGATTATGATCCCGGTAAGATTTGGGTCTAATCAGGATCCTGATTATGATCCCGTAATCCTGATTAGGATCCTGGTAAGATTTGGGTCTAATCAGGATCCTGATTATGATCCCGTAATCCTGATTAGGATCCTGGTAAGATTTGGGTCTAATCAGGATCCTGATTATGATCCTGTAATCCTGATTATGATCCTGGTAAGATTTGGATCTAATCAGGATCCTGATTATGATCCCGTAATCCTGATTATGATCCTGGTAAGATTTGGGTCTAATCAGGATCCTGATTATGATCCCGTAATCCTGATTAGGATCCTGGTAAGATTTGGATCTAATCAGGATCCTGATTATGATCTTGTAATCCTGATTAGGATCCTGGTAAGATTTGGGTCTAATCAGGATCCTGATTATGATCCCGTAATCCTGATTAGGATCCTGGTAAGATTTGGGTCTAATCAGGATCCTGATCCTGTAATCCTGATTAGGATCCTGGTAAGATTTGGGTCTAATCAGGATCCTGATTATGATCCCGTAATCCTGATTAGGATCCTGGTAAGATTTGGGTCTAATCAGGATCCTGATTATGATCCCGGTAAGATTTGGGTCTAATCAGGATCCTGATTATGATCCCGTAATCCTGATTAGGATCCTGGTAAGATTTGGGTCTAATCAGAATCCTGATTATGATCCCGTAATCCTGATTAGGACCCTGGTAAGATTTGGGTCTAATCAGAATCCTGATTATGATCCTGTAATCCTGATTATGATCCTGGTAAGATTTGGATCTCATCTGATAAGGTTCAAAGGATTCTGTCAGGATACTGGGTAGGATCTTGGCAATTTTATGATCCTAAACAAGATCTTCATTAGGATGCTGATAAGATTAGGATCTGGTCAGGATCCTTATCAGCATCCTGATTAAGATCCTGATAGTATTAGGATCATGTCAGGATCCTAATAGGATAATAACATTAGGATCATGTCAGGATCCTCATTAGGATCCTAATAGGATAATAACATTAGGATCATGGGCAGGATCCTTGTTTTATTAGGATCCTGGGTCTACACTGCCGATGCAGCACAACACACTTTATGACTCCATATAATATGGGAATGGTAGGTAGAAATACAAATTGAAAACTGTTTTTCTGGAATTTCTAATGTTTTAGGCAAAGGATCATCAGAGTGAAATATAAAGAGTCTTTTTTTTGAGAACTTTAAGGCTAACTACTTTTTTAGCTTTTAACAGCTGCATGATGAAAAGTGAAACATACATTTCACGTAATATGTGAAACACGAGGAAGATAGAGTGTTACATTAGGATATCCAAACGCCAAGAAGTTTGTTGAAAATCAAGGTTACAAACTTCGAGGTGTTTGGATATCCTGGTTAAACACTCTTCCAAATGTTTCATGTCGTCTCAAACAAATTTATTTAGTATTTTAAAGGTGGGTTACAGTCCCTTCTGCGCATGTGCGGGGTTTGTTTACGTTTTGCTTGTTTTGTTTATGCTGGAGACTCCACACCGGAAATGGCTGCTATATACGTGCGTTGTTTTTATCGCAGGCGTGTAGAACAATATGGTGATTTAAATCCTTTGATTTCGAATTCCAATCTATTTTGCTACGCTGGTAGAGATAAACTGTATTTATTTCACACACACGACATGGAAGAAATTCAAAGAAGAAAATAATTGATTAAATATGAACAATGAAGTGGCGAGACACCAAGACTACGTAGTGCCGTGAAATATACGAGTGAAATTCTCGGGGTACCAAAGAATCAATTTTAATATTCTGGTAAGCATTTTATAAAATACAACAAATCTTTGACCCTTTAAAGGCCTTCCATGTTCTTTAATACATGCTCTGATGTCGATTTTTTAGCCGCGGTGTGTAAACGGTAATCTCTAACAACACCGGAGGCAATGTCAAGCATATTTTTATAAAATGCAAACAAGCGCTCTCTTTCAGTAGTAAAAGTCTCAAGCAAGAAAAAATAACTTCAGTATATATATATATATTACTTTATATATGTACCTTATTATAGTGTGGTGTATTTATAGTATGTTTAAAATCGAAGTCGGTCGTCGGATTATATGTATTGTCATGTCAGTAAAAAAAACTCGAAAGCCGTGCGAGTTTACTGTATCTTAAAGAACATGGAAGGCCTTTAAATGGTCAAAGGTTTGTTGTATTTTATGAAATGCTTATCAAAATGAACTGATTCTTCGATTCGGCGGCGATTCCCCAGAGGTTTTCGAAGCATAGTAGCCGTAGAAATCAGTTGATCAGGATTTTCGCCATGTCGCCTGTCGGATCGTGCGTGTGAAATAAATACAGTTTAGTCCGGGGCTGGTTTAGTCTTTAAAGGCATCTCTACCAGTCTAGTATTGTATCTTAACGTATAGCTGGATCCAATAGCAAAGTAGATCCAGGATTCGATATCAAAGGACTTAAATCCAGCTTGCGATAAAAACAACGTGCTAATAATAATATAGCAGCCATTTCCGGTGTGGAGTCTCCCAACATAAACAAAACAAGCAAAACGTAAACAAACCCCGCACATGCGCAGAAGGGACTGTAACCCACCTTTAAGAGAAAATCGAGGTGAAATTTAATTGGCTTAATTTCTTCCTCCAATATCCAAACATGTCTCAGATCTGATTTACCACCTTACCTAATTTGCCTCCTTTCCAACCCTTAAAACTTCCAGCTTTGTAGGCTAGTGTAGGATGACAACAAGCTATTTGTTGTTTTACAAAGCCATGTACTGTATATATATTTTTATTGGATATTGTGATACTTATGATTGTGTAAAGATCCACAAAGAAATAATGGAAGTGAATATTTAATTAGTTAACTATTTAATTATAAGGTATTCAGAAAAATGTATATTTACAGGTAATTTCAAGTGAAATCATGTACTGTGGTTTACAAGTTTTGGTGCAAAATAATTGGTATAAAACAAACTTAGATTTTCTTCTAGTTTAAACCAATATGCAGAGTCAAAGTGGATTTTTTCAATATGTTGTCCCTTTTGAGTGTAAATTAAAAAGTGACACCAACTCCTGTTTGTCAATGCCATTTGCCCTTGAACCTGGGCATAATATTGGTGTTTCTTTTTTAAAACTGTCTGCCCATTGTAAAGTTGAAGATACGGCACATTCTCTACAGTAGGAATATCATTTAAAATAGAATAAGGGCACTTGATTTCAAGTACTCCCTTTCCACAACAGGAGCATTCCACCAGTAAATCTGGTGATGCACCAAGATATGGTTTGGCTTGATATAGGAAAAGGCCACATTCCCTATAACTGGTGTTTTTATGCTCTTTTCTAAACCACCTCAGGTATTTATCCCTTGCAACTATTTCCATGTTTCTTCCATATTTCAAGGAACGTAAATCCTCAGGAGGTGCATTGCTGCCCAGAAGATTGTCAATTAACTTCTGCGGATCGACACTTCCTTCCTTTGAAGATTTTATGGTTTCCATCCTAGTGAACACCCTGGAAAATTTTGAGGCAGTAATTCGTCCTTTCCGTTGATCAAACCAAATTGGATTGTTTGATTGCCCTACAGTAGCCATCTCAACAGCATGCACTTCTTCGGGGTTAATGGGTGTCAGGGAATTCAAAAACTCTTCAGTTGATGAGGCAGTGCTAGCATTCTTCAAAAGTTTATTCTCCAACTTGATGTTGAATACTGGGACATCATCGTTGTCACAAGGAATGCTATCAAAGGTTGATACAGGTGTACAGGTTGAGGATGGAGTGCAGGTTGAGGATGGAGTGCAGGTTGAGGATGGAGTACAGGTTGAGGATGGAGTACAGTTTGAGGCAGGACCAGAGATTGAGGCTGGAGTACAGTTTGAGGCTGAAGTACAGGTTGAGGCAGTACTACAGGTTGATGCTTGATTCTGGGCAGCATCACTAACAACCAGGAAGCATGCGCCAGGAAGGATATCCTTTAACCCAAGGTACAGCTTGCGCCTTTTCACTTTTTCACTCTGGGCTTGTTTTGGCTCAACTGGATTAAATAAAGACCGTTTGGCATCGCAAATGGATCGACTAGTTTCTAAAAACAATAAATATTACTAGTGAATTAAGACAAATTTTAAAAAGAAACAAAGTTGTATACTGAACCCAAATAATTACCTTTGTTAAGTTTTGTAGCTTTCCACTTCATGTCAGAAATTTTCATCGGTTCAACCACAGTTTTCTCTTTTGGGACATTCCATTCACAAACTTTTGATGTACAAGCCACATTTGTAAGACCATTCCTATTAGCAGACTCAATTCGAAATAACAATGCAGTTACATGGATACATGAACTGCTCATTCTATAAAAAATAAATAAGAAAATTAGAAACTAGAAATATATAAAACCTTATACTAGGTAATGAATGATAGGCCATGTATAGAAGGGGGGTAAAACCAATGCATACAGCTATGTTATTTTATTATTTATCCACTAAACCCAAAGGCTTTACCGATTACATGGAGAAAATTCAGCCTGAGCTGAGATTTTGACCCGGAACTGGGGTGAGTGTAATAAATAAGTAATAGATATAAGTAATAAATATTACTTATTTAAAATACATATTTAAATATAGTTAAATATGTTTGTTTTATGCCATGTTTCCAATATCTTGACTGATTTTCCCACTTCATGTTTCTCATTCTCCCATTTTTTTAATACAATTAAAAACTTACCCAGCAGCACATGTGCAATAGGCACTGACAATCTTTCCAGTCTTTTTCACAGCTGAAATCCATGTCTGATGTGGAGTGTCTGCAATTTTCATAGTATGTGTGCAATTAGCTTTGAGGAAACAGCATTTAGAATCGGGAGTTATATGGTGCATGGAGATTTCTTTCAGCCATCCAGACTCATACAAACGGTAGGCTTTTCCTTCTTTATATTCGTTTAAAATACGTTCATGGATGTTGACGTCTCGTCCAGGGTGATCAGCCATTAGAAATATAGTTATGTCACTCAGAAATATCGGTGGCCAAGAAGTCATACTTTTGCTTTCACAAAGCCAACCATTTTTAAGCATTGACGGGTCTGGCAACTCTCCATCAGACGTTTGTAGAAGCTGGGCCTTTTCCTCCTGTGTCTCACTGGCTCTTTCCACTGCCGTCGGTTCAATCGGGATACCCATCTCCGAGGCAGCAAAAACACGAGCCACTAGTTCGGCTTTCTTTCCAGACACTTTCAGATTTCGTTTCCGACAGAAATCTTTCAAAGCATCTACATGCCACATCTGAATTTCGTCAAATGAAAGTCCTTCGGAACTCATTTTCAATAGACTAGAATTTGCGAATAAACAAGCAGTAAATAGACCAGTTCACAGTTGAATCAACAAGTGTATTGACAGCAACCTATCGTTAAACACTTCAGAAATAGTCTGCGTTAACTCCCTCTTGACTCGGAAAACCTTGTTCCATAAACGAATTGCTAAAACAAGCAAAAACTTCGACCTTCTTATGAATATTCAGTAAACAACAATGGCGCTTCTTGAATTGGTGCTCACTTAACCTTTGGACCTATCCCAGATTACACTGCGCGCGTAGCGGAAGTATGGAACTCTTGATCCTTGTATTATTTTGGCAGTGCACCAAATTTTCGTTTCTTCGCTTTATTTTTGAAATATTTCAGTTTGTTTGATATGAATAAGTCCGGAATTTACGTCACACATCCATAAGGACTTATTGGAGAAATGTGTGTGTATCTTTCATTCTCGAATGAAATCCTTTAAAATTGAGAAGTTTGGTGTTGTGGGAGAAACACGCACACGTTATTCACACTTTAGTGTTTTCATTTCATGAAGGCAAAGATATATAACATTTTCTGATAACTCGTTTAGAATTTCAAATTACTTTATTTGTTTGAACGTTACGTTTCTCTTATAGTTTTATAACCTTAGTAAAATCTATCATGTATTTACATTATATTTACAACATATATATTTACGACAGGACCTCCCTGAAAACTGTTGAACGATCAAGTTCGAACGACACTAATAGCATTGTGGTTTAACCCATTTTATGTTGATATAAAATACACTATATACAAACTCTGAATAAGGAACTAGGAAGACAGCGTGGTTAGGTCACGTCATACAATCATGTGACTAGACAAACCAATCACAGTTGATCATTATACTCTACAGTAATATGTAATATTCTTAACACTCCCACTAAATGATCATACATACAGTACTAACAAAAATTCAACTTTAATGTAAATGTCTTGAATGTCATTTGACTACTCAATGTCTTTTACTCCTAACATTTCTCTAAATCTTTCAAATGTTTGCTTTGGCAAAGCTTTCGTCATAACATCAGCCAACATATCTTCAGTCTGACAGTACTTTACAGAGACTAATTTACGATTTACTTGTTCTCTAATGAAATGAAATGAAATGTCAATATGTTTCGTACGATTGTGAAACTTTGGATTTCTTGACAGTTGAATTGCTCCTTGATTGTCCTCGAAGATTGTTAATGGAACATCTTGTTTCATTTAGATTTCTTCATCTAGATTACCTTGTAGGAACGCTGTCCGTACATCCATTTGGTGAACTTCCCAGTCACATATATTTGCTACAGCTAATAGAGACCTAATTGAGATATAACGCACCACGGGTGAAAAGATTTCTTCATAGTCGACTCCTTCAGATTGTGAATATCCTTGTGCGACTAACCGAGCCTTGAATCTTTCAACTGAACCATCTGCTGTGTGTTTAACTTTAAACACCCAACGACTTCCAACAATGTTCTTCCCCTCGGGGGGTGGTACAAGGTTCCAAGTGTGGTTATCCAAGAGTGATTTGTACTCTGAATTAGTTGCTTCTATCCAATCAACAGAATGTTTTCCTGTCCATGCTTGATGAATATTCACTGGCTCATCTACATCAGCTGTGAGATTATCTCCAACATAACATTCTTCATCAAATCTATCAGGAGGTCTGCGCGGTCTCCGAGCTTCTAGATTTTCAGTCTCTCTTAGAAAGTTTTCTTCATACATTGCTCCCACTGGTTGATTATGAACTACTTCCAGTTCATCCTGTTCACCATTTGATTCATCATGATCATCAATTAAATCTCCACCTGTTGCATTTTGAACTTCGACTTCAAGAGGAACATCATCCACTGGGATATAAAACTCGGTATTTGTTTTCACTGAACAATCACCGTCAACATTATGGAATTTCCCTTCCATAAATACAACATCTCTACTGCGAATGAACTTTCGAGTTGATGTATCATAAAGTTTATAACCTTTTGTCCCTTCGGGATAGCCAACGAATATGACTTTCTGAGACTTTTCCTCAAATTTCTTACGTTGCTTCTTTGGGATGTGAGCAAATGCCATACAGCCGAAAACTCTCAGGTTTGAGACATCTGGCTTTCTATTGAATAAGCATTCATAAGGTGTAATTCCTTCAAGGGATGTAGTAGGACTACGATTTCTAAGATGTACTGCAGTGTTGATAGCTTCAGCCCAAAATTCAACTTGCATGTTTGCATGAGACATCATTGACCTAGCCGATTCTACGAGTGTGCGATTCATCCTTTCCGAGACACCATTCTGAGCTGGATTAAATGGAACAGTTAATTGATGAACAATTCCTTTCTCCTTAAGGTACGACTCAAATTCCTTTGAACAATACTCTCCACCATTGTCGGTACGCAAAGTTTTAACCTGCTTACCAGTGAGGTTTGTCATCAAGTTAACAAACTCTTTCAATTTCTCTAATACTTCGTCTTTATGCTTCATAAAATAAACATGAGTGTATCTTGTATAATCGTCAATAAATGTCACGAAATATCGAGATCCTCCAATAGAATTTACAGACATCGGTCCGCAAACGTCACTATGAACCAGTTCAAGAGGCTCAGTTGCACGCTTTGCAACTCCTTTCGGATATTCAGTTCGATGTTGCTTACCCATGATGCAACCTTCACACACTGAATTTCTTACACCGTTACTGTCCATTCCTTCAACCATTTCGTCTTTCAATAACTTTTTTACACTGTCCGTGCCCAAATGACCAAAACGATAATGCCATAACTTTAAATTAGAATCCTCTCTTGCAATGTTTACATGCTCATCTGCAACGACTTGTAACATATAAAGTTTTCCTTGAATCTCACCAACAGCTAGTAATTTCGAGTTTCGCGTAATCTCGCATTTATCCCCCTCGAAATGAACATTAGCTCCTAATTTAACCATCGCTCTTACCGAAAGCAAATTCTTTTCCAGATCTGGTAAATATAACACATCACGAAGACTGATATTTTGAACACGATCTCCAAGATCTGCAACAATATGATAGGTACCTTTACCATAAGCTAAGATCGAACGATTGTCTCCAAGATTAACAATACACGGTTGCTTGAACTCCACATAATTCGATAAATTACTCTTATCAAATGTCATATGTTGTGTGGCTCCAGAATCAATAATCCATCCAGAATTATATAATAGATCAGATGTAAACAATGCTTCGTCTTCTGTAATAAAGTCACCATCAGCTTTTTCAGCACAGCGAGCTGATCCCTTTGGCTTATCACCTTTTCGATTAGCACCGTCCTGAGTATTACGCTTCGGGCAGTCTCGAGCAAAATGTCCCCTTTCCTGACAATTATGGCACTTGCCCTTAAATACTCTATCTTGCTTCTGATTATTCCAGTAGTCACTGTGTTTTCCTTTCTTATTCCCTCGTTTTGCAGAAAAAGCATCTTCAGAACCTTTTGCATCACTACTACGATCAATATCATTTAGAAGCATATTTTTCACCTTTTCATAAGATACATTCTCATCACCAACGGCATCAAGGGCAGTTATTAACGGTTTGAACTCTTCAGGCAAACTAGCTAGAAGTGTCATTGCCAGTTCTTTGTCGTCAACGTTTACTCCCATCTCTTTAAGTTGATCATGCAGTGATCTTAAATGACTTATATGTTCCAACATATTATCACCAGAATGAAAACGCAAAGAATAATATTGCTGTCGTAGCCTTACTTTCTGCAACAGTGACTCCCGAGCAAACTGATTTTTCAGAGCATCCCAAGCTCCTTTTGCTGTCGTCGTATCTCGTACATGTATTTGGTACTCCGGTTGAATGGATAAACAGATGTGAGTCCACGCCTTTTTTGCACCAGAATTGAAGCTTCGTACAACTTCTGCGCTAGCACCTTCTTCAGGAGATTCAGCCGTGCCATTTGCATGCTCAAATATATCAAGGCTCTCCAAGTGTAGACGCATGTTGAACGACCAAGTTCGATAGTTCGAACCATTCAACTTCGCGAACTTCAGCGTATTCGACATCGACACATCAGCCATGTTTACAGCGAAAAATTCTCACAAAATCGATACATTAGACATCCGTTCGATTTGCCCAAATGAATCAGCATCCTGGTCCCATAACCTGTTGAACGATCAAGTTCGAACGACACTAATAGCATTGTGGTTTAACCCATTTTATGTTGATATAAAATACACTATATACAAACTCTGAATAAGGAACTAGGAAGACAGCGTGGTTAGGTCACGTCATACAATCATGTGACTAGACAAACCAATCACAGTTGATCATTATACGATTATACTCTACAGTAATATGTAATATTCTTAACAAAAACCACCATTGGTGAGCGGAGCATCCTGTATAAATATTAAATTAATAAACTCATTTATGCATGTGTGACGTAAATTCATTACATTTGTATATCAAACAAACTGATATATCTCAAAAGGAAAATCTTCAAAATAAGTTACTTTATCATTTTAAAAGTTCTTCCAAATAAGACAATAAAATTTTTTGAGGTTAGTATACTTAGCATACAAATTCTTCTGATTTTGTATTCATTCCACACTTGTCTTGTGTACATTGTAAAGTACTTGCACACTCAAAATAAGAGACAATAAAAACAGGATATTTTTAATCAACCTCAATTTACAATTAGACATCAATTGAAACAATTTCAACAGATACAATATTAATATCTAGAATAATTAAGTTTTTAAAATCTCAGTATCTTAAAACTCTAAACCTAGCTTATATTAGGATATTTTTACCTGAGGACTTAAGTTTGATAATTGCACTACTAAAAGTGACACTATTTAATTACAAATATAGCGATATCTTTTGGCTACTTGATCAAGCAAGGAATCTACAATAATCAATTGACAAGCTCTAATCTAAAACCTAGTATTCAAACAATGTGAATCATAAATATCCTGAATTTTAAACATAAGGTCCCAATTCCTTACTCTAATATCAACTATCACGATAATGCTTTATTTCATAACTTACTAACAATAGGGCTCCTAGGGCATAGGAAGCAGAGGGGTCAGGGGTTGTGGCCCCAATATTATATAAAGGGGGCCGGAATACCTTTCAGCCCCAGTGTGACTGTTTATATTTCCTTACCATGCCCAAAAATAATTGAATTTGAAAGAAAAATTGCAGCAAAAAAATTGAATTCGAAAGTAGAAGTATTTGAAATCATATATTAGTTGAATGTCTGTGATCGATGTTTTCATAAATATTTCTCTAATCTATGCGGCTCTACTCTAGTAGGCTTTCTTTTTTAGCTAACCAGAAGGGCGGAAATTGTGGAATGATTGAAGTTAAAAGGTTAACCTGGTTAACTGAAACAATGTCAACAGGTATAACGAAAATTTTGCTTTGGCCGGCCCCGCTAAGTTTACCAAGCTTCCTACGCCCCTGGGCTTTGTATAGAACTGCCTCGTTCTTTAAAAAATCCCGTTTATTTTTGTCCTGGAATTGTCCAATTCATGAATTAAACCTATCCTAGATAACATACGTGTAAACGGTATTTTTTAAAGAACGAGGTATTTCTATACAGTGCAAACTTCTAAAATACACGAAGTAAGAGCAAACAACAGCCTGTGCAATACACCTAAGAATTAGGAACTGAAACTTCAACCCAAACCATACCTTTTAAAAAGCAGTGTGTGGAAACCGAATAGGAAAAAGGAGATACATATTATGCCTAACATGCAATCTAAAACTTAGTGATGTGTCCTCATTTACTGTACCATATCCTTCAGCAAAATGCATATGGTAATGTCCAATTACCACATGCAATGACTTCCACCGAAGTTTTGTTGTACAGTCATCTTGAAACAAGATAACTTGATATCAACATGTCATTATAGAAGAGACTAAACCTTGCCTATTCTTTCTTCAAGCTTTTGCTTCTCGTAGTATTTCTTCATGTGTCTCACCATCTCAACAGACTGGCTAGCAAGGTAATTTTTCTTCAATCTTTGAGGAGCAGACCCA
This sequence comes from Chrysogorgia sp. JL179-B06, assembly GCA_035772405.1. NCBI lineage: Eukaryota > Metazoa > Cnidaria > Anthozoa > Scleralcyonacea > Chrysogorgiidae > Chrysogorgia > Chrysogorgia sp. JL179-B06. Next base: position 1,746,927 of record JAYKKM010000374.1, read on the forward strand.
CGGAATTTCACTCGATAGATCAGAGAGATTTTCGAGCTGGTCAAGCCATCTCCAACGGGGCGAATTATAACTCCAGAAAGTTGGTCATCAGCTCTGTAAGAGTTACAATGCATTATTTTAAGAGAGCGGACTACTGTACATTTGACTTTTCTTTAACTTTTTTAATAGAATGTCACTATTATTTTGTAGTTAATTGGGCCCTTTCTCGATATATGAGCAACCGAAATATAAAATTATTATAACATCAACCCAAGTCAGTTTTAGGGTTAGGATTTGGGTTACGATTACGGTTAGGATTTGGGTTACGATTAGGGTTAGCGATTATTTGAATTTTGGTTTGTTCATAATATATCGAGAAAGTGCCGTTAATTGTCAATTAATATAAGGAAAAATCAATTGACACATCTCCAACTTGCACAAGCGTGGTTATTATTACCTGATTATGTCTTTTGACGGTGGAACATTTGGGTGAGTTGTGCTTCGAAAGGCAAGCATGTGATAACAGTTACTCTCCTTATCACTAACTCTTTGACTCATTGCCTCAAGAAACTCTCTTCTCTTACAAAACATTGGCATCTTCATTTGACTGCAATTAAAAAGATCAAAATAACATAATTAATATGCCATTAATATGTGGCATTTAGCCAAGGGGTGCACTGGTTGTAAAACTCCAGTTCTATTGTAGTGTTATTTTATAGACTACAGTTATAATCAATACATCAAATCTTTAAAAAAAAATTTTACGGTTAAAGGGGGGAACAGCAGGTATTATTAAGTACGTACAAGGGACAATTAGTTAGGGTATAAGGTACTATCATCATCATCATCGGTTTTCTGCCTTTAGGCACGTTCTATAACCACCCACATCCACTAATTTTCCCTGTGACATGCTCTTTCTTTCATCTTTGCATAAAGATCCTTCTCTTCTTTCATGTCATCTAACATCATTACTTGCTAATTATTCCTCGAGGGCACTTTCCTTCTCTATTCATCCTCCGATAAGGTATCATTGGCGAAAAATAGTATTAGCGTACAGTATATCACGAGTTTGCCTGCTGTGCAGTGAATCTAGCCACTGAATCTCTTAAAATGTAATCTCTTATCATGTAAGAATACCCCATTTTAGTGAGAGTAATAACTAAAGGCAATAATTTTTAGCAAATTTGAATAAAGGTCTTTGTTTTTATAAACCATACTAAAATAGAGATTTCATTTAATCTTAAGATTCATAATGATTGTAATACCTGTACACAACTTGGAAGTTCCCAACAGTCTCGATGACATCAAGATTTGAGTGAAGACAATCCCACTCTTTTCTGTGTCTTATCTCAGTTATAAGTTCCACAGCTACAAAAAGTTTTTAAACAAATTAAAAACAGTTGTTTTGTGTTGTAATAGTCAACTTAAAACAATATATAATTAAACCAATGACTAAATTAATAAATTGAAAATCTTAAAACTGTTTTTTTTAATCTTAAAACTGTTTTTCAATTATGTTAGAAAACTTAGATAAGCAAATTACCTTTTTTGAAGGGAACATTTTCAGCAGTTAAGTCAGCCTGAAATACATACAAACCAGGAATTAATTCTAACGGTTGTGAAACAAGTAGGATGACCCACTGAGCTACCGAGGCCATTGCCTGGGGGTAGGGTGGCAGGGCTATCTTTTTGTTTACTTTACCCATGTAAAAGCATCGGGTAGGGTCATCCTCCCAGACGGGTCAATATTTCAGTGAAAAAGTGCACAATAAAAGTGCACATTCAGTGTATTTCAGATTCTAGTGAAACTCCATTATACGAGTTGAGCCACCACTGTTGGACTCTGCCAAAATCGTCAACGACGAACATCTCTCATTCAAACGTGTCTCATCCGAGCTAAAGCAGCATTGTACTGGTTCGCTGCATAAATTGCTAACTGTTGTTGATGACATATTTGAAACAACAAAAAGCCAAGCAATAGACCACAGCATTTAAATGCGGCGACCAAAGCACCAAGAGACAAAAGAATAAAACTTGCCACCAAAACTTTTCATTTGTCCACCATTTTCAATTTGTTTAGTGGCCATGCATAGGAGTAGAGGAGTTAGCCCTGCTACAAGGGTCACCCTACACCATGTAAACAGGGGCTTAATCTTTTGACCCTCTTGGAAATGTGACCCTACTAGGAGGGTAACCCTACCTCCATTGGGCCTAACAAAGAAGAGCATTTGGCACTATTATCTTTGATCCCTGGCACAATTTAGTTTGTATAGTAATTTTTTTCATCTCATGCACAAGAGTATCTCTAAATCAGTTGAGATTCTAACTTTGATGCTTAATAGCCCTCGCTTGTGATTAGATCACTTTAAAAGCCAATAGAAATTTGCTTGGTAATTCCTGAACACCTGGGCAAGGTGTTGTCACATATTATAAAGAGTAAAGTGACCCAATTATAAACAAGGTTCAAATTTGGCACCTACTCCAGTATTGAAGTGAGATACTAAACCAGAGAGGTTCTTCTTCCCTAAACACAAAAGCCTCTGGCAACCTTGGATATAGCAAAGGTTTTGAATTAAGCTTTATGTAAAATAAGGTCTCACCTTAATCACCCACGTAGCATCATCTTTCACTTCTTTTTTCCAAACTTTTCCTTCTCGAACAGTTTTCATGTTCTGCCATCGATCACTATTGTCCGACTCCCATCCAAGGATCACATCTAAATCCTCTTCTTTTATCGGGTTCTTTGAGACGTAGGGACGAGGCTCGTGGCGTAGCGAGGCTCCTCTTTTCAAGGTGCCTGCAAGTGATCCTATCAATGATTTCAAAATACAGTTACACCTTGCTTGTGTTGCTCTTACAGAGATTCAAATATTACGTCTATTGGTATATATTATATCTATACTGAAGTGATAGTCAAGGTATTTGCATATTTTTGCATTTCATTATTTAAACACCATTGTAGCATCACATTAACACCTGGACACTGAGCGACACCTATTTCTTTAATGAGGATTACCCTATAACCACTTATTATGTCAATAGCTACTATGTCAATCAACAATGCTCCTTCATATAACAGGGAGTTTAAAAAGCCATAACACCTGGGTCAAGTGTTTACCATGAAATATTCTTCAAAAACAGAAGAAATGGATAATTTTCAGTTCCAAGAACATTGAAGATGTTGTTCTTGTTTTGCACATGTTATTGAGAGCACTTTTGCCTTAACAATGACGGTGATACAGACAAGGCAGAGAGCTTTGCTTGTAATTGATGTTATCACTGAACTACAATTGCTCAGCAGAATTAAAGAGAAATTATACACTGAAGTTCAATGTTCTTGAGCTATTCTTTCATGACATATGTATTTCTCAATTTGCTTTGCGTTTTAATGATTGGGTCTGCATCATAGTTTCTTAAACGACCCTTTAAAAGTTAATCTAAGACAGCAAAAATACAAAGGAACAAATAACAACAGGCAGCATTCAAATCTTTATCAGTTAATAAGGGGAACACATACTCTCCTCCCTTCAGACTGGAAGTCTAGCACATGCATATCTTACCACTGTATCTTCGTACTACTTTACACATGCATTTCATTTAGTATAATATATTATATTAAAGATCTTTTGCTAGCATGCCCTAGTAACAGTTTCTTCACATACAGTAAAAAGAAAAACTTAATTTTTATATTATATTATGGTCAGTTTGAGCAACATTCGCCTTTTCTTTATGGTTGGTGACTAAGTTAACGCACAAGTGATTCACCTATTTGTGGCATTGACATCAAGAATTAGGAATATAAAGGTTCTTTGTTCTTCATTATCTTGCTATCATGAATATAACATTTTCTTATCTATTGTAATTTACTTCACTTAGGTTAAGTGATCAACTAATGTGCTGTATTATGTGAAATGATGATTTTATTTTTGAAAGCTGTGACCTATTAACTGTCTCAAATATGTATTGCATGTGTAATTGCCCCAATTTGTATTTGTGTTGTACATGCCTACACATGCAATACAAAACCATTATATTGTCTCAAATATCTTAAGTGAAACAGTCCCGAATATGGGGTCCTGATAAATAATTCATGTAAACATATAGCACTTTATGTAGACTAGAAAATTCAGTTTATAATACAACAACCATGTTGTTATAATAATTTTAAATTACCAGGGCAACCACAAACCAAAGAAATTTAATCCACATTATGTATTTCCTATGCACAGAATGAACAGAATTCTTTCACTTAAGAATACCACAGGAACTACACACCTTTACCAAGATGACTCTTTCTCATATTCAACACTCAATCATCCTTTTCCCCAGGAAATTGTGCAATAACTTTTGAACAAACCAACTTAAAGCACTCACATGAGCACACACACAGAGGGGGGATGCTTTTGTCAGACTGATGACAGATATAATTAATAGACTTAAATTTTAAAACATTAAACAGAACATGAAAGGCCAAATCATAAACAATAGTGTCAAAGTATTTAGTATTAATTCATCCTTCACAAACAAAATAGTTAACCAAATTTCTGGTGGTCAATTTCCTGTAAATTCTAAGTCCTGTAAATTCTAAGTAAGGTCGTTTAACTCATTTAAGTATGATTTAAGACAAACGATATCTAGAGATGTCATCTTTTACCACGCCTTGTCAACTCCCTGTGTGGGAGATTAGATTGTTTATTTAATCATTATGTCTGGCATTTCCTAGCATGCCTAAAGTTAAGTGAAATGCAAAAAAGTAGACCACAGAACTAGAAAATGAGTTCAGTTCATCAAGAACTTTAATACAGAATGTTATTCGAGTCAAGCTGGTGAATAGGCAGGATTGAAATAGGAATAAAAAAACTCTATGAGAGGTTGGTGTGCAGTAGATCCAAATCCTGAATAGGAGCTTATAAACTAAGTTAGCTGTGGTGAGAGGTTTCGTAAGTAGATCTGTAGATGGAAAAATAAGACAGCCAAAGAATCACGAAATTCGAAATGTTTGAGAGTCAAAAAAACAAGTTCTACTTCAAAAAAATTATTTTACTTAAATACTTCCGTCCCCAACAGAGTTTAGACTTACGAGTGTGCTTCTAGACCCAAACCCTAATGAACTTTTAATGAAAGGGCCATTTTCACCCAATAACATTGCTCCAACAACGGAATCAACACAAAACAAACAAAGCCTTCTGTTTCTATGGGTCTGTTTTTCACGAAAAGGGGAACGGAGGTCGCGTTTTGGTGAGTTCACTGACACGTTTCTTCGTCTGGACTGCATGATTTCACTGATAATAGCGAGGAACCAGATCAATATATATGAAGTATGTGCAAACACAACGTGGTTGCCTCGCTAATCAGTCTCGAGGACGTTATTCAGTATCTCAATTGGATGTCAATCATGAAGCGTCCCGTGTTTTGTCTTGTTTCCTTTCGGAACTTGTTGTAATGAAAAGGCGCCAGAGTGTCCCAACGACTGTAAACAAGAACCGTTGGCATCTTCGCTGTGTTAACTGGACAGACAATGGACATAGACTGACAGACTACATCATAGCTTCGTTACGGTTATTTTCTAGGCATTAAAAGCTTCACTGTGACCATATTACCGTGAAACTTTCAGTGAAAGAAAGAAACACTATTAACCGTTCTTCTAAACGTAACATTTCAATCATCTATAAAATACTCTTTGTCCAGAGGAGCCGAACAGTTGGCGAATTCCGTTACTGGTACTAACAAGGGCAAGAGATTAACAAGGCGTGTGTTTGCTATTAAGAAATTAAGAATTCTTTCAGACAAGACCTGAGACATCGCAACGCAATGTGTTGATTTCCTTGTCTTTCTGAACAACGACTCCGGTTTCATGTCAACTTCATCGAATGACACAAAAGGCTCTTAGCTGCATTTCACACTTCAAAAACCTTTCACCAGCTGTTCTTCTGTAATTTTTATTCGACGCTGCTTTAATGTAATTTTTATTCGACGCTATAAATGCTTTAAGATTCAACACCCATGTTTGTCCAAGGAGTCGAAGCGAAGATGTCTATCAGTGGCGCCGTACTAAAACTAGTTGTCCCGTCGACAATTTCGAAATGAGTAGACAAGCAGAATATAAAGAAAGTAGAAACCTCAGTTAAAAATACAACATCAAAACACTACAAACTATTTTCCATTTAAACACAGGAAAGCCATTAAGCCAGTCAAGTGCGAGAATGTTATTCTTCACAAAGTAACAAATTATTCATTCCGAAAGTTGTTCGAAATTCTTGGTTTGTATTTTACATGTTCTAGATCGATTAAAACTTAGAATTAAAACGTGTATATCTAGAAGACGCGCGAGGAGAACACCACAAGCCCTCCCTTGAGTGTTTAGTAAGTACGCTCGTGTGTTGTTTAAACCGCTATCACCAGGAAAGCGACTTGGCATACGACGGCAAAGCCATAATTACTACAAATACCAGAAGGTCATCTGAAATTTAACACCTTGTTCCTCGCACTTCTCCATGAGTACTACATCCTTCGAGAGACTTCCTCGCTCATCTGGTTGTCCATTCTAAAAAGACAGCTCTCTGACTTTGGAACCAACCACGGGACAAACAAACCCGACATACGCGGGGAAGCAAATATAAAAGCAAATATGGCTGCTTTTTTAAGAGAGTCGAATCGACGAAAATAGCTCGAGAGAGCAAATATGGAATTCTCGTAAACAACCAGCGCTGTCTCAACCTGTTTAGCAATAAAACGTTTCACAACGCAAGCTGTCACTCGAAGGACACTAAATGTGGATTGGGAACGAAGTGTTTCTAAAGAGTTGACTCGTCTTTCGGTTTCGTCGTCAACTTCAAGTTGACGCCACACACTCATTTACAACGCAAACTCTTCAGTAAAACTTACCTGCTCTGCTGAGCGACGCTTGCGAATTCGTCACACTTCTTCTCTCAAAGTTCGTAGGTGATGGCAAAGGAGCTAACATCTCGAGGAAAATCTTCAACGGCAAAAGCCAGATGCCTTCTTGATCTTTCAACTCTTCGTCAACAACCAAACTCAAAACAACAACTCGACCGTGTCCCGTTTGGAGGCCTGCTGTCGCTCAGGCAACGTGTGGGTGGGTGGGCGGGTGAAACGCATTTTGTGGAGGTAGCAATTGCATCCTAGCCTCGCTGTCATGTGAAAAATTCAAATGAAATGCACATTAAAACGTGAATTAAAAAATTCACATATAAAATTGGGATAAAATCCATTGACGCAATGCTTCAATGAACTAGAATGTATCTTATATCCGAGTCTCATTTGCATAATTTAAAACTCTGTCTTTTTGGCAAATGCCTTTTGGCGTTTGCGCAACTGATTCCACACAAAAATCAAATTTTCTAAAGGTTATGCCACACGTATAAATACAAGGGATGGTCTAGTCGCAATGGTAACAGTAACACTTGAAGCCTATGACAGATACTGCGGAACAGTGACAGTCTAATCTCTTTATCTTGTATTTTTAACTACCTCGCTGTTCCGGTTTGTGATCACGAGGCAGCCCGCCTAATCACGTGCGATAGCCCGAAAAATCACACGCAGTTACCTTTAAAAGCAAGAAAGGGTCTTTGTGTTAATCCCTTTTGTCAGAAAGGTTAATTCAAATGCATATAAACGAATTCCATTTATAGATCTCTATCATAATGGTACCTAAATTAAAATTTAATTTCGGGCCATTATGATAAAGATCTATACATGGGCAACCTACACCCACCCTCCCCCAAACAACGCCTGCTAAAGATTACTAAGGAGATAAAGATTACAAAGGAACTAAAGATTAAAGTTAGGAGTATCATTAGATGTGTGAAGTTGATCGTCCAGGACGTTGTAGTCTTGAGAGACTATTGTTGTTGACTGACGTTTCGACGCAGTGGCGGATATTCACGTTTTAAGGTGGTGGGGCAAAGCCTCCCAAAATGTCCGACAAGTTTGGTTGCTAAGTAACAAATTTTATTTGAAAATTTCCGACAAATTGGCAATTATATATATATATATATATATATATATATATATATAAATTTTATTTGAAAATTTCCGACAAATTGGCAATTTGACGAAAGGTGGGGGGCGGCTGCCCCCCCCCCCCCATCCCACCACAATTTCCGCCACTGTTTCGTCAATGCCTTCTATTTGCGCTTCCTTATAAGGAATACGTACTAGATACCCCTATCGTTTCGACGGGGCAGGCCGTCGAAACGTCAGTCACCAACAATAGTCCAACAACCTGGACGATCAACTTCACACATGAACAAAAGATTACTAAGGAACTAAAGATTACTAAGGAACTAAAGATTACTAAGGAACTAAAGATTACTATGGAACTAAAGATTACTATGGAACTAAAGATTACTAAGGAACTAAAGATTAGTAAGGAACTAAAGATTACTAAGGAACTAAAGATTAGTAAGGAACTAAAGATCACTAAGGAACTAAAGATTACTAAGGAACTAAAGATTACTAAGGAACTAAAGATTACTAAAGAACTAAAGATTACTAAGGAACTATAAAGATTACTAAGGAACTAAAGATTACTAAGGAACTAAAGATTACTAAGGAACTAAAGATTAGTAAGGAACTAAAGATTACTAAGGAACTAAAGATTAGTAAGGAACTAGCCTGCGAGCAGGCTCTCTGCGGGTTGGGGATTACTATGGAACTAAAGATTAGTAAGGAACTAAAGATTACTAAGGAACTAAAGATTACTAAGGAACTAAAGATTACTAAGGAACTAAAGATTACTAAGGAACTAAAGATTACTAAGGAACTAAAGATTACTAAGGAACTAAAGATTACTAAGGAACTAAAGATTACTAAGGAACTAAAGATTACTAAGGAACTAAAGATTACTAAGGAACTAAAGATTACTAAGGAACTAAAGATTACTAAGGAACTAAAGATTACTAAGGAACTAAAGATTACTATGGAACTAAAGATTAGTAAGGAACTAAAGATTACTAAGGAACTAAAGATTACTAAGGAACTAAAGATTACTAAGGAACTAAAGATTACTAAGGAACTAAAGATTACTAAGGAACTAAAGATTACTAAGGAACTAAAGATTACTAAGGAACTAAAGATTACTAAGGAACTAAAGATTATTAAGGAACTAAAGATTACTAAGGAACTAAAGATTACTAAGGAACAAAAGATTAGTAAGGAACTAAAGATTAGTAAGGAACTAAAGATTACTAAGGAACTAAAGATTAGTAAGGAACTAAAGATTAGTAAGGAACTAAAGATTACTAAGGAACTAAAGATTACTAAGGAACTAAAGATTACTAAGGAACTATAAAGATTAGTAAGGAACTAAAGATTACTAAGGAACTAAAGATTACTAAGGAACTAAAGATTACTAAGGAACTAAAGATTACTAAGGAACTAAAGATTACTAAGGAACTAAAGATTACTAAGGAACTAAAGATTACTAAGGAACTAAAGATTACTAAGGAACTAAAGATTACTAAGGAACTAAAGATTACTAAGGAACTAAAGATTACTAAGGAACTAAAGATTACTAAGGAACTAAAGATTACTAAGGAACTAAAGATTACTAAGGAACTAAAGATTACTAAGGAACAAAAGATTACTAAGGAACTAAAGATTACTAAGGAACTAAAGATTACTAAGGAACTAAAGATTACTATGGAACTAAAGATTACTATGGAACTAAAGATTACTAAGGAACTAAAGATTAGTAAGGAACTAAAGATTACTAAGGAACTAAAGATTAGTAAGGAACTAAAGATCACTAAGGAACTAAAGATTACTAAGGAACTAAAGATTAGTAAGGAACTAAAGATTACTAAAGAACTAAAGATTACTAAGGAACTAAAGATTACTAAGGAACTAAAGATTACTAAGGAACTAAAGATTACTAAGGAACTATAAAGATTAGTAAGGAACTAAAGATTACTAAGGAACTAAAGATTACTAAGGAACTAAAGATTACTAAGGAACTAAAGATTACTAAGGAACTAAAGATTACTAAGGAACTAAAGATTACTAAGGAACTAAAGATTACTAAGGAACTAAAGATTACTAAGGAACTAAAGATTACTAAGGAACTAAAGATTACTAAGGAACTGAAGATTACTAAGGAACTAAAGATTACTAAGGAACTAAAGATTACTAAGGAACTAAAGATTACTAAGGAACTAAAGATTACTAAGGAACTAAAGATTACTAAGGAACTAAAGATTACTAAGGAACTAAAGATTACTAAGGAACTAAAGATTACTAAGGAACTAAAGATTACTAAGGAACTAAAGATTACTAAGGAACTAAAGATTACTAAGGAACTAAAGATTACTATGGAACTAAAGATTAGTAAGGAACTAAAGATTACTAAGGAACTAAAGATTACTAAGGAACTAAAGATTACTAAGGAACTAAAGATTACTAAGGAACTAAAGATTACTAAGGAACTAAAGATTACTAAGGAACTAAAGATTAGTAAGGAACTAAAGATTACTAACGAACTAAAGATTACAAAGGAACTAAAGATTAGTAAGGAACTAAAGATTACTAAGGAACTAAAGATTAGTAAGGAACTAAAGATTACTAAGGAACTAAAGATTACTAAGGAACTAAAGATTACTAAGGAACTAAAGATTAGTAAGGAACTAAAGATTACTAACGAACTAAGGATTACTAAGGAACTAAAGATTAGTAAGGAACTAAAGATTAGTAAGGAACTAAAGATTACTAAGGAACTAAAGATTACTAAGGAACTATAGATTACTAAGGAACTAAAGATTACTAAGGAACTAAAGATTACTATGGAACTAAAGATTACTATGGAACTAAAGATTACTAAGGAACTAAAGATTAGTAAGGAACTAAAGATTACTAAGGAACTAAAGATTAGTAAGGAACTAAAGATTACTAAGGAACTAAAGATTACTAAGGAACTAAAGATTAGTAAGGAACTAAAGATTACTAAAGAACTAAAGATTACTAAGGAACTAAAGATTACTAAGGAACTAAAGATTACTAAGGAACTATAAAGATTAGTAAGGAACTAAAGATTACTAAGGAACTAAAGATTACTAAGGAACTAAAGATTACTAAGGAACTAAAGATTACTAAGGAACTAAAGATTACTAAGGAACTAAAGATTACTAAGGAACTAAAGATTACTAAGGAACTAAAGATTACTAAGGAACTAAAGATTAGTAAGGAACTAAAGATTACTATGGAACTAAAGATTACTAAGGAATTAAAGATTACTAAGGAACTAAAGATTACTAAGGAACTAAAGATTAGTAAGGAACTAAAGATTACTAAGGAACTAAAGATTACTAAGGAACTAAAGATTACTAAGGAACTAAAGATTAGTAAGGAACTAAAGATTACTAAGGAACTAAAGATTAGTAAGGAACTAAAGATTACTAAGGAACTAAAGATTACTAAGGAACTAAAGATTAGTAAGGAACTAAAGATTACTAAGGAACTAAAGATTACTAAGGAACTAAAGATTACTAAGGAACTAAAGATTAGTAAGGAACTAAAGATTACTAAGGAACTAAAGATTACTAAGGAACTAAATATTACTAAGGAACTAAAGATTACTAAGGAACTAAAGATTACTAAGGAACTAAAGATTACTAAGGAACTAAAGATTAGTAAGGAACTAAAGATTACAAATAAACTAAAGATTACTAAGGAACTAAAGATTACTAAGCTACTAAAGATTAGTAAGGAACTAAAGATTACAAAGGAACTAAAGATTACTAAGGAACTAAAGATTACTAAGGAACTAAAGATTACTAAGGAACTAAAGACTACTAAGGAACTAAAGATTACTAAGGAACTAAAGATTACTAAGGAACTAAAGATTACTAAGGAACTAAAGATTACTAAGCAACTATAGATTACTAAGGAACTAAAGATTAGTAAGGAACTAAAGATTAGTAAGGAACTAAAGATTACTAAGGAACTAAAGATTACTAAGGAACTAAAGATTACTAAGGAACTAAAGATTACTAAGGAACTAAAGACTACTAAGGAACTAAAGATTAGTAAGGAACTAAAGATTACTAAGGAACTAAAGATTACTAACGAACTAAAGATTACTAAGGAACTATAGATTACTAAGGAACTAAAGATTAGTAAGGAACTAAAGATTACTAACGAACTAAGGATTACTAAGGAACTAAAGATTAGTAAGGAACTAAAGATTAGTAAGGAACTAAAGATTACTAAGGAACTAAAGATTACTAAGGAACTATAGATTACTAAGGAACTAAAGATTACTAAGGAACTAAAGATTACTATGGAACTAAAGATTACTATGGAACTAAAGATTACTAAGGAACTAAAGATTAGTAAGGAACTAAAGATTACTAAGGAACTAAAGATTAGTAAGGAACTAAAGATTACTAAGGAACTAAAGATTACTAAGGAACTAAAGATTAGTAAGGAACTAAAGATTACTAAAGAACTAAAGATTACTAAGGAACTAAAGATTACTAAGGAACTAAAGATTACTAAGGAACTATAAAGATTAGTAAGGAACTAAAGATTACTAAGGAACTAAAGATTACTAAGGAACTAAAGATTACTAAGGAACTAAAGATTACTAAGGAACTAAAGATTACTAAGGAACTAAAGATTACTAAGGAACTAAAGATTACTAAGGAACTAAAGATTACTAAGGAACTAAAGATTAGTAAGGAACTAAAGATTACTATGGAACTAAAGATTACTAAGGAATTAAAGATTACTAAGGAACTAAAGATTACTAAGGAACTAAAGATTAGTAAGGAACTAAAGATTACTAAGGAACTAAAGATTAGTAAGGAACTAAAGATTACTAAGGAACTAAAGATTACTAAGGAACTAAAGATTAGTAAGGAACTAAAGATTACTAACGAACTAAAGATTACTAAGGAACTAAAGATTAGTAAGGAACTAAAGATTACTAAGGAACTAAAGATTAGTAAGGAACTAAAGATTACTAAGGAACTAAAGATTACTAAGGAACTAAAGATTACTAAGGAACTAAAGATTAGTAAGGAACTAAAGATTACTAACGAACTAAAGATTACTAAGGAACTAAAGATTACTAAGGAACTAAAGATTAGTAAGGAACTAAAAATTAGTAAGGAACTAAAGATTACAAAGGAACTAAAGATTATTAAGGAACTAAAGATTACTAAGGAACTAAAGATTACTAAGGAACAAAAGATTAGTAAGGAACTAAAGATTAGTAAGGAACTAAAGATTACTAAGGAACTAAAGATTAGTAAGGAACTAAAGATTAGTAAGGAACTAAAGATTACTAAGGAACTAAAGATTACTAAGGAACTAAAGATTACTAAGGAACTATAAAGATTAGTAAGGAACTAAAGATTACTAAGGAACTAAAGATTACTAAGGAACTAAAGATTACTAAGGAACTAAAGATTACTAAGGAACTAAAGATTACTAAGGAACTAAAGATTACTAAGGAACTAAAGATTACTAAGGAACTAAAGATTACTAAGGAACTAAAGATTACTAAGGAACTAAAGATTACTAAGGAACTAAAGATTACTAAGGAACTAAAGATTACTAAGGAACTAAAGATTACTAAGGAACTAAAGATTACTAAGGAACTAAAGATTACTAAGGAACAAAAGATTACTAAGGAACTAAAGATTACTAAGGAACTAAAGATTACTAAGGAACTAAAGATTACTATGGAACTAAAGATTACTATGGAACTAAAGATTACTAAGGAACTAAAGATTAGTAAGGAACTAAAGATTACTAAGGAACTAAAGATTAGTAAGGAACTAAAGATCACTAAGGAACTAAAGATTACTAAGGAACTAAAGATTAGTAAGGAACTAAAGATTACTAAAGAACTAAAGATTACTAAGGAACTAAAGATTACTAAGGAACTAAAGATTACTAAGGAACTAAAGATTACTAAGGAACTATAAAGATTAGTAAGGAACTAAAGATTACTAAGGAACTAAAGATTACTAAGGAACTAAAGATTACTAAGGAACTAAAGATTACTAAGGAACTAAAGATTACTAAGGAACTAAAGATTACTAAGGAACTAAAGATTACTAAGGAACTAAAGATTACTAAGGAACTAAAGATTACTAAGGAACTAAAGATTACTAAGGAACTGAAGATTACTAAGGAACTAAAGATTACTAAGGAACTAAAGATTACTAAGGAACTAAAGATTACTAAGGAACTAAAGATTACTAAGGAACTAAAGATTACTAAGGAACTAAAGATTACTAAGGAACTAAAGATTACTAAGGAACTAAAGATTACTAAGGAACTAAAGATTACTAAGGAACTAAAGATTACTAAGGAACTAAAGATTACTAAGGAACTAAAGATTACTATGGAACTAAAGATTAGTAAGGAACTAAAGATTACTAAGGAACTAAAGATTACTAAGGAACTAAAGATTACTAAGGAACTAAAGATTACTAAGGAACTAAAGATTACTAAGGAACTAAAGATTACTAAGGAACTAAAGATTAGTAAGGAACTAAAGATTACTAACGAACTAAAGATTACAAAGGAACTAAAGATTAGTAAGGAACTAAAGATTACTAAGGAACTAAAGATTAGTAAGGAACTAAAGATTACTAAGGAACTAAAGATTACTAAGGAACTAAAGATTACTAAGGAACTAAAGATTAGTAAGGAACTAAAGATTACTAACGAACTAAGGATTACTAAGGAACTAAAGATTAGTAAGGAACTAAAGATTAGTAAGGAACTAAAGATTACTAAGGAACTAAAGATTACTAAGGAACTATAGATTACTAAGGAACTAAAGATTACTAAGGAACTAAAGATTACTATGGAACTAAAGATTACTATGGAACTAAAGATTACTAAGGAACTAAAGATTAGTAAGGAACTAAAGATTACTAAGGAACTAAAGATTAGTAAGGAACTAAAGATTACTAAGGAACTAAAGATTACTAAGGAACTAAAGATTAGTAAGGAACTAAAGATTACTAAAGAACTAAAGATTACTAAGGAACTAAAGATTACTAAGGAACTAAAGATTACTAAGGAACTATAAAGATTAGTAAGGAACTAAAGATTACTAAGGAACTAAAGATTACTAAGGAACTAAAGATTACTAAGGAACTAAAGATTACTAAGGAACTAAAGATTACTAAGGAACTAAAGATTACTAAGGAA
The DNA here is from genome assembly GCA_035772405.1 of Chrysogorgia sp. JL179-B06. Classification (NCBI taxonomy): domain Eukaryota; kingdom Metazoa; phylum Cnidaria; class Anthozoa; order Scleralcyonacea; family Chrysogorgiidae; genus Chrysogorgia; species Chrysogorgia sp. JL179-B06. The sequence continues at coordinate 1,762,095 of JAYKKM010000374.1, forward strand.
CTAAAGATTACTAAGGAACTAAAGATTACTAAGGAACTAAAGATTAGTAAGGAACTAAAGATTACTATGGAACTAAAGATTACTAAGGAATTAAAGATTACTAAGGAACTAAAGATTACTAAGGAACTAAAGATTAGTAAGGAACTAAAGATTACTAAGGAACTAAAGATTACTAAGGAACTAAAGATTACTAAGGAACTAAAGATTAGTAAGGAACTAAAGATTACTAAGGAACTAAAGATTAGTAAGGAACTAAAGATTACTAAGGAACTAAAGATTACTAAGGAACTAAAGATTAGTAAGGAACTAAAGATTACTAAGGAACTAAAGATTACTAAGGAACTAAAGATTACTAAGGAACTAAAGATTAGTAAGGAACTAAAGATTACTAAGGAACTAAAGATTACTAAGGAACTAAATATTACTAAGGAACTAAAGATTACTAAGGAACTAAAGATTACTAAGGAACTAAAGATTACTAAGGAACTAAAGATTAGTAAGGAACTAAAGATTACAAATAAACTAAAGATTACTAAGGAACTAAAGATTACTAAGCTACTAAAGATTAGTAAGGAACTAAAGATTACAAAGGAACTAAAGATTACTAAGGAACTAAAGATTACTAAGGAACTAAAGATTACTAAGGAACTAAAGACTACTAAGGAACTAAAGATTACTAAGGAACTAAAGATTACTAAGGAACTAAAGATTACTAAGGAACTAAAGATTACTAAGCAACTATAGATTACTAAGGAACTAAAGATTAGTAAGGAACTAAAGATTAGTAAGGAACTAAAGATTACTAAGGAACTAAAGATTACTAAGGAACTAAAGATTACTAAGGAACTAAAGATTACTAAGGAACTAAAGACTACTAAGGAACTAAAGATTAGTAAGGAACTAAAGATTACTAAGGAACTAAAGATTACTAACGAACTAAAGATTACTAAGGAACTATAGATTACTAAGGAACTAAAGATTAGTAAGGAACTAAAGATTACTAACGAACTAAGGATTACTAAGGAACTAAAGATTAGTAAGGAACTAAAGATTAGTAAGGAACTAAAGATTACTAAGGAACTAAAGATTACTAAGGAACTATAGATTACTAAGGAACTAAAGATTACTAAGGAACTAAAGATTACTATGGAACTAAAGATTACTATGGAACTAAAGATTACTAAGGAACTAAAGATTAGTAAGGAACTAAAGATTACTAAGGAACTAAAGATTAGTAAGGAACTAAAGATTACTAAGGAACTAAAGATTACTAAGGAACTAAAGATTAGTAAGGAACTAAAGATTACTAAAGAACTAAAGATTACTAAGGAACTAAAGATTACTAAGGAACTAAAGATTACTAAGGAACTATAAAGATTAGTAAGGAACTAAAGATTACTAAGGAACTAAAGATTACTAAGGAACTAAAGATTACTAAGGAACTAAAGATTACTAAGGAACTAAAGATTACTAAGGAACTAAAGATTACTAAGGAACTAAAGATTACTAAGGAACTAAAGATTACTAAGGAACTAAAGATTAGTAAGGAACTAAAGATTACTATGGAACTAAAGATTACTAAGGAATTAAAGATTACTAAGGAACTAAAGATTACTAAGGAACTAAAGATTAGTAAGGAACTAAAGATTACTAAGGAACTAAAGATTACTAAGGAACTAAAGATTACTAAGGAACTAAAGATTAGTAAGGAACTAAAGATTACTAAGGAACTAAAGATTAGTAAGGAACTAAAGATTACTAAGGAACTAAAGATTACTAAGGAACTAAAGATTAGTAAGGAACTAAAGATTACTAAGGAACTAAAGATTACTAAGGAACTAAAGATTACTAAGGAACTAAAGATTACTAAGGAACTAAAGATTAGTAAGGAACTAAAGATTACTAAGGAACTAAAGATTACTAAGGAACTAAATATTACTAAGGAACTAAAGATTACTAAGGAACTAAAGATTACTAAGGAACTAAAGATTACTAAGGAACTAAAGATTAGTAAGGAACTAAAGATTACAAATAAACTAAAGATTACTAAGGAACTAAAGATTACTAAGCTACTAAAGATTAGTAAGGAACTAAAGATTACAAAGGAACTAAAGATTACTAAGGAACTAAAGATTACTAAGGAACTAAAGATTACTAAGGAACTAAAGACTACTAAGGAACTAAAGATTACTAAGGAACTAAAGATTACTAAGGAACTAAAGATTACTAAGGAACTAAAGATTACTAAGCAACTATAGATTACTAAGGAACTAAAGATTAGTAAGGAACTAAAGATTAGTAAGGAACTAAAGATTACTAAGGAACTAAAGATTACTAAGGAACTAAAGATTACTAAGGAACTAAAGATTACTAAGGAACTAAAGACTACTAAGGAACTAAAGATTAGTAAGGAACTAAAGATTACTAAGGAACTAAAGATTACTAACGAACTAAAGATTACTAAGGAACTATAGATTACTAAGGAACTAAAGATTACTAAGGAACTAAAGATTACTAAGGAACTAAAGATTACTAAGGAACTAAAGATTACTAAGGAACTAAAGATTACTAAGGAACTAAAGATTACTAAGGAACTAAAGATTACTAAGGAACTGAAGATTACTAAGGAACTAAAGATTACTAAGGAACTAAAGATTACTAAGGAACTAAAGATTACTAAGGAACTAAAGATTACTAAGGAACTAAAGATTACTAAGGAACTAAAGATTAGTAAGGAACTAAAGATTACTAAGGAACTAAAGATTACTAAGGAACTAAAGATTACTAAGGAACTATAAAGATTAGTAAGGAACTAAAGATTACTAAGGAACTAAAGATTACTAAGGAACTAAAGATTACTAAGGAACTAAAGATTACTAAGGAACTAAAGATTACTAAGGAACTAAAGATTACTAAGGAACTAAAGATTACTAAGGAACTAAAGATTACTAAGGAACTAAAGATTACTAAGGAACTAAAGATTACTAAGGAACTAAAGATTACTAAGGAACTAAAGATTACTAAGGAACTAAAGATTACTAAGGAACTAAAGATTACTAAGGAACTAAAGATTACTAAGGAACAAAAGATTACTAAGGAACTAAAGATTACTAAGGAACTAAAGATTACTAAGGAACTAAAGATTACTATGGAACTAAAGATTACTATGGAACTAAAGATTACTAAGGAACTAAAGATTAGTAAGGAACTAAAGATTACTAAGGAACTAAAGATTAGTAAGAACTAAAGATCACTAAGGAACTAAAGATTACTAAGGAACTAAAGATTAGTAAGGAACTAAAGATTACTAAAGAACTAAAGATTACTAAGGAACTAAAGATTACTAAGGAACTAAAGATTACTAAGGAACTAAAGATTACTAAGGAACTATAAAGATTAGTAAGGAACTAAAGATTACTAAGGAACTAAAGATTACTAAGGAACTAAAGATTACTAAGGAACTAAAGATTACTAAGGAACTAAAGATTACTAAGGAACTAAAGATTACTAAGGAACTAAAGATTACTAAGGAACTAAAGATTACTAAGGAACTAAAGATTACTAAGGAACTAAAGATTACTAAGGAACTGAAGATTACTAAGGAACTAAAGATTACTAAGGAACTAAAGATTACTAAGGAACTAAAGATTACTAAGGAACTAAAGATTACTAAGGAACTAAAGATTACTAAGGAACTAAAGATTACTAAGGAACTAAAGATTACTAAGGAACTAAAGATTACTAAGGAACTAAAGATTACTAAGGAACTAAAGATTACTAAGGAACTAAAGATTACTAAGGAACTAAAGATTACTATGGAACTAAAGATTAGTAAGGAACTAAAGATTACTAAGGAACTAAAGATTACTAAGGAACTAAAGATTACTAAGGAACTAAAGATTACTAAGGAACTAAAGATTACTAAGGAACTAAAGATTACTAAGGAACTAAAGATTAGTAAGGAACTAAAGATTACTAACGAACTAAAGATTACAAAGGAACTAAAGATTAGTAAGGAACTAAAGATTACTAAGGAACTAAAGATTAGTAAGGAACTAAAGATTACTAAGGAACTAAAGATTACTAAGGAACTAAAGATTACTAAGGAACTAAAGATTAGTAAGGAACTAAAGATTACTAACGAACTAAGGATTACTAAGGAACTAAAGATTAGTAAGGAACTAAAGATTAGTAAGGAACTAAAGATTACTAAGGAACTAAAGATTACTAAGGAACTATAGATTACTAAGGAACTAAAGATTACTAAGGAACTAAAGAATACTATGGAACTAAAGATTACTATGGAACTAAAGATTACTAAGGAACTAAAGATTAGTAAGGAACTAAAGATTACTAAGGAACTAAAGATTAGTAAGGAACTAAAGATTACTAAGGAACTAAAGATTACTAAGGAACTAAAGATTAGTAAGGAACTAAAGATTACTAAAGAACTAAAGATTACTAAGGAACTAAAGATTACTAAGGAACTAAAGATTACTAAGGAACTATAAAGATTAGTAAGGAACTAAAGATTACTAAGGAACTAAAGATTACTAAGGAACTAAAGATTACTAAGGAACTAAAGATTACTAAGGAACTAAAGATTACTAAGGAACTAAAGATTACTAAGGAACTAAAGATTACTAAGGAACTAAAGATTACTAAGGAACTAAAGATTAGTAAGGAACTAAAGATTACTATGGAACTAAAGATTACTAAGGAATTAAAGATTACTAAGGAACTAAAGATTACTAAGGAACTAAAGATTAGTAAGGAACTAAAGATTACTAAGGAACTAAAGATTACTAAGGAACTAAAGATTACTAAGGAACTAAAGATTACTAAGGAACTAAAGATTACTAAGGAACTAAAGATTAGTAAGGAACTAAAGATTACTAAGGAACTAAAGATTACTAAGGAACTAAAGATTAGTAAGGAACTAAAGATTACTAAGGAACTAAAGATTACTAAGGAACTAAAGATTACTAAGGAACTAAAGATTACTAAGGAACTAAAGATTAGTAAGGAACTAAAGATTACTAAGGAACTAAAGATTACTAAGGAACTAAATATTACTAAGGAACTAAAGATTACTAAGGAACTAAAGATTACTAAGGAACTAAAGATTACTAAGGAACTAAAGATTAGTAAGGAACTAAAGATTACAAATAAACTAAAGATTACTAAGGAACTAAAGATTACTAAGCTACTACAGATTAGTAAGGAACTAAAGATTACAAAGGAACTAAAGATTACTAAGGAACTAAAGATTACTAAGGAACTAAAGATTACTAAGGAACTAAAGACTACTAAGGAACTAAAGATTACTAAGGAACTAAAGATTACTAAGGAACTAAAGATTACTAAGGAACTAAAGATTACTAAGCAACTATAGATTACTAAGGAACTAAAGATTAGTAAGGAACTAAAGATTAGTAAGGAACTAAAGATTACTAAGGAACTAAAGATTACTAAGGAACTAAAGATTACTAAGGAACTAAAGATTACTAAGGAACTAAAGACTACTAAGGAACTAAAGATTAGTAAGGAACTAAAGATTACTAAGGAACTAAAGATTACTAACGAACTAAAGATTACTAAGGAACTATAGATTACTAAGGAACTAAAGATTAGTAAGGAACTAAAGATTACTAAGGAACTAAAGATTACTAACGAACTAAAGATTACTAAGGAACTAAAGATTACTAAGGAACTAAAGATTAGTAAGGAACTAAAGATTACAAATAAACTAAAGATTACTAAGGAACTAAAGATTACTAAGCTACTAAAGATTAGTAAGGAACTAAAGATTACAAAGGAACTAAAGATTACTAAGGAACTAAAGATTACTAAGCAACTAAAGATTACAAAGGAACTAAAGATTACTAAGGAACTATAGATTAGTAAGGAACTAAAGATTACTAAGGAACTAAAGATTACTAACGAACTAAAGATTACTAAGGAACTAATGGTTAGTAAGGAACTAAAGATTACTAAGGAACTAAAGATTACAAAGGAACTAAAGATTAGTAAGGAACTAAAGATTACTAAGGAACTAAAGATTACTAAGGAACTAAAGATTAGTAAGGAACTAAAGATTACAAAGGAACTAAAGATTAGTAAGGAACTAAAGATTACAAAGGAACTAAAGATTACTAAGGAACTAAAGATTACAAATGAACTAAAGATTACTAAGGAACTAAAGATTACTAAGGAACTAAAGATTAGTAAGGAACTAAAGATTACTAACGAACTAAAGATTACTAAGGAACTAAAGATTAGTAAGGAACTAAAGATTACTAAGGAACTAAAGATTAGTAAGGAACTAAAGATTACTAAGGAACTAAAGATTACTAAGGAACTAAAGATTACTAAGGAACTAAAGATTAGTAAGGAACTAAAGATTACTAACGAACTAAAGATTACTAAGGAACTAAAGATTACTAAGGAACTAAAGATTAGTAAGGAACTAAAAATTAGTAAGGAACTAAAGATTACAAAGGAACTAAAGATTATTAAGGAACTAAAGATTACTAAGGAACTAAAGATTACTAAGGAACAAAAGATTAGTAAGGAACTAAAGATTAGTAAGGAACTAAAGATTACTAAGGAACTAAAGATTAGTAAGGAACTAAAGATTAGTAAGGAACTAAAGATTACTAAGGAACTAAAGATTACTAAGGAACTAAAGATTACTAAGGAACTATAAAGATTAGTAAGGAACTAAAGATTACTAAGGAACTAAAGATTACTAAGGAACTAAAGATTACTAAGGAACTAAAGATTACTAAGGAACTAAAGATTACTAAGGAACTAAAGATTACTAAGGAACTAAAGATTACTAAGGAACTAAAGATTACTAAGGAACTAAAGATTACTAAGGAACTAAAGATTACTAAGGAACTAAAGATTACTAAGGAACTAAAGATTACTAAGGAACTAAAGATTACTAAGGAACTAAAGATTACTAAGGAACTAAAGATTACTAAGGAACAAAAGATTACTAAGGAACTAAAGATTACTAAGGAACTAAAGATTACTAAGGAACTAAAGATTACTATGGAACTAAAGATTACTATGGAACTAAAGATTACTAAGGAACTAAAGATTAGTAAGGAACTAAAGATTACTAAGGAACTAAAGATTAGTAAGGAACTAAAGATCACTAAGGAACTAAAGATTACTAAGGAACTAAAGATTAGTAAGGAACTAAAGATTACTAAAGAACTAAAGATTACTAAGGAACTAAAGATTACTAAGGAACTAAAGATTACTAAGGAACTAAAGATTACTAAGGAACTATAAAGATTAGTAAGGAACTAAAGATTACTAAGGAACTAAAGATTACTAAGGAACTAAAGATTACTAAGGAACTAAAGATTACTAAGGAACTAAAGATTACTAAGGAACTAAAGATTACTAAGGAACTAAAGATTACTAAGGAACTAAAGATTACTAAGGAACTAAAGATTACTAAGGAACTAAAGATTACTAAGGAACTGAAGATTACTAAGGAACTAAAGATTACTAAGGAACTAAAGATTACTAAGGAACTAAAGATTAGTAAGGAACTAAAGATTACTAAGGAACTAAAGATTACTAAGGAACTAAAGATTAGTAAGGAACTAAAGATTACTAAAGAACTAAAGATTACTAAGGAACTAAAGATTACTAAGGAACTAAAGATTACTAAGGAACTATAAAGATTAGTAAGGAACTAAAGATTACTAAGGAACTAAAGATTACTAAGGAACTAAAGATTACTAAGGAACTAAAGATTACTAAGGAACTAAAGATTACTAAGGAACTAAAGATTACTAAGGAACTAAAGATTACTAAGGAACTAAAGATTACTAAGGAACTAAAGATTAGTAAGGAACTAAAGATTACTATGGAACTAAAGATTACTAAGGAATTAAAGATTACTAAGGAACTAAAGATTACTAAGGAACTAAAGATTAGTAAGGAACTAAAGATTACTAAGGAACTAAAGATTACTAAGGAACTAAAGATTACTAAGGAACTAAAGATTAGTAAGGAACTAAAGATTACTAAGGAACTAAAGATTAGTAAGGAACTAAAGATTACTAAGGAACTAAAGATTACTAAGGAACTAAAGATTAGTAAGGAACTAAAGATTACTAAGGAACTAAAGATTACTAAGGAACTAAAGATTACTAAGGAACTAAAGATTACTAAGGAACTAAAGATTAGTAAGGAACTAAAGATTACTAAGGAACTAAAGATTACTAAGGAACTAAATATTACTAAGGAACTAAAGATTACTAAGGAACTAAAGATTACTAAGGAACTAAAGATTACTAAGGAACTAAAGATTAGTAAGGAACTAAAGATTACAAATAAACTAAAGATTACTAAGGAACTAAAGATTACTAAGCTACTAAAGATTAGTAAGGAACTAAAGATTACAAAGGAACTAAAGATTACTAAGGAACTAAAGATTACTAAGGAACTAAAGATTACTAAGGAACTAAAGACTACTAAGGAACTAAAGATTACTAAGGAACTAAAGATTACTAAGGAACTAAAGATTACTAAGGAACTAAAGATTACTAAGCAACTATAGATTACTAAGGAACTAAAGATTAGTAAGGAACTAAAGATTAGTAAGGAACTAAAGATTACTAAGGAACTAAAGATTACTAAGGAACTAAAGATTACTAAGGAACTAAAGATTAGTAAGGAACTAAAGATTAGTAAGGAACTAAAGATTAGTAAGGAACTAAAGATTAGTAAGGAACTAAAGATTACTAAGGAACTAAAGATTACTAAGGAACTAAAGATTACTAACTTAAGATTACTAAGGAACTAAAGATTACTAAGGAACTAAAGATTACTAACTTAAGATTACTAAGGAACTAAAGATTACTAAGGAACTAAAGATTACTAACTTAAGATTACTAAGGAACTAAAGATTACTAAGGAACTAAAGATTACTAACTTAAGATTACTAAGGAACTAAAGATTACTAATGAACTATAGATTACTAAGGAACTAAAGATTACTAAGGAACTAAAGATTACTAAGGAACTAAAGATTACTAAGGAACTAAAGATTACTAAGGAACCAAAGATTACTAAGGAACTAAAGATTACTAAGGAAAACTAAAGATTATTAGGGATTACTGAGGAACCAGGGGGTTTGTATGGATTAATAAGGATAAATTAGATTAATGCACCATGATGCTGCCGCATTCCCTATCCCAACCCATTAGGAGAGAGCGACTAAGATGTGCCTCCTCCACGCAGGCTCTTCCTTTGTAGGAAGGAAGGAAAATCAGTTGTGTGCAGGCGGCTTGGGACGAGGCAGGACTTAGATGATGAGTGAAGCCTGCGAAGTTACAGATGTGTATAAAGTTAACCTGTGACCTTCTGATGATGACCCGATGCTCTAGTAATGAGTAATTTGATGATTAATGAGATGCTTTAATTAGCTATATTGAGCTACATAGACTAAGATGACGAGTGAAGGTTACATATGTGTAGAACCTGTAACCTTCTGATGACTAGTGAGATGCTCTAACTATTGAGCTACATGGACTAAGATAATGAGTGAAGGTTACATATGTGTGTACAACCTGTAACCTTCTGATGACTAGTGAGATGTTCTAACTATTGAGCTACATGGACTAAGATGGTGAGTGAAGGTTACATATGAGTACAACCTGTAACCTTCTGATGACTAGTGAGATGCTCTAACTATTGAGCTACATGGACTAAGATGGTGAGTGAAGGTTACATATGTGTACAACCTGTAACCTTCTGATGACTAGTAAGATGCTCTAACTATTGAGCTGCATGGAACAACCTGTAACCTTCTGATGACTAGTGAGATGTTCTAACTATTGAGCTACATGTACTAAGATGGTGAGTGAAGGTTACATATGAGTACAACCTGTAACCTTCTGATGACTAGTGAGATGTTCTAACTATTGAGCTACATGAACTAAGATGATGAGTGAAGGTTACATATGTGTAGAACCTGTAACCTTCTGATGACCAGTGAGATGCTCTAACTATTGAGCTACATGAACTAAGATGATGAGTGAAGGTTACATATGTGTACAACCTATAACCTTCTGATGACTAGTGAGATGCTCTAACTATTGAGCTACATGGACTAAGATGGTGAGTGAAGGTTACATATGTGTACAACCTGTAACCTTCTGATGACTAGTAAGATGCTCTAACTATTGAGCTACATGGACTAAGATGATGAATGAAGGTTTCATATGTATACAACCTGTAACCTTCTGATGACTAGTGAGATGTTCTAACTATTGAGCTACATGGACTAAGATGATGAGTGAAGGTTACATATGTGTACAACCTGTAACCTAATGACAAGTACTCAGACTAAAATCAGGGTTGGCATTTCTTCTTATATTATTTTTTCTTATATCTTCTTATATTATATAAGAAGATTTAATTTTTTAGCAAAAATCTTCTTATATTATTCTCATTAATTTTTTATTTCTTCTACTTTGATGTTGAAAATTAAAGTATTTCTCGTGATAATTTTTTATGAATTTGACAGTATTATATAAACCTGCGAACAGGTGCTAGCATAAATTACAACCTGCTTGCAGGCTGCAGCCTACTATTTAGGAAACCCGTTTTAATAAATTATTTCCCGCCAAAAATGAAGATGCGTGTGTTTTGCTGTTACTTGGTGTATACTATACATTGTGTAAAATAAGTTGGATATTATACATTGTTTACAATGTATCTTAATTGTTATTTATACTAATTGTTGTACAAGTATATGACATTACACATAGGTATAAAAGGTATAAAATTAAATTGTCCCAGTCATTCTGGGACATTGATGACGTCATTTGTATTTCGTTCAAAAAAATCTTATATTGTAAAAAATCTTCTTATATTAATATAAGAAATAAGATTTTATTTTTGAAAAAATATAATATCCAACCATGACTAAAATAAATATTGAGGTTAAACTCAATTTTTGTGAATGTCTTCCTTTTTCAATTGAACCACACCATTTTCAAAAGCATTCCGCGGAAACTCGGCTACCCACAGAGTACTTTCATCAGGTTTACCCAGCTTATAACGTTACCAGCTTTCCAGTTAATTACGCAAAGTAATAAAGTATTACAACAAGATGGCGGATGACAGGATTGTCTTTGGTCAAAATTAGTATTGTTGTTTTGTGCAAGAGTAGTTTTGTTTGCGTGGATTACCTTCGTAAGTTTGTTAGTCAGAAAGTCAAAAATTTGTAATTACGATTTTTGTTGCATTATTTTAAATATTCAAATTTAGATTGCTTATTTAGCAGCGTTGACGTTTCTGTTTACATCGTTTGTTTACATTGCATTATATAAACATTGGACATGAAGTATTGCGGATTTGTTTTTCCACGCTTGAGCTTTTCCACCTAAAAAGCGTGTTATAAGAAGCTGTTCTGTTCCTAAATGTGGATAATATATCAAACTACCACTCGCGCCTTCGCCACATTTAACGAACACTCGCTTCCGAACTGTCGCAAATCTATTCCGTTAACGTTTAATTTGTTGACATATGGAGTTCCGCGCATGTTTGAAATATCGCACATGCGCAGAACGGACTGCACTGCACCTTTAAAAGGAACTGTACCAAAAAAAAATTACTTTTAAGTAAAAGGCCTTTAACTCTTTCCTGTCCGGCTGAAAAACATCCAAAATTGAACCACCTCTTTGTTCTATTGATATCTCGGGAAATAACCATAACTGTTGCGAAACCTGTTACTAATGCTTTTGAATTTTCCGAACAAGCACATCATGATAATATAAATTAGCATTAATTATCATAAATCAGGTTGAAAAACTTCCATTTTTCTAGAAAATGCCATCTTGCACGCCCGCGTAACATCATGAAAATTCAAAATGCCACCAATCGCAGAGTTGTTTATGAAATCAAACCAAACTTGGCGTGTGCGTGGATCTCGTGTGGCTGGCGCTTGTCGAATTTCAATTTTTAATCTTGCGTTACCGTGTGCAGTGTTTTTCGATTGACGACTTCGGGGGTCTTCTATGACCCCTTTTGACTGGGCCGGACACGAAAGAGTAACTCTTTCGTGTCCGGTCCCCAAACGCCATAAATTGAGTGCACCTCTTCCTCGGCTTATTTCTTAATAAATATTCACAACAATAGGACAAGCTATACCTCTTTTGAAAGCGTATTAAGTATAATGTTTAGTGTTTATGAAACAAAAATTGAGATGACTTTTTTATTGATTTGTTTGAAAGAGCTGCTCAAACGATAAAGAATGGCGTTTGTAGTTCTTCCATACCTTATCTCGTTCTCGAGTTATTCAAGATTGTGTAATATGACCTATGACGTCACTAGTTGTACCCACCATTATGTAGCCTGTGTACAGCCTGAATATACACCTGTAATACAGGTGTATATTCAGGCTGTACACAGGCTAACATTATGACGAATCAGAAAATGAAGCATATCAATTCAAAACTATTGAACAAAATTCCTTGAGACTTTGCACAAGTATAGTAACGAAAACTTTCTCGTTGCCATTGTAACACATTAGTTCCCAGACTCCTTTATTCCTCTCATAAACATGTTTATATTCTGCCTTTTCTAAACCAATATTTAACTGTTGATCAGTGAGGGATATTTTCAATAATATTGCCAACAAAACAGAGCAACTTCGAGTTAAAATCTTTGTAGGCCATGGTGGAAAATAGAAAATTTTTGCTGCAGGATGAAAGGTCTGGGAACTAATAAATATTGCTATGGTAACGATAAAGTTGACGTGGGGATATTCAATTTAGTGACCAGTATACTTGTGTAAAGTTTCAAACAATTTTGCTCAATATTTTTGAAGATATGCTTCATTTTCTGATTTTCTAATTTCATCTTCATGGTGTTTTTCGCTGTCAAAGTTACCAGATGTGATGTCACAGAAAGCACGGCCAAACCAGTTTTGAAAGAATTAGCCATCTGGAGTCTTCGCGTTCAGAGTCTGACGTCACTTCCTTAAGCCGTATGAATTCAACATACGATCGAGAATCAGGAATATATTTTTATGCCACAAACAACAAGAATGTATGCTTAAAGCTATTCCGTACTTACATGAGTGCTGAATAAACTTTTACTTTCAAAAAGGTTCGAAGAACACTAACCTTAAAACACTAAACACTAACCTTAAAACACTAAACACTAACCTTAAAACACTAAACACTAACCTTAAAACACTAAACACTAACCTTAAAACTAACCCTGCTTTAGAACGGAATAGCTTTAAGCATACATTCTTGTTGTTTGTGGCATTAAAATATATTTCTGATTCTCGAGCGTGTGTTGAATTCATACGTCTTCAATCTCCCGGTAATATAAATCGTGCGAAAATATTTATAACATGAGTTCAACTGTTCAAGACATAACCATTCTTTCTTTATTTATTAAATACAATCGATAGGTTTCCGTGTATTAATTTTCCGTGTATTAACCGCCATTGTTGGTTTATGAAAATCAGTGATGAAAATGCGGTTTGCGTGGCGTGAAATTTTCATACGCGTATGCGATCATATCGTTTTTCAGAAGGACAGGATGTGACGCGTTAACGCCAGTGAAATGGTGGCATCGACCGTAACTGGTGGCAACGACCGTTTACGAAACGGAAAATTGCCTCGCCGCTAGCGAAATATTGCCACAATGACATCATCTTTTTCAGTTGTCGACCAATGAAAACGGAAAAAAATTATGTCATCGGCGAAATGTCTCTCTAGCAGCGAGAGAAATGGCGAAGTGAAAAACGGGCTTCACGCTGGTCGGGAACATGATCGATTAATGGCGGACATACAACTCCAACATGCGGCTAAATGCAGGAATTGCTCCGACCTGTCATTGGACGATAAAAATAGTAACAACAGAGTCAACGGTGGAGAATTACTTTATATATACGCTGTTTACATATTTATTACCCTGTGAGCAGAGCCTTCTTTTCCTTTGCAGCAAGGGGAAACAAAGGAAAAGAAGGCTCTGCTCACAGGGTACATATTTATATTTATCTATATCTGAATAGACCAACGAATACACGGAAACCTATCGCTTGTATTTAATTAATAAAGAAAGAATGGTTATGTGTTGAACTCATATGTTATAAATATTTTCGCACGATTTATATTACCGGGAGATTGAAGACGTATGAATTCAACACACGATGGAGAATCAGAAATATATTTTAAAGCTATTCCGTACATACATGAGTGCTGCATAAACTTTTACTTTCAAAAAGGTTGATTATATCTAGTGCCTTCCACGATATGAACTTACGCTGAATCAAACGGTGTCCGCTACCAAATGATCCGCTGGACTAGCAACCCACGCGATCTGACAAAACATTTTGATTGTTTTATTTGTGTTGGTTCTTCGAAGCTTTTTGAAAGTAAAAGTTTATTCAGCGCTCGTGTAAGTACGGAATAGCTTTAAGCATACATTCTTGTTGTTTGTGGCATTAAAATATATTTCTGATTCTCGATCGTGTGTTGAATTCATACGTCTCAATCTCCCGGTAATATAAATCGTATGAAAATATTTATAACATATGAGTTCAACACATAACCATTCTTTCTTTATTTATTAAATACAAGCGATAGGTTTCCGTGTATTCGTTGGTCTATTCAGATATAGATAAATATGTAAACAGCGTATAGATAAAATAATTATACACCATTGACTCTGTTGTTACTATTTTTATCGTCCAATGACAGGTCGGAGCAATTCCTGCATTTAGCCGCATGTCAACTACAGATACGGAATCAAAAAAATAATACTTGCCATCGTCGAATCGCAAAACGGTTTCGACCGAGTAATATTTAGCAGCTCTGCTTTATAAATACGTAAAAATATCGATAGGTAAAAAATTGATCGGAGTACCACAGGCCTTTTATTTAAATACAAGTTATATTTTGGGTATAGTTCTCCCTTAATTTCGACACATCATAGATTGCACATCACGAAAACCACGTCGAACTTCGGTCGAACTTGTATGTATACTCGATTCAACACATTGGACATTTGAAACAGAACTTGGACATTAGTGGAGCATCGCGGTGGAATTTTTACTGCAATTCATAGAATGACACAGTTCTAAAAAAGGAAAAAAAACCCAATTTATTAACAGTTGTTCTCGACCCATCAAACAAAGGTAAAAGATAAGAGAGGATCACTAGATGATGCAACGGACCATTATACATGTTATACTGCATACATGTATATATACGCCCTATATATACATATATGTATATATACGGCCTTTGCCTACTGTCTCGTCCTTGCTCTTATGATAACCTTTAGATATTTATCTGATATTTATAGTGTTAAATATTGGTTCATATAGTATGAGATCATTACAATATTCTATAGGAAGTTCAAGTTTGTGTTGTTGTGTTGCTTTAAGAATGTATTGTTGTATAGCAAAGTGAAAAGGTGGTAAACTGCCAAGATTTTTAGTAACGAAATACTGACGTTTCGAGCGGAGCCCTTCATCAGAGTAAGACGAGATGAAATAAAATAAATAGGCCTTATATATATATATATATATATATATGCCAAAAGGGTGTCACAAGTAGAAAGTAGCCAACTAATAATGAATGAGATGCAAAAAGTTAAATCATTTGCTATTTTTACAGTCGATCAGGAAACAGACTGAGGGGGTGGGACAATATTATGACAGGTCCAATATTCAAGGGGATTATGCGATAGTAAAGCGGTAAGAAACAAAAACTTGAAAAGGAATGAAAGTGCATGAGCTAATAATAAAAAGTTCCTCGCAAACTAAAATAACAAAAAAACTTGTGGGAAATTAAATTAAATAAAAGAAAATTGTTATTGTTGTAAGAGCATTGAGACTATTACATAATGTTCCTAAAAAGTAAAACGTGTAAGATTACAGGGATTACGAAGATTACTAAGATTACAGGGATTACGAAGATTACTAAGATTACAGGGATTACGAAGATTACTAAGATTACAGGGATTACGAAGAAAACAGGGATTACGAAGATTACTGGGATTACGAAGATTACGAAGATTACTAAGATTACTAAGATTACTAAGAAAACAGGGATTACGAAGATTACTGGGATTACGAAGATTACGAAGATTACAAGGATTACTAAGTTTACTAAGATTACTGGGATTACGAAGATTACTAAGAAAACAGGGATTACGAAGATTACTGGGATTACGAAGATTACGAAGATTACAAGGATTACTAAGTTTACTAAGATTACTGGGATTACTAAGATTACTAAGAAAACAGGAATTACGAAGATTACTGGGATTACGAAGATTACTAAGAAAACAAGGATTACTAAGATTACTAAGATTACTGGGATTACTAAGATTACTAAGAAAACAGGGATTACGAAGATTACTGGGATTACGAAGATTACGAAGATTACAAGGATTACTAAGATTACTAAGATTACTGGGATTACTAAGATTACTAAGAAAACAGGGATTACGAAGATTACTAAGAAAACAGGGATTACGAAGATTACTGGGATTACGAAGATTACGAAGATTACAAGGATTACTAAGATTACTAAGATTACTGGGATTACTAAGATTACTAAGAAAACAGGGATTACTAAGATTACTAAGAAAACAGGGATTACGAAGATTACTGGGATTACGAAGATTACGAAGATTACAAGGATTACTAAGTTTACTAAGATTACTGGGATTACGAAGATTACTAAGAAAACAGGGATTACGAAGATTACTGGGATTACGAAGATTACGAAGATTACAAGGATTACTAAGTTTACTAAGATTACTGGGATTACTAAGATTACTAAGAAAACAGGGATTACGAAGATTACTGGGATTACGAAGATTACGAAGATTACAAGGATTACTAAGATTACTAAGATTACTGGGATTACTAAGATTACTAAGAAAACAGGGATTACGAAGATTACTGGGATTACGAAGATTACGAAGATTACAAGGATTACTAAGTTTACTAAGATTACTGGGATTACTAAGATTACTAAGAAAACAGGGATTACGAAGATTACTGGGATTACGAAGATTACGAAGATTACAAGGATTACTAAGATTACTAAGATTACTGGGATTACTAAGATTACTAAGAAAACAGGGATTACGAAGATTACTGGGATTACGAAGATTACGAAGATTACAAGGATTACTAAGTTTACTAAGATTACTGGGATTACTAAGATTACTAAGAAAACAGGGATTACGAAGATTACTGGGATTACGAAGATTACGAAGATTACAAGGATTACTAAGTTTACTAAGATTACTGGGATTACTAAGATTACTAAGAAAACAGGGATTACGAAGATTACTGGGATTACGAAGATTACGAAGATTACAAGGATTACTAAGTTTACTAAGATTACTGGGATTACTAAGATTACTAAGAAAACAGGGATTACGAAGATTACTGGGATTACGAAGATTACGAAGATTACAAGGATTACTAAGTTTACTAAGATTACTGGGATTACTAAGATTACTAAGAAAACAGGGATTACGAAGATTACTGGGATTACGAAGATTACGAAGATTACAAGGATTACTAAGTTTACTAAGATTACTGGGATTACTAAGATTACTAAGAAAACAGGAATTACGAAGATTACTAAGAAAACAGGGATTACGAAGATTACGAAGATTAGTAAGATTACAGGGATTACTAAGATTACTAAGATTACTAAGAAAACAGGGATTACGAAGATTACGAAGATTACTAAGAAAACAGGGATTACGAAGATTACGAAGATTACTAAGAAAACAGGGATTACGAAGATTACGAAGATTACTAAGAAAACAGGGATTACGAAGATTACGAAGATTACGAAGATTAGTAAGAAAACAGGAATTACGAAGATTACGAAGATTACTAAGAAAACAGGAATTACGAAGATTACGAAGATTACTAAGAAAACAGGGATTACGAAGATTACGAAGATTACGAAGATTAGTAAGATTACAGGGATTACTAGGATTACTAAGATTACTAAGATTACTAAGAAAACAGGAATTACGAAGATTACGAAGATTACTAAGAAAACAGGGATTACGAAGATTACGAAGATTAGTAAGATTACAGGGATTACTAAGATTACTAAGATTACTAAGATTACTAAGATTACTAAGATTACAGGGATTACGAAAATTACAGGGATTATAGGGATTACAGGGATTATTGTGGAGTTTAGTGTATTACTGGTTTATATTATAATAAAGCTCTTAAAAGCACTGAGCTCACCTTTCTATTTTCGCCGCGTGGTTGCATGTAATTAGGTTGTTGTGGGGGTGGTGATTGACGTCTTGCTGGATTCCTATCGGGCCTCCTAGGTTGTGTCGCTTGTTGATTGCTCTGTTCTTCTTCTTCCTCCTGAAGTTGCAAGGCGTACTGTAAACTAACAAAAGAAAGTAACAGAAATAAAAACAGATTAAAAAGCTTGGCTAGGGGATCGATCTGATTATTTATAGCCGGGGTGGGGCCGAAAAGACAATGGTTGGGTAACTGAAAATTCTAAGACGTAAATGGTTGGGTAAAAAAAATCACTTCTCTGAATTGGGTGAGTAGCGAAATTTTCATGACGATTTACATAAAGAAATTAAGAGTTCATCATTTAAAATTGGAGTTCCGTCATCCGTTCTCCTTAATCATAATTTCACATTAGCTTTTGTTATTGTATTCCTCTCCTTGTTTTCCTTGGATTCCTGCTCTGTATAGGGAGATAATAATCTGAAAGTTACAGTAGGATCTGTCTTTATATATACATGCCTTTATTACGAATAGGTTAGATTATTGTAATAGCCTTTTATATGGCTTGCCTGAGTGCCAGACCCGTAAGCTGCAACGTGTTCAGAACGCATGTGCGCGGCTAGTTTGTTGCGCTCCCAAATTCTGTCGCATTACACCGATCTTCCATGATCTACACTGGCTACCTATTAGGCTACGTATAGAATTTAAGATCCTTTTGATCACCTATAAGGTATTGCATGGTATGGCTCCACAATATTTAAGTGATTTAGTCACAATAATGCCATCATCTTCGCATAATCTCCGTAGAAATCATAATGGTATTTTATTAAAGTTTCCAAGCATTAAAACCAAGAAAACGCTTGGAGACCGCGCATTCTTTATGTCGTCACCAAAACTGTGGAACGCCCTTCCTCTTGAAGTAAGATCTTCGAACACTCTTGGAATTTATAAAACCAGACACATATGTTTAAAATGACTTTTTAGCTATTTTAGATTTTAATGTATTACATTCTTATCTCTTGACTTATTATAATTGTGACAGTAAATATTACGATATTGTACTATAGGTTATTATTAGCATTGTATTATTTATCTTAATGTATTTTTTAAAATTGTAAAGCGCATTTGAACATTTTATGAAATTTGCGCTATATAAATTTTTAAATTATTATTATTATTATATATCTATTTGGGTTTATTATTAAAACTTGTATCGACGATATGCCGGGAATTGGGCTTTATCTACGTTTTTTTCTTCTTAGTTTGGGTAAAATATTCTCTTCACTCAAATGGTTGGTACGGTTAAATTTCTGATTTATTTCTCCTAAAAGGAGAACTATTATTTTATAAACAGAATGCAACAATCCTGGACAAAATTATTTGGACAATGTACAACATGCAACGTTAATTACCAACTTTCTTTTCATCGCTCAATTTCTGCCTAAATAAAACGTTCCTTCCCCTAGCTTCCCGCTACATAAATGTAGTGTTATTCCACGACAAACAAAAAAAAATGCTCGGCTTTTTGCACGTGTAGATTCACCAACATTGCCTAGGGGGAGGGGATACGTGTAAAATTCCAAATAATAATGCAATGTTAGGTTTCTTTTTTGGTGTTTTTTTTTGGCACAATGGTGAAGCTAATAAATGAATAAATAAAAACCTCGGGCAAATTCTTTCGCGCACAGACGTCACACTTTTTTCATTTACTACGAGATTATGGTACATTCACATACTGTGATTAAAGTGTTGGTGATTTTATATATTTGTGATCTTTGGAATCTTCTGAGAAGAATTGTAAAATATCTTGTCGTGCGAAAATTTCATCTTCGTACCTTTTACCGCTGCTAAAGTGATTTACTATTCACAGGAAATGACGTCAAAGCAGGGACACGCAAAAACATTACACATTGATTTAGCAGTGAAATACAAAG
>JAYKKM010000375.1:0-117500 GCA_035772405.1 Chrysogorgia sp. JL179-B06
AGCCAAAATAGGTGCCCCAGCCAAGTTCTCCAGATACATGGAGAACAAAATTGCTTTAATCCTAAAGGTTAAAACAACGCAACCGGCCAATGAAGCTGAGGAGCGTATACCAAAACAAAATTGGTATAATAAATAAACCTCTGTAAATTGCTATTTATTGTCATGTGCAATACCGGATTTGATGGCAATGAATTCTATAGTACAATTCAAGTATATTTGATAATTTAATGGAAGGCCTGTTTCCATACCAACCGTAATGCTCAATTTATTTATTTAGCAAACATATTGCATTGGTTATTATGCAATATTAGATGATCCACAAGTTAATATTATATTGCAAATTACTTTTATTGTTGCGTGCAATACTGAGAACCTTAAACCAAAACAAAGTTGTGTTTAAACAAATGGAAACAAATGGAAAACAAATTGCATTTAACCCTAAGGTTAAATCAGTGCCCCAGCCAATTAAGCTGAGGACCTTAAACTAAACAAAGTTGGTAATAAATAAACCTCACATGAGGGACAAACTACCCAAATACATGGAGAAGAAATTGCTTAAAACCCTAAGGTTACAATCAGTGCGCCAGCCAATGAAGCTGAGGACCTAAAACCCAAAGAAAGTTGGTAATAAAATAAACACTCAACATGAGGAACAAACTCCATATACTATGGAAAACAAAATTGGCTTAACCATAAGGTTAAAACAGTGCCCCAAAGCCAATGAAGCTGAGAACTTTTTAAACAAAACAAAGTTTGTAATAAATAACCCTCACATGAGGAACAAACTCCGAAATACATGGAAAACAAACTGCTTTAACCCTAAGGTTAAAACAGAGCCCCAGCCAATTTCTCCAAATACAAGATGAACAAATAGAGCTTTAACCCTAAGGTTAAAAAAAAACAGTGGCCATAAGCTAATTTCTCCAAATACAGTGCCCCAGCTAATTTCACCAAATACAGTTCTGCAGCCAAAAACGGTGCCCCAGCCAAGATCTCTAAATACATGCAGAACGAAGTGCTTTAAACACTCCAAATACATGGAGAACAAATGGCATTAAACCTAAGGTTAAAACATTACCCCAGCCAAATAAACTGAAGACCTTAAACTAAACAAAGTTGGTGATAAATAAACCTCAAATGAGGAACAAACTCCAAATACACGGAGAACAAATTTTCTTATAAACCTAATGTTAAAACAGTGCCCCAGCCAATTGCTCCCAATACAGTGCCCCCAGCCAATTTCTCCAAATACAGTGCCCCAGCCAATTTCTCCAAATACATTGCACCCAGCCAAAAACAGCCAAGTCTCTCCAAATACAAGAAAACAAATTGTTTAACCCCAAGGTTAAAACAGTGCCCGAGGCAATGAAGGTGAGGACCTTAAACCAAACAAAGTTGGTGATAAATTAAACTTCGCATCGAGAAACAAACTCCAAATACATGTACCACGATGAGACAATTGCTTTTTAACGCCAAGGTTAAAAGAGTGCCACATCCAATGCATGTGAGGACCGTAAACTAAACAAAGTTGGTGATAAATAAACCTTACATGAAGAGAACAACACTCCAAATAGATGGAGAACAAATTGATTAACCCTATATGTTTAAAACACTGCCCCCAGCCAAGTTCTCCAAATTACATGGAGAACAAATTAACTTTAACCCTAAGGTTAAAAAACAGTGCCCCAGTTAATTTCTCCAAATACAGTGCCCCAGCTAATTTCTCCAAATACCAAGTGCTGCAGCCAAAAACGGTGCCCCAGCCAAGTTCCTCTAAATACAATGCATGAACAGAATTGCTTTAACACTCCAAATACAATGGAGAACAAATTGCTTTAAACCTAAGGTTAAAACAGTACCTCCCCAGCCAATGAAACTGAAGACTCTTAAACTAAACTAAAGTTGGTGATAAATAAACCTCCAATATGAGAACAAATTCCAAAATAAACGGAGAACAAATTTCTTTAACAACCCCTGGATGTTATAAAAACAGTGCCCCAGCCAAATTTCTCCAAATACAGTGCCCCAGATAATTTCTCAAAATACAGTGTCCCCAGCCAATTTCTCCAAATACAGAGCCCGTCCACCAGACCAAAAACAAGTGCCCAGACCAATTTCTCCAAAATACATGGAAAACAAATTGTATAACCCCAAGGTTAAAACAGTGCCCGAGCCAATGAAGGTGAGGACCTTAAACCAAACAAAGTTTGGTAATGAAATAAACCATCGCATGAGGAACAAGCTCCCAATACATGTACATAGGAGAACAATTGCTTAACGCCAAGTTAAAAGAGTGCCACAGACCAATGCAGGTGAGGACCGTTAACTAAACAAAGTTGGTGATAAATAAACCTTACATGAGGAGACAAACTCCAAATAGATGAGGAACAACAATTAAACATTAGGATTGAACAATTTTCAAACCCTAATGTTAAAAACAACTGCCCCCAACGACAGCCAAGGTTTTCTCCAGAATACATGGAGAACGAAATTTGCTTTGAATCCTAAGGTTAAAACTACGCACCAGCCAATGAAGCTGAGGAGCTAAACCAAACAAAATTGGTAATAAATAAACCCTCTGTAAATTGCTTTTTATTGTCATTTTGCAATACCGGATTTGATGGCAATGAATTCTATATATCCACAAGTAAGTATAAGTTGATAATTTAATGGAAGGCTTTTTCCTATACTAACCGTATTCTCACATTCATTTATTTAGCAAACAATTGCATTGGTTTTTATGCAATATTAATGATGCACACAGTTAATTATATTGAAAATTTACTTTTATATGTGCCCTGCAATACTGGGATTTGATGGAAAAGAATTTCAATAGTGACAAGTAAGTAATATTGGATAATTTAATAGAAAGGCTTTGTCAATAATACTACTTTATTCTAGCTTAATTCCTTTAGGTCAAACGAACTACAATGGCTCTTTGTGCCATATTAATTCTATCAACAAAGTTTAAAATTCTACTGAAAATTACTTTTTAATTGTGAGTGGCAATACCAGATTAGATTGCAACGAATATGTACATTTTGGATAAGTTTAAAATAAGATATTTTCAATAATTAAGAGATATTTTCACTTTATTTATTGAGCAAGCAATTGCAATGGTATTTTATCGCCATATTAATGGCTTTCCACAAGTTCATTACACTGAAAATTACTTTTTATTGTTAATTGCAATGGCGGATGTGATGCAATGAATTATATAGTACCAATTAAATGCATTTGATAAATTAATACAAGACTTATATTCCATACTAACGTTATTCTCACTTTATTTCTTAAGCAATACAATTGCATTTGTTTTTTATATAGCAAATACATGTGAGAACAAATTGCTTTAACCATAAGGTTTAAAACAGTGCCCAAACCTCAGCCCAATGAAGCTGAGAACCTTAAAAACCAAACAAAGTTAGGTGATAAATAAACTTTGCATGAAAGAACAAATTCCGAAATACATGTAGAACAATTGCTTAACCCAAAGATTAAAAACAGTAAGTCTCCAACCAATGAAGCTGAGGACCTTAAACCAAACAAAGTTGTGTTAAAACAAAGCTGGTTTTAACCTAACATGAGCAGAAACCTCCAAATACTTGGAGAACAAAATTAGCTTTACCCCCAAGGTTAAAAGGCCCAGTGCCACCCGGCACCCTTATGAAGGTGAGGCCCTTTAAATCATACAAAAGTTGGTGATAAATAAAACTTTGCATGAGGAACAAATTCGAATATACATGTAGAACAATTTGCTTAACCCAAAGATTAAAACAGTACTCCCAACCAATGAAGCTGAAGGACCTTTAACCAAACAAAGTTGTGTTAAAACAAAGCGTGTTTTTTACCTCACATGAAGGGAGCAAACTCCAAATACATGGGGAACAAATTTGCTTAAAAAACCACAAGGTTTAAAACAGTGCCCCATGCCAATAAAGGTGAGGACCATAAACCAAACAAAGTTGGTGATCAAATAATACTTTTGCATGAAGAAACAAATTCGAAATACATGTAGAACAATTGCTTAACCTCAAAGATTAAAACAGTAACTCCCAGAACCAATGAAGCTGAGGACCTTAAACCAAACAAAGTTTGTGTTAATAACAAAGCTGTTTTAAACCTAACATGAGCATAAACCTCCAAATACTTGGAGAACAAATTTGCTTTAAACCCCAAGGTTAAAACAGTGCCCCAGGCAATGAAGAGAGAGGACCTTAAATCAAAACAAAGATTGGTGATAAATAAACTTTGCATGAAGGAACAAATCTCGAAATACATGTCGAACATATTTCTTAACCCAAAGATTAAAACAGTAACTCCAACCAATGAAGCTGAGGGACCTTTAACCAAACAAAGTTGTGTTTAAAAACAAAGCTGTTTTTTACCCTCACATGAGGAGCAAACTCCAAATACATGGGGAACAAAATTGCTTTAACCACAAAGGTTAAAACATTGTGCCCCATCCAATAAAGGTGAGGACCCTTAAACCTAAAGAAAGTTGGTAATAAATAAATCTCACAAGAGGAACTAAATTCCAAATAAACGTGGAAAAACAATTGCTTAACCCTAAGTTTAAAACAGTGCCACCAGCCAATAAAGACCTGAAGACCCTTAAACCAAACAAAGTTGTGTTTAAAACAGAGGCTGCTGTCTTAACCTCATATAAGGAGCAAACCTCGCAAATACAACGGAGAAAAATTGCTTCACAAACCATAAGGTTAAAAAAAAGTTCCCAGCCAATGAAGCTGAGGACCTTAAACCAAATAAATGTTTGTAATCAAATAAACCCCACGAACATGAGGAACAGATACTCCAAATCCATGGAGAACAAATAGCTTTTAAACCCAAAGGTTAAAACAGTGCGCCAGCCAATGACACTGAGAAACTTAAACCAAACAAAGTTGTAATACAATAAACCTCACATGAGGAATAAATTCCGAATACATGTAGACACAATTGCTTAACCCAAAGATTAAAACAGTGCCCCAGCCAATGAAACTGAGGACCGTAAATAAACCAAAGTTGTGTTTAAGAACAAATCTGTTTTAACATCGCAATAAGGAACAAACTCTAAATACATGGAGAACAAATTTTCTTTAACCATAAAGGTTAAAACAGTGCCCCAGCCCAATGAAGCTGAGGACCTTAAACCAAACAAAGTTGTGTTAAAAACAAAAGCTGTTTTAACCTAACAATGAGAAAAACTCCAAATACCTGGAAAAACAAATTGCTTTACCCTAAGTTATAAACCAGTGCACCAGCCAAATGAAGATGAGGACCTTAAACCAAACAAAGTTTGGGTAATAAACAAATCTCACATGAGGAAAAAATTACCAAATACATGGAGAACAAATTGCATTAACACCTAAGGTTAAAACAGTGCCAGGGGGGGGGGGGGGGGGGGGGGGGGGGGGGGGGGGTCTCAGCCCAATGCAGATGAGGACCGTTAACTAAACAAAGTTGGTAATAATAAGAAACTTCAGACATGAGGAACAAACTCCAAATACATGGAGAACAAAATTGCTTTAATCCTGAGGTTAAAACAGTGTCACAGCCAATGCAGAGTGAGGACCGTAAACTAAACAAAGTTTGTAATCAAAGAAACTTCACATGAGGAACAAAGCTCCAAATACATGTACATGGAGAACAAATTGCTTTAATCCCTAAGATTAAAACACTGCCCCAGCCAATGAAGGGTGAGGACCTTAAACCACAACAAAGATGGTAATCAAATAAACTTCGCATGAGGAACAAACTCCAAATACATGTACAACCGAAGAACATTGGCTTAACCCCTAAGTTAAAACAGTGGCGCCAGCCAATGAAAGCTGAGACCTAAATATCCATAAGAAAGTTGGTTAATCAAATAAACCTCACATGAGGAATCAAACTCCATCATACATGTAGAACAAATTTGCATTCACCCTAAGGTTATAAAACAAGTGCCCCAGCCAATCGAAGCTGAGGACTTTAAACCACAACAAAGTTTGTAATAAATAAACCTCACATGAGAACGACACAAAAACTCCAAATACATTGAAAAACAAATTGCTTTAACCCCTAAGGTTAAAACAGTGCACCAGCCAACGTTTCTCCAAATACATGGAGAAACAAATTGCTTTAAAAACCCCTAAGGTTAAAACAGTGGCCCGCAGCCAATGAAGCTGAGGTACCTTAAACTAAACAAAGTTGGATACAAAATAAACTTTTCGGCGTGAGGAGACAAACTGTCTGAAGTAACATGGTACATTGAGAACGAATTGCTTTAAACACTAATAAGGTTAAAACAGTGCCACAGCCAATGCAGCGTGAGGACCGGTAAACTAAACAAAGTTGGTTAATGAAGAAAATTCACATAGCGAGAACTAAACTACAAATACATGGAGAACATATTGCTGTTAAAACCCTAAGTTAGAGGTTAAGATATGTGCCCCAGACCAATGAAGCTGAGGACCTTAAACTAAAACAAAGTTGTAAATAAAATTATAAACCTCACCATGAGGTAACAAACTCCAAATACATGGAAAACAAATTGCTTTAACCCTAAGTGTTAAAACAGTGTCCCAGCTAATTTCTCCAAATACAGTGCTACCACCAAAAACAGCGCCCGAGCCCAAAAAAAAAAACAGTGCCCGACAGCCAAAAAACAGTGGCCCCAGCCAAGTTCTCGCAAATACATGGAGAACAAATTTGCTTTTAAACCCTAATGTTTAAAAACATGTGACCCCAGGCTAATTTCTCCAAATACAGTGCCCCAGCTAATTTTCTCCCAAACAAACACTGCTCCACCAAAAAACAGTGCCCCCAGCCAAAGTTCTCCAAATACATTTAGAACAAATTGCATTAACCCTAAGGTTAAAACAGTGTCCCAGCCAATGAAGTTGGTAATAAATAAACATCGCATGATGAATCAAACTCCAAATGCATGTACAATGGAGAACAATGTGTCTTTATTCCCAAAGGTTACAACAACAGTGCCTCCATCCAATACTGACGCTGAGGACCTAAACAAAACAAAGTGGGTAATTAAATAAAACTCGCGCATGAGGAACAAACTCCAAATACATGTACATGGAGAACAACTGCTTATTCCCCATCAGAACGGTTAAAACAGTGCCCCCAGCCAATGAAGCTGAGGACCTTAAACCAAAGAAATTTACTAATAAATAAACCTCACATGAGGAACAAACTCCAAATACATGGAGAACAACTTGCTATTAAACCATAAGGTTAAAACAGTGACCCAGCTAATTTTCCTCCAAATACAGTGCTCCAGCCAAAAACTGTGGTCCCCCTAGAAAATTCTCCAAATACATGGAGATAACAAATTGCTTTAAACACTCCAAATACATGTAGAACAAATTGCTTTTAAGCCTAAGGGTTTAAAAACTTTGTTCCCAGCCAAT
The DNA here is from genome assembly GCA_035772405.1 of Chrysogorgia sp. JL179-B06. NCBI lineage: Eukaryota > Metazoa > Cnidaria > Anthozoa > Scleralcyonacea > Chrysogorgiidae > Chrysogorgia > Chrysogorgia sp. JL179-B06. Next base: position 7,410 of record JAYKKM010000375.1, read on the forward strand.
GAAGCTGAGGACCTTAAACTAAATAAAAGTTGGTGATAAATAAACTATCACACGAGAACAAACTATCCAAATACATGGAGAACAAATTGCTTTAACCCTAAGGGTTAAAACAGTGCCCAAGGGCCCAATGAAAGCTGCGGACGTTAAACTAAATAAAGTTGGTGATTAAATAAAACCTCATGGAGGAACAAACTCCAAATACGATGGATAGGACACATTTCCTTTAAAAACCTAAGGTGTTAAAACAGTGCCCCGCAGCCAATTTCTCCAAATAAAGTGAGAGAACAAATTGTTTATAACGCCCAAGGTGTAAAACATGTGCCCCAGCCAATGAAGATGGAAAAATGGACCCCCCTTTTTAAAAACCCCGAAAAAAAAAAACAAAGTTGGTAATAAAATAAACCTCACACGAGGAAGAAGAACTCCCAAATACATGGAAAACAAATTGCTTTACTACCACTAAGGTTTAAAACCAGTGCAACACGCAACCAATGAAGGCGAGAACCTTTAAACTGAAGCAAAATTGGTAATAAATATAACCTCACAAGAGGAAACAAACCTCCCAAATATATGGAAAAATGTTGTTTACTTTATTAACGCTAAGTTTTAAAACATGAGTGCACCTGCCAATGAAGGTGAGGACCTTAAACTGAACAAAGTTGTAACAAACTCCGAATACATGGAAAACAAATTGGTTTTAACCCTCAGTTTAAACCACGTGCAACAGCCAATTGAAGCTGAGGACCTTAAACTAAAACAAATGTTGGTAATAAATAAAACCTCACATGAGCAAACAAACTCCAAATGCATGGAGGATACAAGACTTGCCTTAACCCCCAAGTTTAACAACCATTGCCCCAGCCAAATGAAGCTGAAGGACCTAGAAACGAAAGAAAGTTGGTAATAATAAAGAGGAACAAACCTCCAAATACATGTACATAATGGAGAACAAATTGCCTTTAAATCCTAATGTTAAAAACAGTGCCCTAAGCCCAATGAAGGTGAGGAGCGTAAAAAAAGTCGCAGATATTTCGACCTTTACGCCCGCGTTTATTATGCATGCCGATAGAGGTTATGCAAATTACAACTTATTTATAAAACTTGCAAACCCAAATTGCCGTTGGGCTAAGCTCGCATTTTAACATCAATGCGGTTATCATCACACGAATCGAAACAGATGTCCTTCGAAGACGTCCTGCAAAACAACTGAACTCGAAGAAACCACTGCAGAATTCACTCACAGCAAATGTGTTACAGCTGGGTGAGTTGATTAATTATATTTTCACATTTCCCACGATTATTTGTCAGTAAACATATGAGTAACTCATTTTCCTCTTTTTAAACAGATTACAAAAGATCTATCAAGCCGGTTTCTATTAGAACTGTGTGGAAGTTCAAAATGTCGATTTAGAATTGGCCAAACGACAACTGTGTTCGAAAAGACTGAACTTGGAGGGGGGGGGGGGGGGGGGGGGGGGGGCGATGTCATTTCAAATATTTCAAATATCGAGTCCAGTTCTTTTTTTCGTTGTCCTTACGGCTGTAATCGTGCAACCGCGAAAATCGTCCAACGAGCAACAACAAGATACTATGTTATCCAGAGCGTTTGCCTATTTTTATAGTCTATAGGCCCACATCGACATGCAACGAAGACCGTGCTATTTTCCAAGCTGCACAACCAGGACGGTGGATGTCCAACGTTGCTAATATCCGCACCAGATCAAGGGAGTGATCGCAAATGCGAACACGATGGAGAACGCTGCAAGGCAAACTTTTGTCAAGTGTGTATAAAGACCATAAAAATGAAATGGTGCAACAAATGTGCGATGAATCCAACGCACAATGTTAAATCTGCCGTGTCTTCTGAAACGTCGGCGGAAGTGGGAGCCTTTTAGGCAGACACCAAGTCAACCAAAACCATTACCCCAACTGTCCCATGTTCGCGCCGTAGTGGTTGACGAGAGTGAGTTTGCCCTGAAACTGCATGTGGCCGAGAACTAAATCTTGCGGCTTGATGAAATGCGGCTGGTCAGTTTAAAAACAACCTCGTGAAATATCATCCAGCCACGTCAGACGTTACATCTGACCGAGCGAAATCACCGAGACGCTGCGAAGAATTACAAATAATTATTGCACATTTCCAACCACGCCCTTCATCACGGCTACGTCTACGCGAAGCCCGCGCAGGCACAAATTTACTTTTCGGCCAAAATGATGGACGTCGATAGTTACCTGCAGAAGCTACTATGACCCAATGATGCCATCAGGAACGATGTTCTTAAACACATGAATCCCTGAGTAAAAATTCTTTCGGCACCCTTGCTTGCGAGATTATTCAGCAACTGACGATAGACCTGGACCTCGCATATGAAGTCAGAGAAGGTTACTGTTTTCCAAGTGTCCACCCGAACGTTTTTCTCACGAATTCCCCTATTCCAGATAACATAACCGATGGACGACACATCACCCCTGACCGAGCATTCAGTACCCTAACGATTGATACCCAACACGTCCACCAACACCTGGGTTCTTTCGAGAAGGAATCCTCAAAACTCTTTTCGGGTGGGGGGTGGGTGGGGGGGGGCTGGACAGAGAAACGAGAGCAAAATTTCCTAAATAAATTCCTATCAATGTCTGATGCATCCACAAATGCCGCAACAACAAGTGTGCAAGTTGGTCGTATGGCTTGGTCCCAAAGGATTCTGGGAAAATATCTTGGGGCGTCCATATGTTCACCGACTGATCCCGGCCGGAACATTGCTTCTTTCACGAGCGAACCGGAGCAGTTTTTCCGCAGCCATGATTCAACGGAACACAATCCCAAACTCTTGCTCCCTAGATGAATGGTCCGGTTTGACACGATGCAGTCTGGATCTTTGCGAAGAACTAATGTTGCAAGGAGGCTGGATGGTCCACAGCCTGTTCAAGCACGAACCTCCCAGATGCGTAATTCGAACAACAGCCCGTATTATATAAACAACGAACAATGTGCCAAACTTTGGAGCAGAAGATCAAAACATAAAGCGAACCCATTACAGTCTTGAGACCACGTCTTTGTCGCAAACCGTGCCAGGACGCGGACAGATGGATGTACGACCACGCCATGGATTGTGTAGCGTGGATCGTTAGCGAAATCGAAGCCAAACATCGACGTAGTGGATCGAGAGGAATTGTGGTACCAAACCAGGGCGCGCTACTGCCAACACAATCGTAAACGAAGAGGGCGTGAACCTATTCCAATCATACCGCACTACGACAGATTGTTCGTGCCGACCTCGAGGAAGATATTCCAATAATGCGCACTGCAGCCGATCCCATACATGACAGTTTCGCAGTGGAAGCAAACTACAGAAGTTTGGCCAAGAAAAGACGGTTGAGGATCATAACCAATTCTGATGATGATGATGATGATGATGATGATGATAATCATGGTGGTGATAATGGTGGTGGTGATGATGATGATCATAGTGATAATGATGATGGTAATAATGATAATGGTGGTGGTGATGATGATGATCATAGTGATAATGATGATGGTAATAATGATAATGGTGGTGGTGATGATGAAGATCATAGTGATAATGATGATGGTAATAATGATAATGGTGGTGGTGATGATGATGAACATAGTGATAATGATGATGGTAATAATGATAATGGTGGTGGTGATGATGATGATCATAGTGATAATGATGATGGTAATAATGATGGTAGTTATTATGATGATGATCATCACGATGATAATGCTGATGATGGTAATAATGATGATAACGATGATAATAATGATGATGATAACGATGATGGTAATGATGATGGTAATAATGATGATGATAACGATGGTGCTAATGACGATGGTAACGATGATGGTAATGATGATGGTAACGATGGTGGTAATGATGATGGTAACGATGGTAGTGATGATGATGATGATGATGAGGAAACAGATGCTGCACACCAAGCAACAATGAAGGTGCCGCAATTGCCCAAGCCTACAAATCCGTCTGTGTGGGAACTAAACAATGGCATCTATTTGGCTAAAGTGGCATACTTGATCGAAATTGCTTTTGACCCGTATAAAGATTTATCGCGAGTGCACGCCAGATCGTTTTTGGAGCGGCGCAGGAAAGCTCCAAAGCGCGAAAAGGATTTTTCGAACAAAAGCGGACCCATACATAGACGCGTGGATGCTGGTGATCGGAGAAAAGCGTCAGGTTTTTGATGTGCACGCGTTAGTGAGGGAGTATCCGCACACCTACAACCACGCCCAACGTGTACGTAAGATGGTAAATGTGCAAGTGCTACCTTGTTCCTGCCCCATTTCAAAGGCGATGATAGCAGTCAGGGAAACAGCAGTGGAGTAGGAGACAGACGAAGATGTGGACAATGATGGACAACCCCGTCGTCCATATTTGAGCTCTCAAACATATTGGACCAAGATTAAAAGTTGGAGGCCTTGGTGAAACTGCTTTTTTCATGTTAAAATTTCTGTAAACATGTTAACTTTGTTTTGTCCTACATGTCCAGTTTTGTTATTAGATTTCTTAAATCGAAAAGGCGAAAGGTCCCAAAAAATAGTTGAAACGTCAAGAAAACGTGTGTGTGTGTGTGTGATTACCCGCCTTAATATTACTAACTATTTTATTGATTATATTCTCAACGACGGGTTAGCATTGTTCGGTAGCCCGTCCCGTTTAACAAAGTTTCATCTAAAAGTCCGATAGCCCGTGGTTATGAATATTAATAAAGTTTACTTTAATTTGAACGAAATTGAATATTAGTCAAGTATTGATTTACCAAATATTTAATATAAATGTATAGGTAATATATATAATTCCTCGTTCTTTAAAATACCCCGCTTAATACAATTCTGAAAGAAAACAGTAATTTAGTGAAGTTTTAACAAGAACGAAAAATATATGTGATAACATTCGATTTTTAAAAACCCCGCGTTAAATATCTGTCTTGATTCGGAAAATTAGGGTTTTTTTAAAGAACGACTCATCACATCACATACAATTGATTGTTTGCAACAACTTCGTCTATATCTCTTGATAGTTGGTAATTAACTGCATAGTACTTGGTGTTATGTATGTGGTGTGACTCACGGGCTATACCGTAGTTCGGTAGCCCGTGCTTTTGATACGGTAGCCCGTCGGTAGCCCGTTTCATTTTACAAGGTTTATATCTATAGTAGCCCGGTAGCCCGTGTTTATGAATAGCAATTAACTTTCGAATAATTTGCAATATATATTCAGTCCCACTGGCTACCATTGTTCGGTAGCCCGTGCTTTTCACACGGTAGCCCGTCGGTAGCCCGTTCATTTTACAAGGATTATATCTAGTAGCCCGGTAGCCCGTGTTTATGAATAGCAATTAACTTTCGAATAATTTGCATCAGCTAATTAATATGCTATTCTCATTGATATTTGGTGTGGTGTGTATGTTCTGTTCGACGGGCTACCGCAGTTCGGTATCCCGTGCTTTTTAATACGGTATAGTCCGTCCATTTTACAAGGTTTTCATCTAGTAGCCCGGTAGCTCGTGGCTACATATCAATTCACTTTCGTTATTGATTTAAAATAACGTGCGTGTCCACATACCCCTCGTTTCTTTAAAATAATCATTTTTCACGATTCATGTGATTTAAAGCACTGAACTTGCCGTCTCATTTTGCGGAATAATCAATGCGTTTTTAACATTGTATGCAAATCCGTTCGCATTCCTTCGCGGGAAATACTTTTCTATTGTATACATACTGTAAATGGTTAAAGGAACTCTTTGTTCCGATTGTATTAACAAATGCACGTGTAAAGAAAGAATGCCTTATGCCTACATTTATAAAATACACTGTGAGAAGTTTGACCATTTTGTTTATCAAACTAATCCCAGAGAGGCGTTTAGGATATAAATATACCGTGCAGGCGGCAGTAAAAGAAAAATATAATAAACAACGACGTACGTCGATGGCTCGCTAGTATACGTGGACACGTTGCCTTTCGATGGCTCGTCCACACGCCACCGTTGATTGGAAGTCTCTGGACTGCGCTTTTAACAAACCAAGACGACTGCAGCTGCAGAAAACATGAAGACGGCCTAGATCATTGCCCAGTTCCTAACTGCGACCACCCAAGGGTTCGCTAGTCGCCGAGGCTGTCGAAAGCACGTCAAAGCGAAACATCCTTGGTACGCGTATTTCGACGAAAAACCAAAAATCGTTGTTCACACGGTGGAGCACGTAGACCTGGTTAAATCGAACAGAAGTAGAGTACCCGTGCCTTGTTGCTTCATCAGAAAACGAATTCGCTCGTTCTTTCTCCCTTTGGCTACAAAGTACAACGGGAGGAGGAAAGGCGTTAAAGCAAGCGGAAATTTCGGTCACGCGAGCTTTAAAATTCCTACAAATTTTGTTGCGAACAGTCGGGCGAAGAAGAATCGACAGTGTTGTCGAGCGTTCAAATTGTCGATTATTTCCTGGGCTCTTCTAAACTACTGACAGATTTCCTCGACTATCTTGAATCTGGATGGCAGATGGGCCAATCCGGCCGACTCGGCTACGTAACAGCTATTTGGGACCTACTTGACTTTCGTAAATTCAACTCACCACCTGGCTCCGTGCTTCAAAACTTTTCCGTGACTGAAGTGTACATCAAACGAGCCAAGAAGTGTTTGAGCAAGCAAATGCGATCCCACTGGACAACCGACCTGGATATCGAAACATTGGAATCGCGCAGAAGCTGGGCGTCCCCTAGGCGAGTTGCAGATGGTAGTTCCATTTTCACATAGATCGCTACAAGAAGATTTTAGAAGAGTGCAGGAAAAATTCGAATATTCTAACGCCAAGCGATTTAACATTTGCCACGCGATTCCTTGCAGTGTTAATGTTTGTTAAAATAAAGGGTTGTCGGCCGATGACCTATCAACACTTGACGCTTGGGATGTTTGAAAGTGCGAAGAGCAACGGCGGCATGGTCGACCAAACTAGATTTAAAACGGCCAAAAAATATGGATTTGATTCATTATATTTTGACGAAATAAGTTTGGGTATCGTCGACGACTACGTTCGTTTCGTCAGACCCTTACTTGAACCGCAATGTCATTACCTGCTCGTAAACCGAAACGGTGCGGCAATTTCAAAAACTCACCGACCTTTTGAGCGTGTTAGTGTTTCAAGCAATAGGAAAAGTACATTCATCCTACAAGATACAGACAAATTATAGAGACGGAAAGTGCCACGATGTTAAATGTCGAAAGAACAACAGGTCATTTCAGAAGATCAGAAACAACAGTTCGAACGTGGCCAGAGTTGCATTACCAGAAACTACGATCTCGAGAGGTGGCCATACGAGGACGCAGGTGTATGGAAAAACTGCGTGGAAAAGAAGGCAAAGCGATGGACAGTTTGCGTGGCAGCAATTGAAAGACGAGTACTCGGAAGAAGAAAGCGATTCCAAAGAATGGAAACGTAATGCTATAGATGAGCGCAGTTGCGTTGAAAAGACAGCATCCCCAAAGCGTAAAATACCGGTGAAGTTTACCAAACAAGAAGATGATTACATAAGAAGGGGGTTGACAATATTTGGACCACGCTGGTCATCCATCCTTCGCAACCCAGTCTTCCATTTCCACGAGCGGAGAGAAGCAAAAACCCTTCGAGTGAGAGCAGTTGCTTTGAAATTAATTTGAAGTAAAACAGGAGTAAAATACTAGCTACCGCTTGTATATCTGTCATAATAAATAACGCGCTAAATTTACGATGTGACATCGTTTCAGAATTCAACTTGTTTATTGCGTAAACATAAAGTGAAAAATAATCTGTCTATATGCCTCATTGTAAATTCTCTTAAAATAAAATAAGAGGAAAGTTAATTGCTATTCATAAACACGGGCTACCGGGCTACTAGATATAAACCTTGTAAAATGAACGGGCTACCGACGGGCTACCGTGTGAAAAGCACGGGCTACCGAACAATGGTAGCCAGTGGGACAGAATATATAATCTTATATGCAAATTATTCGAAAGTTAATTGCTATTCATAAACACGGGCTAACGGGCTACTAGATATAAACCTTGTAAAATGAACGGGCTACCGTGTGAAAAGCACGGGCTACCGAACAATGGTAGCCAGTGTGACAGAATATATAATCTTATATGCAAATTATTCGAAAGTTAATTGCTATTCATAAACACGGGCTAACGGGCTACTAGATATAAACCTTGTAAAATGGACGGGCTACCGACGGCTACCGTATCAAAAGCACGGGCTACCGAACTACGGTAGCCCGTGGGTCACAACACGCACATGACACCAAGTACTATGCATTAACCTACAGAAGAGGAGGCCATGAGTTAGTTCATCACCAACTATCAAAAGAGATAGACGAAGTTGTTGCAAACAACCAATTATATATATGACGTGGTCTTTAAAAAACATAATTTTCTGAATCAAGACAGGTATTTAATGCAAGGTTTTTAAAAAAACGAATGTTATATATACATATAGTTTTCGTTCTCAGTAAAACCTCATTAAATTTCTGTTTCCTTTCAGAATTTTATTAAGCGGTGTTTTTTTAAAGAACGAGGAATATCTATTACCTATACATTTATATTAAATAATTGGTAAATCAATACTTACTAGCCTAAGATTAGAAACTGGGCGAAACGTTGCTTCTCAAGGGGAACAAACAGGTCCTATTTAGAATAATTTAGGAACACCCTTTGCTGATGCGGAACGATTTGTTCCCCAAGTGCCGGCTGCCATAGTTCCTAAATGGGGAACCGATCGATCTGTTCCTATTTGGTGGAGCGGAACAAATCGTTCTCACGTTGAAAATGAGAACGACTTGTTCCTCTTTGATATGTTCCTTTTACGAAAGGAACAAACCGGGTCTGTTCCGAAATCTAGCCGGAACAAACCATACGCTCGCATGTCGTTCCGATTGATCAAAACAAAGGTAAACAGCGTTCGAAGATCAAATGAATTTTGACTCCCATTTGAGCATATGCAGCTTATATGCTTTGTTTAACCGACAATGTTAAAGTAAGTGGACCTCTTGAGGTCTCGTATCGACGATTTAACACCAAAACAATAGAAATGCTTGCTCTGTAGCCCAAAACATCAACACAAATAAGAACAAGTTTAGGGAAGTGCCGACAAACAAAGTTGGTAATAAAGAAACTTAACATGCGCAACAAACTCCAAATGCGTGGAGAACAAATTAATTTAATCCTAAGGTTAAAACAGTGCCCCAGCCAATGAAGGTGAGGACCTTAAACCAAACAAAGTTGGTAATAAATAAACTTCGCATGAGGAACAAACTCCAAATACATGTACACGAAGAACAATTGCTTAACCCTAAGGTTAAAACAGTGCGCCAGCCAATGAAGCTGAGGACCTTAAACGAAACAAAGTTGGTAATAAATAAACCTCACACGAGGAAGAAACTCCAAATACATGGAAAACAAATTGCTTTACCCTAAGTTTAAAACAGTGCACCAACCAATGAAGGCTAGAACCTTAAACTGAACAAAATTGGTAATAAATAAACCTCACAAGAGGAACAAACTCCAAATATATGGAAAATGTTTTTCTTTAACGCTACGTTTAAAACAGTGCACCTGCCAATGAAGGTGAGGACCTTAAACTGAACAAAGTTGGTAACAAACTCCAAATACATGGAAAACAAATTGTTTTACCCTCAGTTTAAACCCGTGCAACAGCCAATGAAGCTGAGGACCTTAAACTAAACAAAGTTGGTAATAAATAAACCTCACATGAGCAACAAACTCCAAATGCATGGAGAACAAATTGCTTAACCCCAAGTTTAAAACATTGCCCCAGCCAATGAAGCTGAGGACCTAAAACGAAAGAAAGTTGGTAATAAAGAGGAACAAACTCCAAATACATGTACATGGAGAACAAATTGCTTTAATCCTAAGGTTAAAACAGTGCCCTACCCAATGAAGGTGAGGAGCGTAAACAAACAAAGTTGGTAATAAAGAAACTTAACATGCGCAACAAACTCTAAATGCGTGGAGAACAAATTAATTTAATCCTAAGGTTAAAACAGTGCCCCAGCCAATGAAGGTGAGGACCTTAAACCAAACAAAGTTGGTAATAAATAAACTTCGCATGAGGAACAAACTCCAAATACATGTACACGAAGAACAATTGCTTAACCCTAAGGTTAAAACAGTGCGCCAGCCAATGAAGCTGAGGACCTAAAACCAAAGAAAGTTGGTAATAAATAAACCTCACATGAGGAACAAACTCCATATACATGGAGAACAAATTGCATTCACCCTAAGGTTAAAACAGTGCCCCAGCCAATGAAGCTGAGGACCTTTAAACTAAACAAAGTTGGTGATAAATAAACTTCACACGAGGAACAAACTCCAAATACATGGAAAACAAATTGCTTTAACCCTAAGGTTAAAACAGTGCCCTAGCCAATTTCTCCAAATACATGGAGAACAAATTGCTTTAACCCTAAGGTTAAAACAGTGCCCCAGCCAATGAAGCTGAGGACCTTAAACTAAACAAAGTTGGTAATAAATAAAATTCGCATGCGGAACAAACTCTAAGTACATGGAAAACAAATTGCTTTACCCTAAGTTTAAAACAGTGCAGCAACCAATGAAGGCGAGAACCTTAAACTGAACAAAATTGGTAATAAATAAACCTCACAAGAGGAACAAACTCCAAATATATGGAAAATGTGTTTCTTTAACGCTAAGTTTAAAACAGTGCAACTGCCAATGAAGGTGAGGACCTTAAACTGAACAAAGTTGGTAATAAATAAACTTCGCATGAGGAACAAACTCCAAATACATGTACACGAAGAACAATTGCTTAACCCTAAGGTTAAAACAGTATGCCAGCCAATGAAGCTGAGGACCTAAAACCAAAGAAAGTTGGTAATAAATAAACCTCACATGAGGAACAAACTCCATATACATGGAGAACAAATTGCATTCACCCTAAGGTTAAAAACAGTGCCCCAGCCAATGAAGCTGAGGACTTTAAACCAAACAAAGTTTGTAATAAATAAACCTCACATGAGGAACAAAACTCCAAATACATGGAAAACAAATTGCTTTAAACCCTAAGGTTAAAACAGTGCCCCAGCCAATTTCTCCAAATACATGGAGAACAAATTGCTTTAACCCTAAGGTTAAAAACAGTGCCCCAGCCAATGAAGCTGAGGACCTTAAACTAAACAAAGTTGGTAATAAATAAACTTCGCATGAGGAACAAACTCTAAGTACATGTACATGGAGAACGAATTGCTTTAACACTAAGGTTAAAACAGTGCCACAGCCAATGCAGGTGAGGACCGTAAACTAAACAAAGTTGGTAATGAAGAAAATTCACATGCGGAACAAACTACAAATACATGGAGAACATATTGCTTTAACCCTAAGGTTAAGATAGTGCCCCAGCCAATGAAGCTGAGGACCTTAAACTAAACAAAGTTGGTAATAAATAAACCTCACATGAGGAACAAACTCCAAATACATGGAGAACAAATTGCTTTAACCCTAAGGTTAAAACAGTGCCCCAGCTAATTTCTCCAAATACAGTGCTCCACCAAAAACAGCGCCCGAGCCAAAAACAGTGCCCGAGCCAAAAACAGTGCCCCCGCCAAGTTCTCCAAATACATGGAGAACAAATTGCTTTAACCCTAAGGTTTAAAACAGTGACCAAGCTAATTTCTCCAAATACAGCGCCCCAGCTAATTTCTCCAAACACACTGCTCCAGCCAAAAACAGTGCCCCAGCCAAGTTCTCCAAATACATTGAGAACAAATTGCATTAACCCTAAGGTTAAAACAGTGCCCCAGCCAATGAAGTTGGTAATAAATAAACCTCGCATGAGGAAACAAACTCCAAATACATGTACATGGAGAACAACTGCTTATTCCCAAGATTAAAACAGTGCCCCAGCCAATGAAGCTGAGGACCTTAAACCAAACAAATTTACTAATAAATAAACCTCACATTAGTAACAAACTCCAAATACATGGAGAACAAATTGCATTAACCATAACGTTAAAACAGTGCCCAGCTAATTTTCTCCAAATACAGTACCCCAGCTAATTTCTCCAAATACAGTGCTTCAGCCAAAAACAGTGTCCCAGAAAAGTTCTCCAAATACATGGAGAACAAATTGCTTTAACACTCCAAATACATGGAGAACAAATTGCTTTAAGCCTAAGGTTAAAACAGTGCCCCAGCCAATGAAGCTGAGGACCTTAAACTAAACAAAGTTGGTGATAAATAAACTTCACACGAGGAACAAACTCTAAGTACATGGAAAAACAAATTGCTTTTCCCTAAGTTTAAAACAGTGCAGCAACCAATGAAGGCGAGAACCTTAAACTGAACAAAATTGGTAATAAATAAACCTCACAAGAGGAACAAACTCCAAATATATGGAAAATGTGTTTCTTTAACGCTAAGTTTAAAACAGTGCAACTGCCAATGAAGGTGAGGACCTTAAACTGAACAAAGTTGGTAACAAACTCCAAATACATGGAAAACAAATTGTTTTAACCCTCAGTTTAAACCCGTGCAACAGCCAATGAAGCTGAGGACCTTAAACTAAACAAAGTTGGTAATAAATAAACCTCACATGAGCAACAAACTCCAAATACATGGAGAACAAATTGGTTAACCCCAAGTTTAAAACATTGCCCCAGTCAATGAACCTGAGGACCTAAAACGAAAGAAAGTTGGTAATAAAGAGGAACAAACTCCAAATACATGTACACGGAGAACAAATTGCTTTAATCCTAAGGTTAAAACAGTGCCGCAGCCAATGAAGGTGAGGAGCGTAAACAAACAAAGTTGGTAATAAAGAAACTTCACATGCGCAACAAACTCCAAATGCGTGGAGAACAAATTAATTTAATCCTAAGGTTAAAACAGTGCCCCAGCCAATGAAGGTGAGGACCTTAAACCAAACAAAGTTGGTAATAAATAAACTTCGCATGAGGAACAAACTCCAAATACATGTACACGAAGAACAATTGCTTAACCCTAAGGTTAAAACAGTGCGCCAGCCAATGAAGCTGAGGACCTAAAACCAAAGAAAGTTGGTAATAAATAAACCTCACATGAGGAACAAACTCCATATACATGGAGAACAAATTGCATTCACCCTAAGGTTAAAACAACGCACCAGCCAATGAAGCCGAGGACTTTAAACCAAACAAAGTTTGTAATAAATAAACCTCACATGAGGAACAAACTCCAAATACATGGAAAACAAATTGCTTTAACGCTAAGGTTAAAACAGTGCCCCAGCCAATTTCTCCAAATACATGGAGAACAAATTGCTTTAACCCTAAGGTTAAAACAGTGCCCCAGCCAATGAAGCTGAGGACCTTAAACTAAACAAAGTTGGTAATAAATAAACCTCACATTAGGGACAAACTCCAAATACATGTGCACGAAGAACAATTGCTTAACGCCAAGGTTAAAAGAGTGCCACAGCCAATGCAGGTGAGGACCGTAAACTAAACAAAGTTGGTGATAAATAAACCTTACATGACGAACAAACTCCAAATAGATGGAGAACAAATTGTTTAACCCTAATGTTAAAACACTGCCCCAGCCAAGTTCTCCAAATACATGGAGAACAAATTGCTTTAATCCTAAGTTTAAAACAACGCACCAGCCAATGAAGCTGAGGAGCTTAAACCAAACAAAATTGGTAATCAATAAACCTCTGTAAATTGCTTTTATTGTCATTGCAATACGTGATTTGATGGCAATGAATTCTATAGTACAAGTAAGTATATTTGATAATTTAATAGAAGGCTTTTTCCATACTAACGTTATTCTCACTTTATTTCTTAAGCAAACAATTGCATTGGTTTTTATACAATATTAATGATACACAAGTTAATTATATTGAAAATTACTTTTATTGTGCCTGCAATACCGGATTTGAAGGAAAAGAAGTCAATAGCACAAGTAAGTATATTTGATAATATAATATAAGGCTTTTTTAATAATTATTTATTCTTACTGAATACCTTTGGCAAGCAATTACAATGGTTCTTTGTGCCATATTAATTCTACACAAGTTAATTCTACTGAAAATTTCTTTTATTGTCAGTGCAATAGGGGATTAGATTGCAACGAATTCAGTAGTACAATTAAGTACATTTGATAATTTAAAATAATCATTTTCAATAATAACGATATTCTCACTTTATTTATTGAGCAAACAATACAATGGTATTTTATGCCAAATTGCTTTAACCATAGGTTAAAACAGTGCCCCAGCCAATGAAGCTGAGGACTTAAAACAAAAAAAATTGTGTTAAAACAAAGCTGTTTTAAACTCACACGAGGAACAAACTCCAAATACATGAGAACAAATTGCTTTACCCTAAGTTTAAAACAGTGCACCAGCCAATGAAGGTGGGGACATTAAACCAAACAAAGTTGGTTTTAAATAAACTTCGCATGAGGAACAAACTCCAAATACATGTGCACGAAGAACAATTGCTTAACCCTAAGGTTAAAACAACGCACCAGCCAATGAAGCCGAGGACCTTAAACCAAACAAAGTTGGCAATAAATAAACCTCACATGAGGAACAAACTCCAAATACAGGAAAACAAATTGCTTTAACCCTAAGGTTAAAACAGTGCCCCAGCCAATTTCTCCAAATACATGGAGAACAAATTGCTTTAACCCTAAGGTTAAAACAGTGCCCCAGCCAATGAAGGTGAGGACCTTAAACCAAACAGAGTTGGTAATAAATAAACCTCACATGAGGAACAAACTCCAAATACATGGAGAAGAAATTGTTTAACCCTAAGGTTAAAACAGTGCGCTAGGCAATGAAGCTGAGGACCTTAAACCAAAGGAAGTTGGTAATAAATAAACCTCACATGAGGAACAAACTCCAAATACATGGAGAACAAATTGCATTCACGCTAAGCTTAAAACAACGCACCAACCAATGAAGCTGAGGACCTTAAACCAAACAAAGTTGGTAATAAATAAACCTCGCATGAGGAACAAACTCCAAATACATGGAGAACAAATTGCTTTAACGCTAAGGTTAAAACAGTGCCCCAGCCAATGAAGGTGAGGACCTTAAACTAAACAAAGTTGGTAATAAATAAACCTCGCATGAGGAACAAACTCCAAACACACGGAGAACAAATGTCTTTAACCCTAAGGTTAAAACAGTGCCCCAGCTAATTTCTCCAAATGCAGTGCTCCAGCCAAAAACGGTACCCCAGTCAAGTTATCTAAATACTTGGAGAACAAATTGCTTTAACACTCCAAATACATAGAGAACAAATTGCTATAAACCTAAGGTAAAACAGTGCCCCAGCCAATGAAGCTGAGCACCTTAAACTAAACAAAGTTGGTAATAAATAAACCTCGCATTAGGAACAAACTCCAAATACACGGAGAATACATTTCTTTAACCATAATGTTAAAACAGTGCCCCAGCCAATTTATCCAAATACAGTGCCCCAGCCAAAAACAGTGCCCAGCCAAGTTCTCCAAATACATGGAAAACAATTGTTTAACCCCGAGGTTAAAACAGTGCCCCAGCCAATGAAGTTGAGGAGCGTAAACTAAACAAAGTTTGTAATAAATAAACCTCGCATGAGGAACAAACTCCAAATACATGTACATGGAGAACAAATTGCTTTAACCCTAAGGTTAAAACAGTGCCCCCAGCTAATGAAGGTGAGGACCTTAAACCAAACAAAGTTGGTAATAAATAAACCTCGCATGAGGAACAAACTCCAAGTACATGTGGAGAACAAATTGCTTTAACGCTAAGGTTAAAACAGTGCCGCAGCCAATGAAGCTGAGGACGTTAAACCAAGCAAGTTGGTAATAAATAAACCTCACATGAGGAACAAAACTCCAAATACATGGAGAACGAATTGCTTTAACCCTAAGGTTATAAGAGTGCCACAGCCAATGCAGGCGAGGACCGTAAACTAAACAAAGTTGGTGATAAATAAACCTTACATGAGGAACAAACTCCAAATACATGTAGAACAAATTGCTTTAACCCTAATGTTAAAACACTGCCCCAGCCAAGTTCTCCAAATACATGTAGAACAAATTGCTTTAATCCTAACGTTAAAACAACGCACCAGCCAATGAAGCTGACGACCTTAAACCAAACAAAATTGGTAATAAATAAACCTCTGTAAATTGCTTTTATTGTCATTGCAATACCGGATTTGATGGCAACAATTCTATAGTACAAGTAAGTATATTTGATAATTTAATAGAAGGCTTTTTCAATAATTACTTTATTCTAACTTAATTCCTTTAGGAAACAATTACAATGGTTCTTTGTACCATGTTATTTCTACAAAAGTTTATTCTACTGAAAATTATTTTTTATTGTGAGTGCAATCACGGATTAGTTTGCAAGGAATTCAGTTGTACAATTAAGTACATTTATAATTTAAAATAAGATATTTTCAATAATAAGGATATTCTCACTTTATTTATTGAGCAAACAATTGCAGTGGTATTTTATGCCATATTAATGCGACACAAGTCAATTACACTGAAAATTACTTTTATTGTTATTGCAATACCGGATTTAATGGCAATGAATTCTATAGTGCAATTAAATACATTTGATAATTTAATACAAGACTTTTGATGGAAAAGAAGTCAATAGTACAAGTAAGTATATTTGATAATTTAATAGAAAGCTTTTTCAACAATTACTTTATTCTAACTTAATTCCTTTAGCAAACAATTACAATATATCTTTGTGCCATATTAATTCTACACAAGATAATTCTACTGAAAATTACTTTTATTGTGAGTGCAATACCGGATTAGATTGCAACCAATTCAGTAGTACAATTAAGTACATTTGATAATTTAAAATAAGGTATTTTCAATAAAAGGATATTCTCACTTTATTTATTGAGCAAAATAATTGCAATGGTATTTTATGCCATATTAATGCTACACAAGTTAATTACACTGAAAATTACTTTTATTGTTATTGCAATACCGGATTTGATGGCAATGAATTATATAGTGCAATCAAATACATTTGATAATTTAATACAAGACCTTTTTCCATATTAACTTTATTCTCACTTTATTTATTTGGCAAACAATTGCAATGGTCTTTATGCAATATTAATGATACACAAGTTAATTATATTGAAAATTACTTTTATTGTGCGTGCAATTCCGGATTTTATGGAAAAGAAGTCAATAGTACAAACAGTGCCCCAGCCAATGAAGGCGAGGACCTTAAATCAAACAAGTTGGTAATAAATAAACCTCACATGAGGAACAAACTCAAAATACACGGAGAACAAACTGCTTTAACACAAAGGTTTAAAACAGTGCCACAGGCAATTTCTCCAAGTACAGTGCCCCAGCCAATTTCCCCAAATACAGTGCCCCAGCCAATTTCTCCAAATAGATGGAGAATAAATTGCTTAATCCTCAGGTTAAAACAGTACCCCAGCCAATTTCTCCAAATACAGAGCCCCTGCCAAAAACACCGCCCCAGCCAAAAACAGTGCCCGAGCCAAAAACAGTGCCCAGGCCAAGTTCTCCGAATACATGGAGAACAATGTTCTTTAACACTAAGGTTAAAACAGTGCCCCACCCAATGAAGGTGAGGACCGTAATCTAAACAAATTTGGTAATAAATAAACCTCACATGAGGAACAAACTCCAAATACATGGAGAACAATTTTCATTAACCCTAAGGTTGAAACAACGCACCCGCCAATGAAGCTGAGGACCTTAAACCAAACAAAGTTGGTAATAAATAAACTTCATATGAGGAAAAATCTCCAAACACATGGAGAATAAATTGGTTAAACCTAAGGTTAAAACAGTGCCGCAGCCAATTTCTCCAAATACAGTGCCGCAGCCAAGTTCTCGAAATACACGGAGAACAAATTGCTTTAACCCTAAGGTTAAAACAGTACCCCAGCCAATGAAGCTGAGGAGCTTGAACTAAACAAAGTTTGTAATAAATAAACCTCGCATGAGGAACAAACTCCAAATACGTGTACATCGAGAACAATTGCTTATCCCCACGGTTAAAACAGTGCCCCAGCCAATGAAGATGAGGACCTTAAACCTAACAAAGTTGGTAATAAATAAACCTCACATGGGGAACAAACTCCAAATACATGGAGAACAAATTGCTTTAACCCTAAGGTTAAAACAGTGCCCCAGCCAATTTCTCCAAATACAGTGCCCCAGCCAAAACCAGTGCTCCAGCCAAAAACAGTGCCCCAGCCAAGTTCTCCAAATACATGGAGAACAATTTCCTTTAACCCTAAGGTTAAAACAACGCACCAGCCAATGAAGCTGGGGACCTTAAACCAAACAAAGTTGGTAAAAAATAAACCTCATATGAGGAACAAGCTCCAAATACATGGAGAACAAATTGCTTTAACCCTAAGGTTAAAACAGTGCCCTGCAGCCAATTTCTCCAAGTACAGTGCCCCAGCCAAGTTCTTCAAATACAGTGTCCCAGCGAAGTTCTTCAAATACAGTGCCCCAGCCAAGTTCTCCAAATACATGGAGAACAAATTGCTTTAACCCTAAGGTTAAAACAGTGCCCCAGGCAATGAAGCTGAGGACCTTAAACCAAACAAATTTACTAATAAATAAACCTCACATGAGGAACAAACTCCAAATACATGGAGAACAAATTGCTTTAACCATAAGGTTGAAACAGTGCCCAGCTAATTTCTCCAAATACAGTACCCCAGCTAATTTCTCCAAATACAGTGCTTCAGCCAAAAACAGTGTCCCAGAAAAGTTCTCCAAATACATGGAGAACAAATTGCTTTAACACTCCAAATACATGGAGAACAAATTGCTTTAAGCCTAAGGTAAAAACAGTGCCCCAGCCAATGAAGCTGAGGACCTGAAACTAAACAAAGTTGGTGATAAATAAACTTCACACGAAGAACAAACTCCAAATACATGGAAAACAAATTGCTTTAACCCTAAGGTTAAAACAGTGCCCTAGCCAATTTCTCCAAATACATGGAGAACAAATTGCTTTAACCCTAAGGTTAAAACTGTGCCCCAGCCAATGAAGCTGAGGACCTTAAACTAAACAAAGTTGGTAATAAATAAACCTCTGTAAATTGCTTTTATTGTCATTGCAATACCGGATTTGATGGCAACAATTCTATAGTACAAGTAAGTATATTTGATAATTTAATAGAAGGCTTTTTCAATAATTACTTTATTCTAACTTAATTCCTTTAGGAAACAATTACAATGGTTCTTTGTACCATGTTATTTCTACAAAAGTTTATTCTACTGAAAATTATTTTTTATTGTGAGTGCAATCACGGATTAGTTTGCAAGGAATTCAGTTGTACAATTAAGTACATTTATAATTTAAAATAAGATATTTTCAATAATAAGGATATTCTCACTTTATTTATTGAGCAAACAATTGCAGTGGTATTTTATGCCATATTAATGCGACACAAGTCAATTACACTGAAAATTACTTTTATTGTTATTGCAATACCGGATTTAATGGCAATGAATTCTATAGTGCAATTAAATACATTTGATAATTTAATACAAGACTTTTGATGGAAAAGAAGTCAATAGTACAAGTAAGTATATTTGATAATTTAATAGAAAGCTTTTTCAACAATTACTTTATTCTAACTTAATTCCTTTAGCAAACAATTACAATGTATCTTTGTGCCATATTAATTCTACACAAGATAATTCTACTGAAAATTACTTTTATTGTGAGTGCAATACCGGATTAGATTGCAACCAATTCAGTAGTACAATTAAGTACATTTGATAATTTAAAATAAGGTATTTTCAATAAAAGGATATTCTCACTTTATTTATTGAGCAAAATAATTGCAATGGTATTTTATGCCATATTAATGCTACACAAGTTAATTACACTGAAAATTACTTTTATTGTTATTGCAATACCGGATTTGATGGCAATGAATTATATAGTGCAATCAAATACATTTGATAATTTAATACAAGACCTTTTTCCATATTAACTTTATTCTCACTTTATTTATTTGGCAAACAATTGCAATGGTCTTTATGCAATATTAATGATACACAAGTTAATTATATTGAAAATTACTTTTATTGTGCGTGCAATACCGGATTTTATGGAAAAGAAGTCAATAGTACAAACAGTGCCCCAGCCAATGAAGGCGAGGACCTTAAATCAAACAAGTTGGTAATAAATAAACCTCACATGAGGAACAAACTCAAAATACACGGAGAACAAACTGCTTTAACACAAAGGTTAAAACAGTGCCACAGGCAATTTCTCCAAGTACAGTGCCCCAGCCAATTTCCCCAAATACAGTGCCCCAGCCAATTTCTCCAAATAGATGGAGAATAAATTGCTTAATCCTCAGGTTAAAACAGTACCCCAGCCAATTTCTCCAAATACAGAGCCCCTGCCAAAAACACCGCCCCAGCCAAAAACAGTGCCCGAGCCAAAAACAGTGCCCAGGCCAAGTTCTCCGAATACATGGAGAACAATGTTCTTTAACACTAAGGTTAAAACAGTGCCCCACCCAATGAAGGTGAGGACCGTAATCTAAACAAATTTGGTAATAAATAAACCTCACATGAGGAACAAACTCCAAATACATGGAGAACAATTTTCATTAACCCTAAGGTTGAAACAACGCACCCGCCAATGAAGCTGAGGACCTTAAACCAAACAAAGTTGGTAATAAATAAACTTCATATGAGGAAAAATCTCCAAACACATGGAGAATAAATTGGTTAAACCTAAGGTTAAAACAGTGCCGCAGCCAATTTCTCCAAATACAGTGCCGCAGCCAAGTTCTCGAAATACACGGAGAACAAATTGCTTTAACCCTAAGGTTAAAACAGTACCCCAGCCAATGAAGCTGAGGAGCTTGAACTAAACAAAGTTTGTAATAAATAAACCTCGCATGAGGAACAAACTCCAAATACGTGTACATCGAGAACAATTGCTTATCCCCACGGTTAAAACAGTGCCCCAGCCAATGAAGATGAGGACCTTAAACCTAACAAAGTTGGTAATAAATAAACCTCACATGGGGAACAAACTCCAAATACATGGAGAACAAATTGCTTTAACCCTAAGGTTTAAAACAGTGCCCCAGCCAATTTCTCCAAATACAGTGCCCCAGCCAAAACCAGTGCTCCAGCCAAAAACAGTGCCCCAGCCAAGTTCTCCAAATACATGGAGAACAATTTCCTTTAACCCTAAGGTTAAAACAACGCACCAGCCAATGAAGCTGGGGACCTTAAACCAAACAAAGTTGGTAAAAAATAAACCTCATATGAGGAACAAGCTCCAAATACATGGAGAACAAATTGCTTTAACCCTAAGGTTAAAACAGTGCCCTGCAGCCAATTTCTCCAAGTACAGTGCCCCAGCCAAGTTCTTCAAATACAGTGTCCCAGCGAAGTTCTTCAAATACAGTGCCCCAGCCAAGTTCTCCAAATACATGGAGAACAAATTGCTTTAACCCTAAGGTTAAAACAGTGCCCCAGGCAATGAAGCTGAGGACCTTAAACCAAACAAATTTACTAATAAATAAACCTCACATGAGGAACAAACTCCAAATACATGGAGAACAAATTGCTTTAACCATAAGGTTGAAACAGTGCCCAGCTAATTTCTCCAAATACAGTACCCCAGCTAATTTCTCCAAATACAGTGCTTCAGCCAAAAACAGTGTCCCAGAAAAGTTCTCCAAATACATGGAGAACAAATTGCTTTAACACTCCAAATACATGGAGAACAAATTGCTTTAAGCCTAAGGTAAAAACAGTGCCCCAGCCAATGAAGCTGAGGACCTGAAACTAAACAAAGTTGGTGATAAATAAACTTCACACGAAGAACAAACTCCAAATACATGGAAAACAAATTGCTTTAACCCTAAGGTTAAAACAGTGCCCTAGCCAATTTCTCCAAATACATGGAGAACAAATTGCTTTAACCCTAAGGTTAAAACTGTGCCCCAGCCAATGAAGCTGAGGACCTTAAACTAAACAAAGTTGGTAATAAATAAACTTCGCATGCGGAACAAACTCTAAGTACATGGAAAACAAATTGCTTTACCCTAAGTTTAAAACAGTGCAGCAACCAATGAAGGCGAGAACCTTAAACTGAACAAAATTGGTAAAAAATAAACCTCACAAGAGGAACAAACTCCAAATATATGGAAAATGTGTTTCTTTAACGCTAAGTTTAAAACAGTGCAACTGCCAATGAAGGTGAGGACCTTAAACTGAACAAAGTTGGTAACAAACTCCAAATACATGGAAAACAAATTGTTTTACCCTCAGTTTAAACCCGTGCAACAGCCAATGAAGCTGAGGACCTTAAACTAAACAAAGTTGGTAATAAATAAACCTCACATGAGCAACAAACTCCAAATACATGGAGAACAAATTGGTTAACCCAAAGTTTAAAACATTGCCCCAGTCAATGAACCTGAGGACCTAAAACGAAAGAAAGTTGGTAATAAAGAGGAACAAACTCCAAATACATGTACATGGAGAACAAATTGCTTTAATCCTAAGGTTAAAACAGTGCCGCAGCCAATGAAGGTGAGGAGCGTAAACAAACAAAGTTGGTAATAAAGAAACTTCACATGCGCAACAAACTCCAAATGCGTGGAGAACAAATTAATTTAATCCTAAGGTTAAAACAGTGCCCCAGCCAATGAAGGTGAGGACCTTAAACCAAACAAAGTTGGTAATAAATAAACTTCGCATGAGGAACAAACTCCAAATACATGTACACGAAGAACAATTGCTTAACCCTAAGGTTAAAACAGTGCGCCAGCCAATGAAGCTGAGGACCTAAAACCAAAGAAAGTTGGTAATAAATAAACCTCACATGAGGAACAAACTCCATATACATGGAGAACAAATTGCATTCACCCTAAGGTTAAAACAACGCACCAGCCAATGAAGCCGAGGACTTTAAACCAAACAAAGTTGGTAATAAATAAACCTCACATGAGGAACAATCTCCAAATACATGGAGAACAATTGCTTAACCCTAAGGTTAAAACAGTGCCCTAGCCAATGAAACTGAGGACTTTAAACCAAACAAAGTTTGTAATAAATAAACCTCACATGAGGAACAAACTCCAAATACATGGAAAACAAATTGCTTTAACGCTAAGGTTAAAACAGTGCCCCAGCCAATTTCTCCAAATACATGGAGAACAAATTGCTTTAACCCTAAGGTTAAAACAGTGCCCCAGCCAATGAAGCTGAGGACCTTAAACTAAACAAAGTTGGTAATAAGTAAACCTCACATTAGGGACAAACTCCAAATACATGTGCACGAAGAACAATTGCTTAACGCCAAGGTTAAAAGAGTGCCACAGCCAATGCAGGTGAGGACCGTAAACTAAACAAAGTTGGTGATAAATAAACCTTACATGACGAACAAACTCCAAATAGATGGAGAACAAATTGTTTAACCCTAATGTTAAAACACTGCCCCAGCCAAGTTCTCCAAATACATGGAGAACAAATTGCTTTAATCCTAAGGTTAAAACAACGCACCAGCCAATGAAGCTGAGGAGCTTAAACCAAACAAAATTGGTAATCAATAAACCTCTGTAAATTGCTTTTATTGTCATTGCAATACGTGATTTGATGGCAATGAATTCTATAGTACAAGTAAGTATATTTGATAATTTAATAGAAGGCTTTTTCCATACTAACGTTATTCTCACTTTATTTCTTAAGCAAACAATTGCATTGGTTTTTATACAATATTAATGATACACAAGTTAATTATATTGAAAATTACTTTTATTGTGCCTGCAATACCGGATTTGAAGGAAAAGAAGTCAATAGCACAAGTAAGTATATTTGATAATTTAATATAAGGCTTTTTCAATAATTACTTTATTCTTACTGAATACCTTTGGCAAGCAATTACAATGGTTCTTTGTGCCATATTAATTCTACACAAGTTAATTCTACTGAAAATTTCTTTTATTGTCAGTGCAATACGGGATTAGATTGCAACGAATTCAGTAGTACAATTAAGTACGTTTGATAATTTAAAATAATCATTTTCAATAATAACGATATTCTCACTTTATTTATTGAGCAAACAATACAATGGTATTTTATGCCAAATTGCTTTAACCATAGGTTAAAACAGTGCCCCAGCCAATGAAGGTGAGGACCTTAAACCAAACAGAGTTGGTAATAAATAAACCTCACATGAGGAACAAACTCCAAATACATGGAGAAGAAATTGTTAACCCTAAGGTTAAAACAGTGCGCTAGGCAATGAAGCTGAGGACCTTAAACCAAAGGAAGTTGGTAATAAATAAACCTCACATGAGGAACAAACTCCAAATACATGGAGAACAAATTGCATTCACCCTAAGCTTAAAACAACGCACCAACCAATGAAGCTGAGGATTTTAAACCAAACAAAGTTGGTAATAAATAAACCTCGCATGAGGAACAAACTCCAAATACATGGAGAACAAATTTCTTTAACGCTAAGGTTAAAACAGTGCCCCAGCCAATTTCTCCAAATACATGGAGAACAAATTGCTTTAACCCTAAGGTTAAAACAGTGCCCCAGCCAATGAAGCTGAGGACCTTAAACTAAACAAAGTTGGTAATAAATAAACCTCGCATGAGGAACAAACTCCAAATATACGGAGAACAAATTTCTTTAACCCTAAGGTTAAAACAGTGCCCCAGCTAATTTCTCCAAATGCAGTGCTCCAGCCAAAAACGGTGCCCCAGTCAAGTTCTCTAAATACTTGGAGAACAAATTGCTTTTACACTCCAAATACATAGAGAACAAATTGCTATAAACCTAAGGTAAAACAGTGCCCCAGCCAATGAAGCTGAGCACCTTAAACTAAACAAAGTTGGTAATAAATAAACCTCGCATTAGGAACAAACTCCAAATACACGGAGAATACATTTCTTTAACCATAATGTTAAAACAGTGCCCCAGCCAATTTATCCAAATACAGTGCCCCAGCCAAAAACAGTGCCCAGCCAAGTTCTCCAAATACATGGAAAACAAATTGTTTAACCCCGAGGTTAAAACAGTGCCCCAGCCAATGAAGTTGAGGAGCGTAAACTAAACAAAGTTTGTAATAAATAAACCTCGCATGAGGAACAAACTCCAAATACATGTACATGGAGAACAAATTGCTTTAACCCTAAGGTTAAAACAGTGCCCCCAGCTAATGAAGGTGAGGACCTTAAACCAAACAAAGTTGGTAATAAATAAACCTCGCATGAGGAACAAACTCCAAGTACATGTGGAGAACAAATTGCTTTAACGCTAAGGTTAAAACAGTGCCGCAGCCAATGAAGCTGAGGACGTTAAACCAAACAAGTTGGTAATAAATAAACCTCACATGAGGAACAAACTCCAAATACATGGAGAACGAATTGCTTTAACCCTAAGGTTATAAGAGTGCCACAGCCAATGCAGGCGAGGACCGTAAACTAAACAAAGTTGGTGATAAATAAACCTTACATGAGGAACAAACTCCAAATACATGTAGAACAAATTGCTTTAACCCTAATGTTAAAACACTGCCCCAGCCAAGTTCTCCAAATACATGTAGAACAAATTGCTTTAATCCTAACGTTAAAACAACGCACCAGCCAATGAAGCTGACGACCTTAAACCAAACAAAATTGGTAATAAATAAACCTCTGTAAATTGCTTTTATTGTCATAGCAATACCGGATTTGATGGCAACAATTCTATAGTACAAGTAAGTATATTTGATAATTTAATAGAAGGCTTTTTCAATAATTACTTTATTCTAACTTAATTCCTTTAGGAAACAATTACAATGGTTCTTTGTACCATGTTATTTCTACAAAAGTTTATTCTACTGAAAATTATTTTTTATTGTGAGTGCAATTACGGATTAGTTTTGCAAGGAATTCAGTTGTACAATTAAGTACATTTATAATTTAAAATAAGATATTTTCAATAATAAGGATATTCTCACTTTATTTATTGAGCAAACAATTGCAGTGGTATTTTATGCCATATTAATGCGACACAAGTCAATTACACTGAAAATTACTTTTATTGTTATTGCAATACCGGATTTAATGGCAATGAATTCTATAGTGCAATTAAATACATTTGATAATTTAATACAAGACTTTTGATGGAAAAGAAGTCAATAGTACAAGTAAGTATATTTGATAATTTAATAGAAAGCTTTTTCAACAATTACTTTATTCTAACTTAATTCCTTTAGCAAACAATTACAATGTATCTTTGTGCCATATTAATTCTACACAAGATAATTCTACTGAAAATTACTTTTATTGTGAGTGCAATACCGGATTAGATTGCAACCAATTCAGTAGTACAATTAAGTACATTTGATAATTTAAAATAAGGTATTTTCAATAAAAGGATATTCTCACTTTATTTATTGAGCAAAATAATTGCAATGGTATTTTATGCCATATTAATGCTACACAAGTTAATTACACTGAAAATTACTTTTATTGTTATTGCAATACCGGATTTGATGGCAATGAATTCTATAGTGCAATCAAATACATTTGATAATTTAATACAAGACCTTTTTCCATATTAACTTTATTCTCACTTTATTTCTTTGGCAAACAATTGCAATGGTCTTTATGCAATATTAATGATACACAAGTTAATTATATTGAAAATTACTTTTATTGCACGCACAATATCGGATTTTATGGATAAGAAGTCAATAGTACAAACAGTGCCCCAGCCAATGAAGGCGAGGACCTTAAATCAAACAAGTTGGTAATAAATAAACCTCACATGAGGAACAAACTCAAAATACACGGAGAACAAACTGCTTTAACGCAAAGGTTAAAACAGTGCCACAGGCAATTTCTCCAAGTACAGTGCCCTAGCCAATTTCTCCAAATACAGTGCCCCAGCCAATTTCCCCAAATACAGTGCCCCAGCCAATTTCTCCAAATAGATGGAGAATAAATTGCTTAATCCTCAGGTTAAAACAGTGCCGCAGCCAATTTCTCCAAATACAGTGCCGCAGCCAAGTTCTCCAAATACATGGAGAACAAATTGCTTTAACCCTAAGGTTAAAACAGTGCCCCAGCCAATGAAGCTGAGGAGCTTGAACTAAACAAAGTTTGTAATAAATAAACCTCGCATGAGGAACAAACTCCAAATACGTGTACATCGAGAACAATTGCTTATCCCCACGGTTAAAACAGTGCCCCAGCCAATGAAGATGAGGACCTTAAACCTAACAAAGTTGGTAATAAATAAACCTCACATGGGGAACAAACTCCAAATACATGGAGAACAAATTGCTTTAACCCTAAGGTTAAAACAGTGCCCCAGCCAATTTCTCCAAATACAGTGCCCCAGCCAAAACCAGTGCTCCAGCCAAAAACAGTGCCCCAGCCAAGTTCTCCAAATACATGGAGAACAATTTCCTTTAACCCTAAGGTTAAAACAACGCACCAGCCAATGAAGCTGGGGACCTTAAACCAAACAAAGTTGGTAAAAAATAAACCTCATATGAGGAACAAGCTCCAAATACATGGAGAACAAATTGCTTTAACCCTAAGGTTAAAACAGTGCCCTGCAGCCAATTTCTCCAAATACAGTGCCCCAGCCAAGTTCTTCAAATACAGTGTCCCAGCGAAGTTCTTCAAATACAGTGCCCCAGCCAAGTTCTCCAAATACATGGAGAACAAATTGCTTTAACCCTAAGGTTAAAACAGTGCCCCAGCCAATTTCTCCAAATACAGTGCCCCAGCCAAAAACAGTGCTCTAGCCAAAAACAGTTCCCCAGCCAAGTTCTCCAAATACATGGAGAACAATTTGCTTTAACCCTAAGGTTAAAACAGTGCCCTAGCCAATGAAGGGAGGATCTTAAACTAAACAAAGTTTGTAATAAATAAACCTCGCATGAGGAACAAACTCATAATACATGTACACGAATAACAATTGCTTAACGCCAAGGTTAAAACAGTGGCATATGAACCGTAAATTGAGATGACATTTTTATTGATTTATTTCAAAGAACGCATAAAATGGTAAAGAATGGCTTTTTCCAGTTCTTTCATATCTTATCTCGTTCTCAAGTTATTCGAGGTTGTATAATATGACCTATGACGTCACAAGGTGTACCCACCGTTATGACCAATCTGAAAATGAAGCATATCTTCAAAACTATTGCATAAAATTGCTTGAAACTTTCCATAAGTATACAGTTCGCTAAATTGAATATCCCATGTCTACTGTATCGTTGCCATAGTAACAGATTAGTTATCAGGCTCCGTTCATCTTTTAAAAAACTTCTTTGTTTTCTGTCATTTATAAAACAATTTTTGACTGTGGACAAGTGAAGTATATTTTCAATAGCATTGCCAAGAAAACAGAAAAACTTCAAATCATAATCTTTGCAGCGCATGCTAGAAAATATAATTTTTTGGTTCAGAAAGAAAGGAATCTGGGAAATAATCTGTCACTGTGGTAACGATAGCGTTGACATGGGGAAATTCAATTTAGTGAACTGTATACTTATGCAAAGTTTCGAGAAATTTCATTCAATAGTTTTGAAGATATGCTTCATTTTCAAATTGGTCATAATGGCGGGTACAACTTGTGACGTCATAGGTCATATTACACAACCTCGAATAACTCGAGAACGAGATAAGATATGAAAGAACTGTAAAAAGCCAATCTTTATCGTTTTATTGGTTCTTTCAAATAAATCAATAAAAAATTCATCTCAATTTACGGGTCATATGCCCTTTAAAGCAAACAAAGTTGGTAATAAATAAACTTCGCATGAGGAACAAACTCCAAATACATGTACATGGAGAACAAATTGCTTTAACCCTAAGGTTAAAACAGTGCCCCAGCCAATGAAACTGAGGACCTTAAACCAAACAAAGTTGGTAATAAAGAAACCTCACATGTGGAACAGACTCCAAATACATGGAAAACAAATTGCTTTACCCTAAGTTTAAAACAGTGCCCCAGCCAATGAAGCTGAGGACCTTAAACTAAACAAAGTTGGTAATAAATAAACCTCGCATGAGGAACAAACTCCAAATACATGTACATGGAGAACAACTGCTTATCCCCAAGGTTAAAACAGTGCCCCAGCCAATGAAGCTGAGGACCTTAAACCAAACAAATTTACTAATAAATAATCCTCACATGAGGAACAAACTCCAAATACATGGAGAACAAATTGCTTTAACCATAAGGTTAAAACAGTGCCCAGCTAATTTCTCCAAATACAGCACCCCAGCTAATTTCTCCAAATACAGTGCGCCAGCCAAAAACAGTGTCCCAGAAAAGTTCTCCAAATACATCGAGAACAAGTTGCTTTAACACTCCAAATACATGGAGAAAAAATTGCTTTAAGCCTAAGGTAAAAACAACGTATTACCAGCCAATGAAGCTGAGGACCTTAAATCAAACAAAGTTGGTAATAAATAAACCTCACATGAGGAACAAACTGCAAATACATGGAGAACAAATTGCTTTAACCCTAAGGTTAAAACAGTGCCCCGGCCAATGAATGTGAGGATCTTAAACTAACAAAGTTGGTAATAAATAAACCTCATATGTGGAACAAACTCCAAATACATGGAGAACAAATTGCATTAACCCTAAGGTTAAAACAACGTACCAGCCAATGAAGCTGACGACCTTAAATCAAAGAAAGTTGGTAATAAATAAACCTCACATGAGGAACAAACTCCATATACATGGAGAACAAATTGCATTCACCCTAAGGTTAAAACAGTGCCCCAGCCAATGAAGCTGAGGACTTTAAACCAAACAAAGTTTGTAATAAATAAACCTCACATGAGGAACAAACTCCAAATACATGGAAAACAAATTGCTTTAACCCTAAGGTTAAAACAGTGCCCCAGCCAATTTCTCCAAATACATGCAGAACAAATTGCTTTAACCCTAAGGTTAAAACAGTGCCCCAGCCAATGAAGCTGAGGACCTTAAACTAAACAAAGTTGGTAATAAATAAACTTCGCATGAGGAACAAACTCTAAATACATGTACATGGAGAACGAATGGCTTTAACACTAAGGTTAAAACAGTGCCACAGCCAATGCAGGTGAGGACCGTAAACTAAACAAAGTTGGTAATGAAGAAAATTCACATGCGGAACAAACTACAAATACATGCAGAACATATTGCTTTAACCCTAAGGTTTAAGATAGTGCCCCAGCCAATGAAGCTGAGGACCTTAAACTAAACAAAGTTGGTAATAAATAAACCTCACATGAGGAACAAACTCCAAATACATGGAGAACAAATTGCTTTAACCCTAAGGTTAAAACAGTGCCCCAGCCAATTTCTCCAAATAAATGGAGAACAAATTGTTAACCCCAAGGTTAAAACTGTGCCCCAGCCAATGAAGATGAGGACCTTAAACGAAACAAAGTTGGTAATAAATAAACCTCACAAGAGGAACAAACTCCAAATATATGGAAAATGTTTTTATTTAACGCTAAGTTTAAAACAGTGCACCTGCCAATGAAGGTGAGGACCTTAAACTGAACAAAGTTGGTAACAAACTCCAAATACATGGAAAACAAATTGTTTTACCCTCAGTTTAAACCCGTGCAACAGCCAATGAAGCTGAGGACCTTAAACTAAACAAAGTTGGTAATAAATAAACCTCACATGAGCAACAAACTCCAAATACATGGAGAACAAATTGGTTAACCCCAAGTTTAAAACATTGCCCCAGCCAATGAACCTGAGGACCTAAAACGAAAGAAAGTTGGTAATATAGAGGAACAAACTCCAAATACATGTACATGGAGAACAAATTGCTTTAACCCTAAGGTTAAAACAGTGCCACAGCCAATGCAGATGAGGACCGTAAACTAAACAAAGTTGGTAATAAAGAAACTTCACATCAGGAACAAACTGCAAATACATGTACACGAAGAACAATTGCTTAACGCCAAGGTTAAAACAGTGCCCCAGCAAATGAAGGTGAGGACCTTAAACCAAGCAAAGTTGGTAATAAATAAACTTCGCATGAGGAACAAGCTCCAAATACATGTACATGGAGAACAAATTGCTTTAATCCTAAGGTTAAAACAGTGCCCCAGCCAATGAAGGTGAGGAGCGTAAACAAACAAAGTTGGTAATAAATAAACTTCGCATGAGGAACAAACTCCAAATACATGTACACGAAGAACAATTGCTTAACCCTAAGGTTAAAACAGTGCGCCAGCCAATGAAGCTGAGGACCTTAAACGAAACAAAGTTGGTAATAAATAAACCTCACACGAGGAAGAAACTCCAAATACATGGAAAACAAATTGCTTTACCCTAAGTTTAAAACAGTGCACCAACCAATGAAGCTGAGGACCTAAAACCAAAGAAAGTTGGTAATAAATAAACCTCACAAGAGGAACAAACTCCAAATATATGGAAATTGTTTTTCTTTAACGCTAAGTTTAAAACAGTGCACCTGCCAATGAAGGTGAGGACCTTAAACTGAACAAAGTTGGTAACAAACTCCAAATACATGGAAAACAAATTGTTTTACCCTCAGTTTAAACCCGTACAACAGCCAATGAAGCTGAGGACCTTAAACTAAACAAAGTTGGTAATAAATAAACCTCACATGAGCAACAAACTCCAAATACATGGAGAACAAATTGGTTAACCCCAAGTTTAAAACATTGCCCCAGCCAATGAACCTGAGGACCTAAAACGAAAGAAAGTTGGTAATATAGAGGAACAAACTCCAAATACATGTACATGGAGAACAAATTGCTTTAACCCTAAGGTTAAAACAGTGCCCCAGCCAATGCAGGTGAGGACCGTAAACTAAAAAAAGTTGGTGATAAATAAACCTTACATGATGAACAAACTCCAAATAGATGGAGAACAAATTGTTTAACCCTAATGTTAAAACACTGCCCCAGCCAAGTTCTCCAAATACATGGAGAACAAATTGCTTTAATCCTAAGGTTAAAACAACGCACCAGCCAATGAAGCTGAGGAGCTTAAACCAAACAAAATTGGTAATCAATAAACCTCTGTAAATTGCTTTTATTGTCATTGCAATACCTGATTTGATGGCAATGAATTCTATAGTACAAGTAAGTATATTTGATAATTTAATAGAAGGCTTTTTCCATACTAACCGTATTCTCACTTTATTTATTTAGCAAACAATTGCATTGGTTTTTATGCAATATTAATGATCCACAAGTTAATTATATTGTAAATTACTTTTATTGTGCGTGCAATACTGAGAACCTTAAACCAAACAAAGTTGTGTTAAAACAAATGGAAACAAATGGAAAACAAATTGCTTTAACCCTAAGGTTAAAACAGTGCCCCAGCCAATTTCTCCAAATACATGGAGAACAAATTGCTTTAACCCTAAGGTTAAAACAGTGCCCCAGCCAATGAAGCTGAGGACCTTAAACTAAACAAAGTTGGTAATAAATAAACCTCACATGAGGGACAAACTCCAAATACATGGAGAAGAAATTGCTTATCCCTAAGGTTAAAACAGTGCGCCAACCAATGAAGCTGAGGACCTAAAACCAAAGAAAGTTGGTAATAAATAAAACTCACACGAGGAAAAAACTCCATATACATGGAGAACAAATTGCATTCACCCTAAGGTTAAAACAACGCACCAGCCAATGAAGCTGAGGACCTTAAACGAAACAAAGTCGGTAATAAATAAACCTCACATGAGGAACAATCTCCTAATACATGGAGAACAATTGCTTAACCGTAAGGTTAAAACAGTGCCCTAGCCAATGAAGCTGAGAACTTTAAACCAAACAAAGTTTGTAATAAATAAACCTCACATGAGGAACAAACTCCAAATACATGGAAAACAAACTGCTTTAACCCTAAGGTTAAAACAGAGCCCCAGCTAATTTCTCCAAATACATGGAGAACAAATTGCTTTAACCCTAAGGTTAAAACAGTGCCCCAGCTAATTTCTCCAAATACAGTGCCCCAGCTAATTTCTCCAAATACAGTGCCCCAGCCAAGTTCTCTAAATACATGCAGAACAAATTGCTTTAACACTCCAAATACATTCAGAACAAATTGCTTTAAACATAAGGTTAAAACAGTACCCCAGCTAATGAAACTGAAGACCTTAAACTAAACAAAGTTGGTGATAAATAAACTTCAAATGAGGAACAAACTCCAAATACACGGAGAACAAATTTCTTTAACCCTAATGTTAAAACAGTGCCCCAGCCAATTTTCCAAATACAGTGCCCCAGACAATTTCTCCAAATACAGTGCCCCAGCCAATTTCTCCAAATACAGTGCCCCAGCCAAAAACAGTGCCCAGCCAAGTTCTCCAAATACATGGAAAACAAATTGTTTAACCCCAAGGTTAAAACAGTGCCCGAGCCAATGAAGGTGAGGACCTTAAACCAAACAAAGTTGGTTATAAATAAACTTCGCATGAGGAACAAACTCCAAATACATGTACACGAAGAACAATTGCTTAACGCCAAGGTTAAAAGAGTGCCACAACCAATGCAGGTGAGGACCGTAAACTAAACAAAGTTGGTGATAAATAAACCTTACATGACGAACAAACTCCAAATAGATGGAGAACAAATTGTTTAACCCTAATGTTAAAACACTGCCCCAGCCAAGTTCTCTAAATACATGGAGAACAAATTGCTTTAATCCTAAGGTTAAAACAACGCACCAGCCAATGAAGCTGAGGAGCTTAAACCAAACAAAATTGGTAATCAATAAACCTCTGTAAATTGCTTTTATTGTCATTGCAATACCTGATTTGATGGCAATGAATTCTATAGTACAAGTAAGTATATTTGATAATTTAATAGAAGGCTTTTTCCATACTAACGTTATTCTCACTTTATTTCTTAAGCAAACAATTGCATTGGTTTTTATACAATATTAATGATACACAAGTTAATTATATTGAAAATTACTTTTATTGTGCCTGCAATACCGGATTTGAAGGAGAAGAAGTCAATAGCACAAGTAAGTATATTTGATAATTTAATATAAGGCTTTTTCAATAATTATTTATTCTTACTGAATACCTTTGGCAAACAATTACAATGGTTCTTTGTGCCATATTAATTCTACACAAGTTAATTCTACTGAAAATTTCTTTTATTGTCAGTGCAATACGGGATTAGATTGCAACGAATTTAGTAGTACAATTAAGTACATTTGATAATTTAAAATAATCATTTTCAATAATAACGATATTCTCACTTTATTTATTGAGCAAACAATACAATGGTATTTTATGCCAAATTGCTTTAACCATAGGTTAAAACAGTGTCCCAGCCAATGAAGCTGAGGACTTAAAACAAAAAAAATTGTGTTAAAACAAAGCTGTTTTAAACTCACACGAGGAACAAACTCCAAATACATGAGAACAAATTGCTTTACCCTAAGTTTAAAACAGTGCACCAGCCAATGAAGGTAAGGACCTTAAACCAAACAAAGTTGGTAATAAATAAACCTCACATGTGGAACAAACTCCAAATACATGAAAAACAAATTGCTTTACCCTAACTTTAAAACAGTGCACCAGCCAATGAAGGTGAGGACCTTAAACTAAAGAAAGTTGTTAAAAATAAACCTCACATGAGGAACAAACTCCAAATACATGGAGAACAAATTGTTCTAACCTCAGTTTAAACCAGTGCACCAGCCAATCAAGGTGAGGACGTTAAACTAAACAAAGTTGGTAATAAGTAAACCTCACATGCGAAAAAAACTCCTAATACATGGAGAACAAATTACTTTAACCCTAAGGTTAAAACAGTGCGCGAGCCAATGAAGCTGAGGACCTTAAACCAAACAAAGTTTGTAATAAACAAACCTCACATGAGGAACAAACTCCAAATACACGGAGAACAAATTGCTTTAACCCTAAGTTTAAAACAGTGCGCCAGCCAATGAAGATGAGGAACTTAAAGCAAATAAAGTTGTGTTAAAACAAAGCTGTTTTAACCTCACATGAGGCACAAACAACAAATACATGGAGAAGAAATTGCTTAACCTTAAGATTAAAACAGTGTGCCAGCCAATTAAGCTGAGGACCTAAAACCAAACAAAGTTGGTAATAAATAAACCTCACATGAGGAACAAACAACAAATACATGGAGAACAAATTGCTTTAACTCTAAGGTTATAACAGTGCCCCAGCCAATTTCTCCAAATACAGTGGCCCAGCCAAAAACAGTGCCCCAGCCAAATTCTCCAAATATACGGAGAACAAATTGCTTTAACCCTAAGATTAAAACAGTGCCCCAGCCAATGAAGCTGAGGACCTTAAACTAAACAAAGTTGGCAATAGATAGACTTCGCATGCGGAACAAACTCCAAATACATGGAGAACAAATTGCTTTAACCCTAAGGTTAAAACAGTGCCCCAGCCAATGAAGGTGAGGACCTTAAACCAAACAAAGTTTGTAATAAATAAACTTCGCATGAGGAACTAACTCCAAATACATGTACACGAAGAACAATTGCTTAACGCCAAGGTTAAAACAGTGCCCCAGCCAATGAAGGTGAGGACCTTAAACCAAGCAAAGTTGGTAATAAATAAACTTCGCATGAGGAACAAACTCCAAATACATGTACATGGAGAACAAATTGCTTTAACACTAAGGTTAAAACAGTGCCCCAGCCAATGAAGGTGAGGACCTTAAACCAAACAATGTTGGTAATAAATAAACCTCGCATGAGGAATAAACTCCAAATACATGGGGAACAAATTCCTTTAACCCTAAGGTTAAAACAGTGCCCCAGCCAATGAAGCTGAGGACCTTAAACCAAACAAGTTGGTAATAAATAAATCTCACATGAGGAACAAACTCCAAATATATGGAGAACAAATTGCTTTGACCCTAAGGTTAAAACAGTGCCACAGCCAATGCAGGTGAGGACCGTAACCTAAACAAAGTTGGTGATAAATAAACCTTACATGAGGAACAAACTTCAAGTACATGCAGAACAAATTGCTTTAACGCAAAATTTAAAGAGTGCCCCAGCCAATGAAGCTGAGGACCTTAAAACAAACAAAATTGGTAATAAATAAACCTCTGTAAATTGCTTTTATTGTCATTGCAATACCGGATTTGATGGCAATGAATTCTATAGTACAATTAAATACATTTGATAATTTAATACAAGACTTTTTCCATACTAACTTTATTCTCTCTTTATTTCTTTAGAAAACAATTGCATTGGTTTTTATGCAATATTAATGATACACAAGTTAATTATATTGAAAATATCTTTTATTGTGCATGCAATACCGGATTTGATGGAAAATAAATCAATAGTACAAGTAAGTATATTTGATAATTTAATAGAAGGCTTTTTCAATAATTACTTTATTCTAACTTAATTCCTTTAGCAAACAATTACAATGGTTCTTTGTGCCATATTAATTCTACACAAATTAATTCTACTGAAAATTACTTTTATTGTGAGTGCAATACCGGATTAGATTTCAACGGATTCTGTAGTACAATTAAGTACATTTGATAATTTAAAATAAGGTATTGTCATTAATAACGATATTCTCACTTTATTTATTTAGTAAACAATTGCAATGGCATTTTATGCCATATTAATGCTACAGAAGTTAATTACACTAAAAATACTTTTATTGTTACTGAGTAGTTATATATATATATTATTATTATTCATAATAGAGGATCTCTCAACCAATCAGCGACGAGTATTCACGCATAAATTAATTATGAACCAATCAGAAGCGAGTATTTGTGTTTATGCGCCCGCGATTATTAGGGTGTGCTCGTTAATGAGGTGGATTATCCTATTAATCCATGGACCCGAGTAACTAGTGCTACTCGGTCATGAAAGACGAGAACGCAAAAGGCTCTCCGCAGCGCACCATGTGACCAGATCGCCGCCTGTCTGATACCGCGGGCACAGATGTTCCTTAAATTATATGCGAAAGGCAAGTGGCACGAAATTACTGCTCGAAATGTTAACCGATGGCGATAATTCAGATAGTAGCG
Source organism: Chrysogorgia sp. JL179-B06 (assembly GCA_035772405.1). NCBI lineage: Eukaryota > Metazoa > Cnidaria > Anthozoa > Scleralcyonacea > Chrysogorgiidae > Chrysogorgia > Chrysogorgia sp. JL179-B06. Next base: position 44,512 of record JAYKKM010000375.1, read on the forward strand.
GGGCAGTGGAAAATGATTTAGCAGATATACATACAGAAGATGGAGAAGAGGTAATTATAAAACTATTTTAAAATGTTATTTGAGAGATATTAGCTTATAGTGTTAAGTATTAAAAAAATATAATCGTAACACTAACAATATTCGTTGTTTTGTATTGAATTTATAGGGTCTTGAATCACTCCCAGGTTGCACTTGTAAATCTAAGTGCAGCATGCCACTAAAGGAAAGCGCAGGGAAACGAAGAGGTTGTCCTTGCAAAGGGTACAATTTAAAATGTGGTTGCAATTGCAAGTGTGGCACAGCGAAAAATCCTTGCACGAATAAGGTTCGTATGTACTCAAAACAGATATTATATAATTTAAGCTGTATAATTGAGTGAAAATACATGTATTCTCATCTTTGTTTTAATATTTTAAAAAGGTGATGTCAGAAATTGCACCTAACATGACAACTTGCGAACCTGATAGGCAAAACGAACCTTCTGTTGAGGTAATTTACAAATGTGTATGTTTTTGACATGACATGTAACATACATTTTATCTATGCATTATGTCTTTATCTATGCATGCTTAAGATTTTTTCTTGTTTAAATAGGATATTCTAAAGAACTTAGATCGTGAGAAGCTTCTTCAGTTTGCTGTGGTTGCATTCACATCAAGAAGGCTACTTTTAAATGATTTGATTGCAAATCAGCCAGGAACTTGAGGAAACCGTGATCCAGGATTTGTGACAATGCCAGTGCCATCATTTTGTGTTTGTGGCCACTGCACAGAAATGCCTTCAGACAAAGAAAGAGTCTGCTGTGAAGAGAGAAGACATTGCCGAAGCCAAACTGATTCCTTTGCTAACATTTGCATTGATTCAGATAACATATCAACTGCCATACGGAGTTTAGCAGATACGTATGTATTAACGCCAGTGTATGACAAAGCAATGAGGCATGCTGCCTACAGGCAATATGTCATGTGGCAGCATGGTCATTTAGGAAAGGGACATCGTATTGTTATACCATCATGTTCTGTTTGGAGAATTAGGAAACATTACCCATCTCCAGATGGCAAATATACTGGATATAAAAATAGGTCATAATTTTATGTTGTTACTGGCTGCATTCAGGTTTTTGTGTCTGGTTACTACACAATATAGGCACTAATTCTAGACATATGACTCTCACACTGGGAACAAATACCAGTCTGAACAACTTTATTCTCGTACTTTCCTAGCCTGCGTGGCAGGCGTTACGTTTGGGGGGCGGGCGGAATTGGGGGCGCGGGAAAATGGAGAGGCGAAAGTTACTTTCGCCTTCCCATTTTCCGCCCCGCCCCCAACTCCGCGCGCTCCCCCAAACGTAACGCCTGCCACGCAGGCTAGTGCTTGCCAGGCTGCATGGACACTTAAGTCTGAATGCAGCCTTATGGTGTTCAAATTATTTACATTGTTTATTATAATTGAATACCATGACATGATGGAAATTAGTGTTTAAATGTCCAAGGGAGGATTTAATTGTGAAAATCCAGATGGCCATAGGATATTTATTCACTAATTTCATGATAACATGTCATGATATTAGTTCATAATACCATAATTACCGATGAAATATAATTTTATTGATTGAAATTATTGTATTTTGAAAATGAAAACCATCCTTTGACTTTTGTTTGTGCATCTTTCTTCCAAACTAGGGAAAATTAGTGGTTTCATGCTTACTAAATGAGGTAATTTGGATATAAATTGTACAGTTAGAAAAAAAAGTCCGAGGTAATCATGGTATTATATTACAGTATGTGTTATACATATACATACATGTATATACAGTACACGTACACACATACATATTATATGCTGGATATTACTCTGCTTGAATAAAAGTTATGTTACTTTAAAACCGTGTCTGGTGCTCTTTTACAAGGTCCTTAGTAGATGGACCAGGTAATTTGGCAATATTAGGTGCCACACTTTTATGGTTGTAAGGGTGAACGAAGGGCTGTGATCCATGTTCCCTGGCTTTGAGCACTAATGAACAGAGGTATGGCAGGTAGGAGTAGTTTTTGTTTTCTTGAACTACCACAACTTTCCACCTTTGGCCTCGTTTGCTCCAACGCTTGGTAAAAATCAGCTCATTATTTTTGTTTCTTGTTTGCTGTTGATGCAGGTGGTGGTTGTGGTCAAATACAGCCAACAAACTTCGGGTAATTGTTCCTTCATATCTGAAAGTTTTTTATTATTATTATAACATTAATGATTTTTAAATATTTTTGAAATGTTTGATGATGGTATATGAATAGTGCAATTACTTACAAGAATGAACATCTTTTTGGAGCATACATAAGTCTATGACTATGATAGGATTCAAGCTTTCCTGTGTGTCTAGCAAAATAGAAAAGTTTCAATACAATTATGCCTTAGTCAGAACATATTTTTGTACTACAATTACAGTATATGAAGTTTACTGTTCAATAAAAATAAATGTTTTATTTACTTGAATTTTACATAATAGGGCAAACTCTTTAAAAACCACTTGTCCAGGACAATCTCTCGTAGAGCTTGCATTGGTGCAGAATCTGGTTGGAGCCACTCCTTGCTTGTGAGATCTTCCAGAGGACCATGTGAGCATTCCCCATTATACCACTTGTGCTCGTTTGCACAATGCTTAAGCACATTAATCCACATATTCTATATAACAAGCAAGAGTTGTACTTACTGTCATGTGTTCAGTGGCATATGAGGTTGTGCAAGACAAGCACAACTAGTACTGCTAGTGCTTGCATATTCATATTTGAAAGAAAATAATCTAGACTATCTACAGCATATTTTGAAATTCAGAAAAATCAAATAATACTTTGAATTTGTTCACAAATAATACTTTGAATTTGTTCACAAATAATACTTTGAATTTTGAAATGATCAATTTCATCATGCAGTAGGAAATGTTTATAATCTTTGCATTCTTTTGCACAATGCCAAAAGTGGTTTCTGATGGCTGCAACCCACTTTACAACACAAGGTTTCCTCTCATCTTAGAAGCCTAAAAATTTAATAATTATAGTACATGTTGTTAATAATTTATTTGCTCTAAGAAAAACTAAATTAATCAACTACGTGATGTATACACATTTAAAATCATAGATTTATATTTAAATTGTTCCTTTTACCTTTATAATGGTAATACTTACTGTAAGATCCAATATACACTACAGTATACAGTCATCTATGTGATTTTTTTCTAAAACAAAACCCTACAATTTTATAGTAAGTAACTGTACCTTATTCAACTTTTTGTTTAACTTGTTACTCTTATGCCAAACATCAAGTTGGTGAGTAATTCCTTCATATTGAGGATTAGAAGCTGAATCAAAAATAAATATATGGGGATAAATATCAGTTTACCACAAACAGTTATATTAAACAGTACACAAATGGCATGTCATTATGGAAATGTTTGAGTTTCTGTTTACCTAACAACTTAATTATTTGTGAACAAGCGTCTGTTACAACTTCCACGACATTCAACTTCTGCTTGACAGCATCAAGGGCTCTTTGACAACCAACCTTCTCCATGACACTGCTTTTCATTTGGGCATGGCGGACGTCAACAACTTCGAAATGGAGAATGTAGTCCAATGATGTGTGCATAAGCGAGTATGCACACATCTTTGCACAATGACCTGGCGAGTCCATTTGACCATCACCACAAACTGAAACTGGTGCATCACCAAGAGCATCAAACATTTCTTTTTGCATTTTACCCTACCATGTTTGGACAACTGGTGCGATATACAACTTCTGATTGTTTAAATATGTTGTTTCACCCATCCAAGCCAAATTCAAACATTTTGAAAAAAGAGATAGCTTAGTAAAATTATTCCCTGAGAACAAAAGAGATGCAGCTGCCAGGAGATTATTACAGTAGATCCGATCGACTGTATGACTTGAAACCCATTCTCCACAATGACCATTTTCACATTTCCACTTGATTTCTAAGGTGCATCCAATCCATTTCTCATTCACTTCAGTGAGAGGCATTGCACAATTACTTTCACTACAGAACTGAAAGAACTCTTTCAACTTTGTGACACTGCAGATAAATTTCTTGTCTGTGGTTACAATTTTAAGTTATTTTTCTGTATCTGCAGCAAAGGTTATTTCATATTTGGGTTGCAGAAATACTTTTGGGGGACATAAACCTTCGACAGATTCGAGACAATGGGCTGGGATGTTAGTTTCAATGTCATTTATAGATGTTATGCTAACATCTATGTCTTCCTCTTGGCAGGTTCTAGCATTAAATTCAATGTTCATGTCATCATCATCTCAAATTCATGAATAATTCATGAGTTAATTAACCAATCAGAGTAGGCGAATTAATCAGGTGATTGCGCTTGGATACCCCGGTGAACCATGCCTACACAATACGCGTGACCTGGATATTAGATGAACAACGTTGTTCATCTAATATCTTAATTACGCATGCAAATAATCTTCAAAATTGTAAACTGCAATTTAAATTATAACTAATTACTATTGTGTTCAATTGAGATGCTTTATGAACAACTCGAGCTCGTGTCCCACCAGGATATCCAAACACTCGAAAACAATTAACAAAAACACTCGCGCTTCGCGCTCGTGTTTTCATACATTGTTTTCTCGTGTTTGGATATCCCGGTGAAACACTCGCTCTCGTTGTTCATATATAACTTGAACACCACAGCTGGCAACTCCATATATGGAGTTGTTTATCAGTTTTGACAAGCTGACAGCCCGGTCATTTTGAAAACCTTTCACAGCTCGTTTCGAAGTTGGATCACAGTAAGGCAAAAGACCACTGGATTTTAGCCTTTTAATAATGTAAATAAGAAAACCTTAGGACAAAGGATAGCTAATGAATTCTGGGTGAGTAAACGAGTTGTTATTTGCAAAAGATGAGTTATATAAACGTTTTTATTTCGATGTCAGTGCAGTGTCAATGTTTCATGTGTGTAGTCGTTGAATTTCCTTTAATTTACAAATAATTTCTGTGGGTGTTTACTGTTATAAAATCGGTAGTATGTTTCCCTGGTCATAACCAGGTCATTTGTTTAGTATTCAGTTCATTTATACTCGCCAGTTTCTTAATTTGGCAGTGTATCGCGGTAATCTTTACGGCCGATACCGTACTATTATTCTTTAAGTTTTGCTTGGTTTTTGTTGTAACTGAAATGATTTTTAATGTTTGTAAATGTTATTAAATTCTATATGAAAGGCAATTCAAATTGTCTCATAAACTATATAAAGGAGAATATCGATCAACAGTCCATTTATTTCGTTGTTCTGCGGGTTTTTGAGCACTTTCTATTCTCTTTTTGCAACTTCTTTTTCATAAATATTACGTAAAATAATTTCCCTGCATACAGTAATTGTTTTCTACCTTCCTGCTTTTACCATTTTCTTGCATTACGTAAAAAGAAAAGTCGTTCAAGAGAAGGACACCATCTTGTTTTGCGAAACAGTGAATAGTGCAGGATATCCCGAGCTAGAGGAACCAATCAGATTGCACGAAAAGCACTATTCACTGTTTTGGCATATGCTAATAAAGATTATTAAAGAGTACACTGCAGATAGTGATTGTTTATAAGATATATTTACCAGGAAACAGCTCATTTCGTACGTTCACTCTGTGTGGTGTAGACATTACTTTTGGACAGAAATATCAAATAGTGGACGCTGGAGTATCAATCCTATAGAACAAGTTTTATAATTATTATTTCGTTGGAGCAGGTATGATTCTGTAATAAGAAATTAAATATTTTTAGAACAATACTTTTAATAGCACCTTTGGCTTTGATGGTCCACAACGCTCGACGGAGAAGCGCTATTGATGTTGATTTTCATGCATTCCAAGAGATTCGTTGCGAAGTCCGAATTGGTTTTCCCTTACTCTTACCCACTCATCGTATACTTCTATGCGATCTCTTCCTTCCAGAGCCTTCTCTTTTCCCACCTGATCCGCGTATTGGTTGATCTGGTAGACGGAAATTGTCTTTGTTTTGCCCTTCGCCACTTTCCATATTTTAGACTGCACTAATTACCATTCGAACACGAGAATTAAGCTTTCAACCACAAAATATATTCAATCCGAACTTGCGACGCCATTTTGATAATTTTGAAAAAATTCCCAAATTTTTTCAAAATGTGGCTGTTCTGCGCATGCTTCAAAAGCGCTGCGGAGTGCCTTTAACTGTTGCACGTATAAGAAACACGTGATAACATAACCATAAATACCCATTACATCATCATGATCCATAGGTTTAATCCATAGTCGTGTGTCGTCATCGCATAATCGTTTGGGAGATCCTCGATTATCGTGTAGACAGATTATGGGTGAATAGGTAACACATAGTATGGCATGATCGTACAACAGTACGACCCCCATTATTGTCTTCGTAACGCACGTATGTTTCTTTATTAATAATTTTATTAAAAAAATGAAATGAAAAAGTGTAAAATAAAAAAACAGAATGTGTGTCGAGACACAAAGTGAAATAAAAATAAAATATAATAAAGAAACAGTGCGTTACGGAGCTGTGACCCCTCCACCATCTTAGCCATAAATGACGCTCAAATCAATAATATGGGGTTGAAATAATGTAAGAATGGAGACAAATGCGCATGCGCATGAAATAGTGTAAAAAAATAAAATTATATCATATGTGAAAACGTTTTTAAAAATATCCTCGATTCTGACACTATGCCGTTTTTGAAAAAATACGGTGGTTACGATGGAGCTGAATGAGGCAGTGAAAGATGTCAACAAGAGACTGAAGAAGTCATGTAAAGAAAATGGTTGGCAATTGATTGAACATAAAAACATTAGAGGTAACAATCTAAACAATAGTGGTCTGCACCTTAATGAAACAGGTAATAACATTATGTGTAATAATTATGTTAATTGTTTAGGTATGTTTGCTTGATCTCATGCCAACCTCAACAGGGTGGAAAATAATACTAACCTAGATCATCCAGTGATTTCAGAAACTCACACCCATAATACATATGAATCCCATCATATGTCACTACCATCCTTTGGTATTCCTAATACCAGGGGTTTCAAGATAGCCTCCATTAACCTGGTTAGTTTGTATAAGCATATTGATCAACTTAGAATTTATATGCTTGACAAAGCTGTTGATATTCTAGCTGTAAACGAGACACGTCTTGACCATACTATTTCAAATGGTTCCGGTTTTCTCTCAATGGTTGGTTTGAGGTAGTGTTTCATGGCGGATGAACTGGCACCTGAAAAATATTTCACAATCACCTTGCGTTTAACTCGCTTGCCAATGTTCCATCCTTGGACCTTTTTGATCATGGAATCCCCAATAATCACTGTAGTTGGTAGTGGCTTGGATTGGGTAGACGGAGGCTTGTGTTGATTTTCCTTTGCCCTCTGAGATTTCAACTTATCAGCATCACCTGGTTTGTTGTTGTTGTGTCGTCGTGCTTCAGTCTTCGAGCTTGGAACATTTAGACTATTTTCTTCTTCCCCATTAACCGTTGTCTTGGATTCTTTGGTTGTCTTTGGTTCTTTGGTTTTCTTTTCTTGTCCAGGATCTTGGTTTTCTTTAGGTTTTGGGTGTTCATTGTTCAACAATCGTAGTGCAGTGATAAGACTATTTTTTTCTTCTGTAATTATTCTTGCCTCTTGTTTGAGGTTGCAATAGCATGATTCTAATTGTTCAAGTCTTGATTTTAGTTGATTGTTCTCAGTTTGAAGTGACAATATTATCTCTTCATCATCATGTGTTGGAGCTTGAGGCTTGATGTGAAGGCTTTGGCAGATTTCATCTTTAATATTTTCCATTTCGCTGTGGCATATTTCTTTCATTTTGCTTTCGATAAACGAATATATGTCAAGTTCTTGGACATTTTTGTTGTTCATATCTGTGTTCGATGCTCCCGAAATGCTTGCGTCGTCATCTATCTTCGGTGGATACAAGTCGTCAAGTTCGACTTCGCCTTCGAGATTCATAATGACTCCGGCTTCGGGTTTGTCAATGGCGGTTTTAAGTCGTTCGACGGCCAGGGTGGATTTGTTTCCAGATATCTTTAGACCTCTTTTCCCCAGCTCTACTTTTAATTCTTGGGACTTCAACAAAGACAGGTCCCTTCCAAGAAGGGGAGATAGATCAGAATTTGGTTTTATTGATATAGACTCCACGTGGTCGACTTGCGGCAGCTTATTACGTCCCTCTTTAATAGCTTATTACGTCCCTCTCTAAATGTCTCCGTAGCTCTTATAGACTTCGATTGAAGGATTCTCAGGTTGGCTGTCGGTTTCACATATCGTGAATGTGTTATTCCTTGAGGATGTTTCACTTTGTGGCAACAAAGTGGCTTCACATGAGGAGCTCACGAGGTCACAACCTTCCGCCATCTTGTCTTAAGTAATATCCATATCTTAAACACGAGGGAACCACAGGTTCGTAGTTTACTAATTGTATGGGTTCAGCATGATAATACAGTGTAAGATAATCATAAGATTCACCTTCTCCAAAATCAATCATTGATCGCAACCACATGTTGAAAATAATCGAAAATATATTTGATACCCTGCTTTTATAGTCCAAAAATCTATAAAAATGGGTTGCAAACTATAAAATTTTCACAAAACGTCCAAAAAAAAGTTGTCAAGATGGTATATTGCAGTTTCTGTTGTTGTGAAGTGAATTCCTTCTATCATTTTTTCATGCATTACAGATGTAAAGAATGTTTTGTAAACCATCATTATTGTTTTTTTTGTAAAAATAATTACGGACGACTTATCTATAGTAAAATAGTTGATCTATGTGAATGTGATGATAGAATACAAAGATGGAAAAAACTTATTTGGATTAATAAAAAATATTTTTAATACATCGTCTACCATTTCCAAAATTCATAAAACTCATGATCTTTTTTGGTGATATCCCTTTCTTTTTGAATTTTTTTTTTAGAACGTCGTCGTTTTCGTATTCTTTTAATTTTTATTTTTCGTTTCGATTTTTTTATACAACTCCTACACTTCATTTTTTTTTGTTAACTGAAGTACGACAAGCAATGCTTTATAAAAAACGAAAACCCATCTATTTATACTGTTATATCTGTTTTTGATTTTTTTTTTAAATATATCTTTTCTGAGACAAATATATAATATTATATATATATAGATGTTTAAAAAAACAACTTTATCATTACTGAAAAAAACAATGTCCATATTACATTATTGTAGTATATGTGTTAATAGTATAACCTTTTTTTGACAGATCCAAAAATACTTTTCAGCGCTATTTATCATGTGAATAAATAAATTTGTGAATATGTGAATAAATTCAGGATATTCTTTATAAAGAATATCTTGAATATATATATTTTGTGGAGGATTGCAAACCTGTTACAATATTAGAAACAAAACAATGTTCTGTAATAAAAACAAATGGTGTGAAACAACACCCGTATGAAGTAACCCTGAAAGTTATCAATCATGGAGAATCTGGAAAAACAATAAAAATATTATCAGAGAAAGATGTTCCTCATCTTTTGCATAAAAATGTTAAGTTTATAAAAACTGACAAAGACATAATAATTCCTTCTCTTGTATAAATTTATTTTTTATAATAAAACATGTGAATCATTGTTATTTTTTTACATGAATTTCTTTCTTTACTCTAAAAGTTTTTTTTCTTTTTTCTTTTTGTTTTTGTCGATGCTTGTTATTATAATCAGCTGATTTACGGGATCTTTCTATACTCCATAGTTTTCCTATTTTACCCCAACGTTTTCCATTGGATATAACGTGGACGGATCATATATTCTAGCCTTAAAATGGTAGAAATCATCAGCATAAGAACGAACGATTTCTCCCCCATATGGAAGCCAATCAAAAATGTCATCTCTTGCTTCTTTGAGATAAACAACCCCTTGAAGATACCCGATTTCTTTATCTTTTACAATTTCACGACTACATTCAAAAAACGATATTTCATTTAATTTAAGACAATTCCATGGAGTGTGTATTAATTTCGCTGCCTCTATCAATTTTTCAGTATTTTCTGGGTTACGCATTTGAAATGACCAAATCTTTTGCGGTGGCATATACCCCATCTTCAACAAAATAACTGTACATTTTTTTTATGATATCAGTTTTTTATACCCTAGGTTTTTTTACAAATGAAAAAAAACTTTCATATAAATAAGCTGAAATTATTATTTTTTCATTTAAACAATACGTGCTTATATAAAACGTTGCAACAACCAAACATATCTACAAACTTAAGAAGTTTAAGAAAGAAAAAAAAAATGGCTACGAAAGAAGAAAAAACGAACGAAGCTTCCTATGAAGGACCCCATTCCATAACCTCATATGGTTCCCCTCTCATATGGGACTACAACGAAAAAGGAGAGGGATACGCGTACGGGATACGTGTACGGGATACGGATACGTATACGTCCAAATAGTTTAATTTCGATGACTTCAAACCCTTCAAACCCATTCAGGATAATGGTGATTCTGATATTGAAGATAGTTTGAAGGCAAATTTGGGTGGTGATGAAGATGATGAAAAAGTAAAGGAGGAAGAAGTATTTAATAGAAAGATGTTAAACACTATAAAAAAAAACAGTATATTTCCACTATGATCTTTATACTCTTCAACAGAATTTTCCAAATCAAAAATATATTTTACGAAACTGTATATACTCTCCCTCGGGTAATCTACCCATGTATAAATTATATTTTGAAGCGGTAGACGGGGAAATTCTTTGTCCGCTAAAATATATAACAACAATAATGATAACTGATGATTAATTACTTAGTTGTATTAATAATGGTAATTGAACTGAGTGGAGTGCAATTTGGTCTGAAATCAAACGCGTGATTACAAAATCGCACGACCGCGTAGCGGGAGTGCGATTTGTAATCGCAAGTTTGATTTCAGACCAAAATTGCACGACACGAAGTTCAATTGCCACTTTATTATATCCATTTTGAAATCATACCATTAAAAACAATATGCGACAGCGGAACCGGAAACGGTATTTAATTTAAACAAAGATCATGTGACAAAAATGTCATGTGACAAAATTCTCTAGAGCGTATAAAATCAGTCAACTAAAAAGCATCGTAATTATAAAAACAAAAACAGAGATTTAGTCAACTACAAAGTTCAATCCTCATTGTTCGATTCAATAATGTAAGCGGCCCTTCGTTTCTTGAAGTAATTGATGGTGCAACCCGTGTAATTTTGCATTGGGACAGTAGAACTGCTGGGGAAAGCAAAATTTGGTTGAAATAATGGAAATCCAACAGGCTGAATAGATAAGTCTTACAAAGGATTTTGTCAAGTTCTTCCGGCGCCATTGTTTCAATATTTGTGTTTTCAAGACGACGGGATGTGCACCAGCTTTTGAACACGTTCATCCATTGTTTTGTCGAGCGCGAGGTGTTTTTATTGACAGCAAAATACTTCAGTTCTTCTATGTCTTTGTTGGCAATTACTAGAAATCTGGAAACATCTATTTCTGCATGGTTTTGGCCTTCATTTGTTGGTGTTTGTTCATTTGTTTTGGTTTTGCTGGACTCGGGAGGACGTGAAACTTCAGCAATATTTGAGAAAAAATCAGTGATATTTTGGTTAAAGGTGACACCAAAAGATGACAAACTCTCTAACAGAAGTTCTTCACTTTCAAGCAGGTCATTGTCTCCATTTTTATGAAGAAAAGTGGAATTTTTAAAAAAATTCACAAAAAATAAAATGTTGTGTCTTTTTTCCCCTGTAATTTGATTGGTAAGTTTAATTCAGTGATTAAAGCTGATTAGTTGTTTTGGTTCAGTGTTTAGATCTGATTGGCTGAAAAAAGATGTGATTTAAAGCCCAAAATAGTGCGATTCGTGATTAAATCGCACTGCTAAGAGCCAATCAGATTGCAAGTATCACCAGTGATTTCAAAATGGATATAATAAATAAGGAAATGTATTTAGATTAATAAAAAAATAAAAATAAAATTTTGTTTTCAAAAAAAAATATTTTTTATTGTGTGTTAAAGTACATTTCATCTATTTAGATAAATATATTTCATCTATTTAAAAACACCAAATAATTTTTTAAGACATCTAAAAATATTTTGATAAAATATCATTTTTAAAAATACCGTAACTAGGGAATATCAGTCATTCGGCCATAAGATGGCGTCGAGGTAAGAGCTCCATGACGGAAATTATATATATATATATATAAATAACAAATAAACCCACTTTATTGTTAAACTCGCTTCACTAATAGACGTTACGGCTCCCTGTGGCATCACGTTACCCGCCTGGTTCATCACTCAATCGCTATTCAATCCAATAAAAACAGTCCGACGAGCGCGAGCAACAAGTTAATACTACCGTAGACTTGCAATCTGCAGTTTAGCGAAAAAACTGCCTTGCTATAGTACACTGCCCAATCTTTAACGCTTGATGATTTTGTCGTCTTATATGACATGTTGGCATATTGAATCAATATGATTTGTCGATTTATGCCCACAGGCAGTGAAAGGTAGCGAGACTCCAAATATATACATACTCCAATTTAAAAGCTCTTGGTATATGACTGTGTTTCTGGAGCATTCTAACTCGCACAATTAATTCAACAAACAAGTAATTTACGCCGGAAATACGCGCGCCGATGTACGTTGCTAAAAATCACCACCTTTTCACTTTGCTATACAGTATATCACAAACACTGTCTACGCAATATTCTACTTTTTTACTATACTCGGATATTCTATCGCTGCGATATCCTAACCTTAAGTAGTTTCGTCAAGGCCTCCATCACGAAATGGTAAGTAATTTGCTTCCTTTTTTACCGTCGATCAGTAACCATGTCCATGACCTTACTTATTTTATCTAAGACCCGTTTTTCCAGTCGTATTACTTTACATTTTAAAGGTCATACTCTGATGGACGCCTAGGCTCGAAAGTTAGTGTTTCGTTACTAAAAATCTTGGCAGTTTACCACCTTTTCACTTCGCAATTTGTCATTTACACTCGTTCTTAATAACGACGCACAGCCATACATGTCGTTGAAGTAAGAATCGATATCATACAATAAAGAATGTAGTTTGACCAACTCAGATAAAACACTCTTACAATAATGTATAAATCTTATCACCGTTTTCCGACACAATAGCGTCCAGAATACTCATTGAATAGATCTAATTTCATTTGCTTTCGTGTTCTTACGATCGGGAGAGATCGGAATCCGAAGTGTACGGTCGCCAATACTCTTGCGGTTGCGGTCGAATGTGTCGACCGCAAGATCACCGCAACCGAACCGCAACCGAACCGCAAACGAACCGCAACCGAACCCCAATCTAACTGCAACCGAACCGCAAATGAACCGCAACCGAACCGCAACCTCAGTGTTAGGTTAATTCTAGGCAGTACTGTATTTATTTTTTATTATACAAGGTAAAAGACTTGAGTTACTTTAGTTCGGTAAAACTGCATTGTTTGGATAAGGAAAAAGAAACAAACAAAAATACTTTAGTTTTTGTTTAATATAGTTATTTCCAGCTTAGTTGAATCAAATTCTGTATTAGTTTTCCATTTTCCAGTTAATAATGAAGCAAAAATCACGATAAATTATTTTAGCATTTAGGATTCCGTGACCGTGGTCAAAATATAGTAAAATTCCGCCCGCTGCTGCAGCCAATCAGTTGCAGGAAAGGCTAGGATTCCGCCCGCTCACGATACAAAAAATATATATAATATAATATAATAATAATAATAAAAATAATAATATAATATAATTTATTATATAAAATAGAGTATATATAAACATATATATATAAACTAATAAAAGTGATAATCCCATATGTGTGATTATTTATGGTAATCGCACATGTAACGATTATCACTGATACAGCACTATAGTTTAAAGCTGTTTTTTCTAAGCAGTTGGACATTTTTATATAGTAAACAGAAAAATACATGGATGCTTGGAAATATGAAATTTATTTCCCGTGTTAACCAGGATATCTCACTCATTCGATTCAACACACCATGTATTATTCTCTATATAATATTAAAAAAACTCATTAATAATGCATGAAGAAAACACAAAGGAAAATCACCACCGTGTCGTATCTTTATATGTGATAAAGATTCATCCTAATTTACATAAACTTTAGCTTTGATTTTCTCGGCTTAGACAACGTTATTTTTCAAAATTACTACGCCAACGAACTTACCAAATGCTGGTCGTTTTTTAAGCCGTTTAAAACACTCGCAGCAGTGTTTTATCAGATATAAAACACTCGGCATCGCCTCGTGTTTTGTATCTGATAAAACACTGCTGCTCGTGTTTTAAACATTACATAATATAATAATAATATAATAATAATATAATAATAATATAATAATATAATAATGTAATAATATAATATAATATAATATAATATAATATAATGTAATATACTATAATGTAATATAATATAATATAATAACACAAATAGTTATATAGTTTGATTTGGCTTCCTGTGGTTGCAGTGCTGAAATTTGAGATGGTCGGAGATCTGTAAAATTATTATATTAAATTATTAAAGACTTATCAAATCGTTGAAAACAATTTAGTAATTTTTAATTATTAAATTTTTGTATTACGAAATCCTCGTATTCGTACGTGATCTTTGTAGATTTTAAGATGAGCAGTTGTTTTGTTTTTTTGTATGGTGTGAGTTAACACTACAGATCATGTTTTATTTCACATATGCTCTGAAGTCAGGAGACAATGCCTGAACAGGTGGAAATCTCAGCAGTTGGCAATAACGATTTACGTGGTGTTTCCACAAAGTTCATTCGCTTTTTTTAATTTGTACTTAAATTCTTTCATAGTCTAAAGTCAGAGCACAAGATCAGCATTTTCCAAAAACCTGTGAACGAGCTTAACCATCAATATGGAATGTCCATGGAGTTTGTTGCAGTTGAAAGGTATGTATCGTGTTTTCTTTTCAGTAATAAATTATTTGTTCCATATTCTCTAATTTTATAAATTAAGGGTGATTATGTACATTAAATCTTAAAGGTGCAGTCCAGTCCGTTCTGCGCATGTATGATATTTCAAACGTTGGGGACCCCACATGTCAACAAACTTTAACGGAATAGATTTGCGACAGTTCGAAAGAGAGTATTCGTTAAATGTGGCGAAGGCACGAGTGGTAGTTTGATATATTATCCACATTTATGAACCAAACAGCTTCTTATAACACGCTTTTTAGGCGGAAAAGCTCAAGCGTGTGAAAAAAATCCGAAATACTTCATGTTCAATGTTTATATAACGCAATGTAAACAAACGATGTAAACAGAAACATGGACATGCGCAGAACGGACTGGACGGCACCTTTAAAATTATTTTTAAAATTATTTTTGTGGCATTAAGACAAGAACATGTATGTTTAGTGCTTTGCATGATTATATTTATTGTGTACACACTATTTTGGTCTAAATTATGGAAAATGCGCATCACGTATGTCATGAACTCTTTATTCACCAAAAAATTGCATATAGTCTTTTTTCAAATAATTTGAACCATTAATTTGGTAAATATTCTTTTATGTACATCACCATACGCCTTTCTGGGCTCGTTCGTGTTTCTCCAATTCAAATTAATATTTTGCTCCCAAGAAGGCTGAAAGGCTAATTAAGATACACATAACAGAATATTTAAAATGTGTGCCATTATAAAAGAGGTCTATTGGTATGTATATAGATGTTTCATTGGAAGTTTCTAATATGAACGTTGACCAGGCAAACGTTGCTGAAGTTATGATGGCATCCTACTGTATATTTCCAATGAAGATAGTGACTCTTCACAATCGCAGAGTACTGAATTGAAAAATATTAAGAGAAGGCTGGACAAATTCCATCAGAAACATTAACAGATCAAGTGGCAAAAAGAACATTGGCAAGAGTAATTGGGGGAAATTCTGAAAGAGAAAACCAGAGAACTGTCCAAAATATATTGTACAACAGAAGCACCAGAGGCAACCGATGTCCAATAATTCACCATAATGTACGCAATTGGAGTTGGCTGACAAATATTGAAAACAGACTTCAAATATAGACAGCTACAGTTGTACTGTTTTATTGATTTCCAACTGAAACTGGTCTGTGCAAATTAAGGCTTTGTCTGCCTCGTTGTAGATTAAAATTTGCTTTTAACAAACATAATAATAACTTACACTTACTGAAATTAAATAAGGCCTTATTATAAGTGGCCACTTAACGTTATTTTGATGGTAATACTGTACATTAGTAATATATATATTTAGACGATATCAAAATGTGACATACCTCATGATGTCATTGATATACATGAATATGCTAATACCAGAATAAAAATATTGTAAATTGTACAATGTATATTTTGTTTTGATTTTTTTCCCAAACTGGTGCGATAATTGTACCAAGGTTGATAAAGCAATCATTAACACTGCTTTACACACCTTGAACGGTGTTAAATCTGTGATTTCGTGCTGTGATTACACGTATTTAACAACGCGGTGTACGTAAAGTTGTATAAATGTGCGCGAACGTTAAACAATGGTGTTAAACATGGATTATAAACGTGATTGAAGGTATCATTACACGTATTTAACAATGCGGTGTAAAGGGAGATAAATGTGCGCGAACTTTAATCAATGGTGTTAAACATGGATAAACGTGATTGAAGGTATCTTTACACGTATTTAACAACGAGGTGTAAAGGGAGATAAATGTGCGCGAACTTTAATCAATGGTGTTAAAGTATGGTAAATGGAAATTTAACATTGTTTATTCGCTTTTAAACTGACAGTTTAAATGTAGCTTTATCAAGATTTATAACGTCTTTACACAGGGGGTGTAAAGCCGTCATTACACAGCTTTATTATTGTGGTATAAAGGTGTGTAAAGGGACCTTTCACACCATTAGTCCATTACGCTATATGATTAAAGCTGGATAAAGCAATCATTAACACTACTTTACACCAGCATTAACCTGTGGTTAAATCTGCGATTTCGTCCTGTGTAATACTCAACGAAAGTATTTTATTCGTCGATATATGGACAATGATGTAGAGACATTGGTATTGCTTCCTTCGCCACATTTAATATACTCTATATTTCATTTAAATAGTAATCACACGGATAGTTGGTTTATACCCATTCTCAATAATAACCATCCAAGAGATGATTTATATCAATATATGTGTCTTACAATGAATGAATTGCAATTGTCGAAGGGAATACGTAAACCTGCGGTACTTATCAAGAGTTATATCGCAAGATTAATTTATAATCTTAAGGGTCGATATGATATTGAATTTGTATACGTAATCCTCTATCTGATAAGTATTGCCCCGTATTATTTTGTCGCAGCACTTAATTATGCTCATAATTTAGAGAGATTTGAAATGATTGTATATGAATTGGGTGCTTGCTTTATTTATTATTGTGACCGCCATTGCCCGACAGGAATGATTAAACAGAATAGACGATATTTATATAATATCGATAAGCTATGTGTGAAAATACGGTATAGGGAAAAGACCCATTGCTGTTATAAGAATTGTAAACAATTGTCTTATTTTTATACAACCGATAGCTATTCATTTGATAGTTATCAAATACATTTATTTTCTGAATTAGTACACAAAGGATGTCGTATTGACGAGAGTAGACCCATTGGATTAACTCTAAATACCCCCAATCTAAATATATTACATGATCATAAGATAATGGTCACTCTTCAAAGCAATAAGCAAGTCAATAGTATTGTTATTGAATGTTGTATTGACGCCTATATAACACATTTGTATAATAATTATGACGATATTCGATTATTTCCAAACATTATGTAAATAAGTGAATTGTTCAAATATATTTACATATCTCAACGAGAAATGTTGTGAAGTATCGTATCCAATTTGGGGAATAACACGTTAATGGTTGCGACGGTACGGTGTCGGGAAATAATATTGTTTTTGACGTGAATTTCTAAAGTCCAAAATGGTGAGTCGTACTAAATATTTAATAGTTTCCTCATCACACGGATCCAAATGTTTATTTTTGAAGTAATGGAGAAGTAAGACGTAAAAAACGAATATGTGTCCAATTTCATGTCTTCCCATTAAATGATAGACTTGTTCCAGTTGCTGATTATCTTTTAAAAATGAGATCATATAGGTTTGATAAAATAATTCTTGATCTTTGCTACATTTCACGATAGAATCTTTTATCTTTTTATTAAGTCGAATGTGAAAACGTTGCAATTCTTGTTCAATAATAATCCACACACACTCCATGATGATCAAAAGGTTTTTATTAATTTTACAAAAAAGCATTTATTTTATATATCAAACATTTTTCTTTACATTTAATTTTCGTTTGGATTGATTTTGCAGTTTCTTTTTCTCATCTTTATTAATATCACAAATATAACGTTTCTCCATGAGATCAGAATTGGTTTTTTTATTTCTCCATTTCAAATATTGTTTATTAATATAAAGTTTCTCTTTGTAGAGTTCTTTTAATTCACGAAATTTATCGAATCGATGGCATACAACGTCTTGATCAAAATTACAAAATATAGTGACCGGTTTCTCTTCGTGAGCAAATTCACAGCCTTTATCTCTTTTCATATAGATTAAGGACCGTTTGAAACATTTTTTCTTCAATGGTGGTTCGTTGCTACTATCATCCAATGTTTCAGATTCTTTTATTTCAATAGCAGCTGTTGCGAGGACTTCAGG
Organism: Chrysogorgia sp. JL179-B06; assembly: GCA_035772405.1. Classification (NCBI taxonomy): domain Eukaryota; kingdom Metazoa; phylum Cnidaria; class Anthozoa; order Scleralcyonacea; family Chrysogorgiidae; genus Chrysogorgia; species Chrysogorgia sp. JL179-B06. Next base: position 63,298 of record JAYKKM010000375.1, read on the forward strand.
GGATGTTGATGGTGGCGGTGATGATAGTGTTGGAGGAGGTGGGGTACATACAGGAATTGGAGGGAGAGGTAGGTGTAAGTGGTAGTTGAGGATCGGTAAGGATAAATTCATTGACCATGTCTTGGTATATATTAGCGATTGTAGATTCCGTGGTGTGTCCAAAGAAATCAATTGGCATGTCAAGTATATATTCTTGAACGGGGTTGTTTTCCTCTGCGGGTAGTGGTAGTATTTCTTCAGGTGTAGCATTTCGTTTTAATTCTTTCCTGAACATTTTTTCTCCTTGGTTTTTTATTTCTAGCATTCGAGCAACGTCTTTTCCTTGACTTGACATACTTCGTTTCGTTTGTTTCGTACGGGCCATCGTTATAATGAAATATTTTTTGAAAGGTTGAAATATATATTGTTTTCTAAACAATTGAAGCTTTCTCATTGGTGGATAGGACAATCCATAAACTATTCGCTTTTTACAAAGTTTTTTTTACAAACCAAACTAATAAAGGTTCTTAAATTTAATATTTGCACGATAGTCCAATTCTCGCGATTAAATATTCATGTGTTAGCTAAATCAGATCACCGAATTAAAAAAAAGCCAAAATAAACTACAACAGTCGATATTTATTTAAAAGATTAAAGTGCCCATGACCCCAATTACGATATTACTGATATAGATGCTACATGAAGTGAAAAGTTGAATGCCAAAATATTTTATGATTTGAGCTTTGTGTTAATGTGCTATAAAGATTTGTTTGTCAGAAATGGTAATGAGTGTGACGTCATTTACGGCATTTGGCTTTCTTTTCTGCTTTCCGTGTGATAGACTGGTTGAGGATTTGAGTGAAAAAGTTGATAAAATCTTTACTATAGCGGTCAAGTACATCATCAACGTTTGAGTTAGATTAATTTGCTTTAACAGTAGAGTATTGTCTCCGAAATGATGCCGTAAATGACGTCACATTCATTAGCATTTCTGACAAACAAATCTTTATAAGCTCAAATCATAAAATATTTTGGCATTAAACTTTTCACTTCATGTAGCATCTATATCAGTAATATCGTATTTGAGGTCATGGGCACTTTAACTTTATCAACCATTTAACAACAGCATCGTTGGATAAACGTCATAGCGCGCAATATTAGTTTTTCATATTGCACCAGGTGACGTCAATCTGCAATTAAATTTAAGAACCTTTATTAGTTTGGCTTGTAAAAACGTTTGTAAAGCGAATAGCTTATGGTCGGTTTCAAAAATAAATGAAAAAGCTGTAAATATTTTGAAAAATAAATATATATTATTTCATTGGGGCGAGCCCCTTAGTTGTGGTATCAAGCGCGACTCTGATCGTACGGGCACGTGCACAGGACGAAATTTAAGAATTAAGTTCACTTAAAGCTTACTTAAAGAGGCTATGTCACGATCTGCCTGGTTACTCAGCTAAGCGTACTTTTTGATTTTTGATTCGGAATCCAAAATCAAAGCGAAGCGAAAGCTAAACGATTTATTCGATTAGTATTTGTTATTTTCATGTTGGTGGGTTATTTTGGACGAGTTATAAGTAAAGCGTAATGACAATTTAATGTCTAATCGCGGTGGGAAAGGAGAAGGAGCTGGAAGGCCACGATTGCCGTATACTATCTTGAACAAAAAATCAACAAGGACGCTTAGCTGAGTAACCAGGAAAATCGTGACATAGCCCCTTTAAAGACCTATTAGCGAACCATTTAGGGTAGATTTAAGGTCTAACTTAAAGGCACTTAGCGAACCATTTAAGGAACTTTAGCAAACCATTATTAGTGGGTAATTAAGTGCTTAAATGCCACTTAAAGTTAAAGATTAACTTTAAGAACATTTAAGGTCACCTTAAATGTCCTTAAATTTTAAATTTTTTCCTGTGGTGCACGCCATTCGTACCCATCTTCTTCTCCGGTTGGACATTTCCACATCTAATTCACCGGCCATGTCCATGACTATGGATCAGTCAAGGTCTGACCATGCATCTTCTCCGGTCGGATATTTTTACATCTACTTCACCGGTACTTTTCTGATGCAATAAACATTATCGACACAAGAGGACTCCAGCTGTGTTTATATATTATCAACATACCAAAATATATTTACAACCTGTACGACTCGTTCTTTAAAAACCTCATTCGACTTATAAACGCGAATGATGCATTTGCGTAAACTACGACAATAACAACATATCGTATTGCCGACAATAATATTAGTTATATTTTGTTATACTTTGTTTTGTTATACGCATTGTTTTGTTATATTGAACGCTTAAGCCTGGTTTCCATATGATCGCTACCATCGCTACGATCGCTCAAGTTTAAAACCAGCGATCGCGGCGATCGTCGTGTTTCCATATAATCGCTACGATCGCTACGATCACTCAATTTTAAAACCGACGATCGTAGGACGATCATGGACGAAGTAAACAAAGACAACTTTCAGCACAGCTTTTTATTCTTTATAGTGCTTATCAGTAAGGCCAGCAATTCCAAACGTCTAATACACATTAGGTTCGACAATATTCGACGTCGGAAACGATTAAGCTCGGCACAATTAGAACACTAAACCGTCCAAACAATACTGTTAACTGGTATTATAAAATAACATGTATACAACAAGCAATCTGATTGGTTAATACCTTACCGTGCACGGAAATGTTCATGCCATATAGCCCGGGGTTTTTAAAATGTCGGACAATACAAATTTTTCGAGGTTTGAATTTGACAATAATAATATCATAAATGAGAGCGAAATTAATGAAAACAACCAACGGAGATTCGCCCTAACTACAGAGGAAGACGTTAACGAGTTGGTCTCAAATGCACAAGCACAAAATACAAGACAATTTACGCTGTCAAAACTTTTAAAGGTAAGTTTGTTTACACGCGATAGACTGTATAATAACAACATTCCCAATTCACAAGCGAAATAATAAAATTTCCACAAATAAAACGTTAATATTATGTTTTCAAGAATGGGCCAAAGTCCGTCAAATTACAACAGAGTTGCACGAAATGGATAATGAGACATTGGACAGCCATTTACGATTGTTTTACGCCGAAGTAAAAAACCTGGCTGGGGAGGACTACAGCAAGTCAACCCTACTCGGTTTAAGGTATGGTTTAGAGAGATATCTCAACTCCCCACCACACATGCAACAAAGGTGTGACAATATCTGGAAACCCAGAATTTAAGAGGTCCAACCTTGTCCTCAACGCGAAGCTTAAATCGCTCAAAAAGGATGGTAAAGAAAACGTAAAGCACAAACCTCCCCTCGAGCCCGAAGACTTGGAAAAGCTGAAGACAAGCGGTGTATTTGATTCCTCAAATCCCCATGGACTGCAGCGAAATGTCTGGTTCCACACCGTGTTGGTTTGGTATCGTCGCGGTCGCGAAGGTCAGAGAAATTTGACAAAAGAGAGCTTCATCTTTGCACAAGATCCGACTGGTGAGGAATATGCAACAATAACACATTGCGAAGCATCCAAAAATCACCCAGGGGGAGTAAAGGATACCTAGAGTTTCCAACATATGGGTCGAATGTACAGGACGAAGGAGGAAAACGACGGGTACACAGCGTTAAAGCTCTACACCAGCAAGTTAAATCCGGCATGCGAAGCTTTCTTTCAGTACCCGAAGCGTAAATGGAGGCCAACTGATGCAACCTGGTACGAAAATCGTCCTCTTGGCGTTAACAAACTCGGCGAAATGATGAAGAATATAAGTGCAGCTGCTGGTTTGTCCACGATCTACACAAACCACTGTGTAAGAGCCACTTCAATTACCCTTTGGTCAAACACTGGCTTAACCAACCGACACATAATGTCAATTTCGGGCCATCGAAATGAGCAGTCCCTGCATCACTACAACCGTTAGACCATCAACCTCACAACTTAAGCGCTGCAGTGAAGTTCTGTCACAAGCTCTTGGCGATGAAACAAGTGTCATATGCCTCAGCCATGACAACAACAACCTCGACTTCTCACTCTCAGTCTTCCAGCGTTCAGATCGGAAATCTTCCGAACTTTGATTCTATGTTTAGCGGTTGTTCCATCGGGAATGTAAATGTTAACTTCAGTCTGCAATAGTGAACTTGAACTGAACTCTTGTTATATTTTAAAACGTTGTAAAACCTTGCTCTATATATATTTGCGATCATTTATTTTCAGTAATCTTCAGGTCGAAGGACAATCGTGGGGGGTAGAGATGTACTCTCTTTTGATTGGTAGTTGAGAGTTGTTGTGAGAATTGCATGCTTCATCAATTATTTAAATAAAGTTTACCGTTGTTTCACTGTCGTTATTTTATAAAACAAATACCAAATGGTTTTCCGTGCAGGATAGCGTGATCCAAACACTTGGGATGTTGCTCGACTTTCGAAAAGCTAAAAAACACTCGCCTAGGCGGCTCGTGTTTTTTTTTACGCTTTTCGAAAGTCTCGCAACATCCCGCGTGTTTGAATCACGCTATCCCGCACGGAAAACCATTTGGTATTCCTTTAATAATATTCAACATTTTTACAAGATTCTGGTTTAACATCGTTAGAACATGAAAGACAGTGGCTGAAAGGGCAATTGACGCTAATCACTTAGTTAAAATTTAATCGACTGTTCTGTTTCAAATTAGTTGAAAAGACTCTGTCCATAAAATTCCCACTAAACAGGAAAAAGCTAATCGCCTTTTGAACAATTGACCCATGTATTATAATACTACATTTTTTACTTGAATTGAGAGATATTTGTACTATTAAAACCCATATTCTATTTGTTGTGTATTATTTTAATTTTCTTCTAATGCAATCCTAATTACACATTAACCAGAACAAAAATCCTTGTTCATCATTTCCATTCTCTTATATTATCATAAACGTACCTCATAACATTAAATAACATAACAGAAGACAATACAATATACAGGCATAAAGGGGGGTCTGATCTTCTCAGGCTATGTGATCGTGTGACCAGATCTGAGTTCAGCTAACACATGAATATTTGAATTGGATTATCGTGTCTTCGTGTGCGCTAGTTTCCCACGTATACAAGATCCGTTTTAGCTAACTATTTTTGAAACCGACCATTCGCTTTTTACAAAGGTTTAGTTTAGTTTAAAGAATTTTGCCACGAATACAATTGTGACAGGGATGAGAAACATAACTTGCGTTCCAATTGAGATCAAACCCCGAGACAGTACAAGATTAAGTATTAGTATTAAGGTTGATTGATTATCAGGGGCGGATCCAGGGGGTTGCAACCGTTGCATTTGCAACGGTCAGATTTTCCAAATTAAATATGCTAATTATGCCATTCCGAGATAAGAATGCTGGCCAGTAATCTGCATCAGACAATCTTGCTTTTCAAATTTGTTATTCAAAATGATTCGATAACTTGTAGTACATTGAGACTATTGTATAATGCTCCTAATACGTCTTATTATTATTATTTTGCATCGCACATCGCGTGGGTTACGCCGGCTACGTGTCGTCCGAAGATGCCGTCTTGCTTTGATTCAAAATAACTCGATTACTTGAAGTATTCGTAGACCATATTCTAGTTTTGCGTAACATCTGTCAGGGTATGGCAGCCCCGTTGCTAAGCTCTCTGAAGGTTGGAGACTATAGCAACATGCTCCATTTCCGCTACGGTCAGATAAAAATAACCCGTTGCAGATGCTATTTTTAGTAAAGTATGCGACGGTCAAGGGTTGCAGACCAATCAAAAGGCTACAATCGCATGACGTTTGCGACGGTCAGCTACGGTCAGATTCCCCCCCATTCAAAAAATCAAGCAAACCACTCCTGATTCAGGCCGGGACGATGTTAAATATCAGACTCAGCAAAATTGCGCCAAATGACGATGAATTCCAACAACGTTTTACAGTAGCTGTATACATTGCGAGGAAACACTCGACGAAGAGAGAAGACAAGCAATAGCATAGTCCGTATTATTACATTTTAAACTTCCGTTTCCCGAAAATCATGCAGGAATGATTGATGCTCCGTGGACTGAGGTAAGTTATGAGTAATAAACGTTTTATAATATATTCATGTGAATATGTAAATTTTGCCTGTCGGAATATTATATAGAGCTTGTTTTGTCCTCTTTCAGTCTGAATATATTTTGTATTTTCAAAATTCTCGAAAGTACCGACTCATATATAGTGGACTCGCTGAGGGAGATGGAAATTATCTAATATTATATGTTATATAGATATAGATAAAAATTATATCTTAATGAGCAGTAATATTTTTATCTTCACATGTGAAGTTATATCATGGATATTTTATCAATTTCAATATAATACATATAGAGGATATTACACGGTGGTGCGAAGATATGAATTTTATCTTCGAATGGTGAAAACAATGAGTAAAATATTGTTTTTACCACTCGAAGATAAAATTCATATCTTCAAGCAACCTTGTAATTTTCCTTTTATTATATAGATTCAATGCAAAAGGTGGGAAAATATTTATGGAAAATATGTCACTGCACATATTTCTTAGTAATACACTCCCATCTATATAATAAAAACACAATATTAGTGATCAATACTCGAAGATAAATTTGTATCTCATCACGGTCATGCATGTAATATCCTCAATTTATTTTTTACCTCAATTTATTTTGTTACACTGGGTAATTTAATCCCTAAATGCCCTGGCCTTGAAACAGGGAAACTTTTTAATATTCCCTCAAAACAGGGAAAATGTCTATTAAATGTTTCCCTCATCAGCATGCATGACTCGAACATGCACTTGGTTGACAGTTTGCATGGAATTTCAAACAATACAAATTATATTTCATCTGTAAGCTATTACAAACTAATTAATACCTTGTCATGCAGGGAAATCAGTGATTAAGGCCCCAGTAAAGTTACACCATACTGGATTGCTACCTTGCAATCCAGCATACAAATCATAGCGAAAATGTGTATGAGCCAATAACAAGGTCTCTTGTAAACTAAGGACTTTATTATTAGCTGCTCATGCACTTTCATTCCTTTTCAAGCTTTTGATTCCTACAACGTCCTACCACTTCACTCCCACTGATACTCCATTGAGCATTAAACCTGCATACACCCTAACCTTGACTAGTACTTACTCCCTCTTGCTCAGTCTGTTGGCTGCTCAACTGTGAACATAGCAAATGATTTAACATTTTCACATCTCATTAATTATTAGTTTGTTTTTCCCCATGCATTTGATTGGCTACTTTCAACTTATGTCACCCTTTTGGCTTATATAAGGCCCCTATTTATTTTATTTCACCACATTTTACTCTGATGAAGGGCTCTTTTTACTGCAGAACCAAGATGATTTTGAACTGATTATCCTTCCTAACCAAGATGATTTTAACTTTCCTAACTACTATTTTGCTGTTTGAACCTAGACGATATTGACTTACTCTTACATGTAAATATACCATTATCACATTATGCTGCAGAACCAAGATGATTTTCATGAACTGGTTATCCTTCCTAACTACCATTAACCATTTTGCTGCTGGACCTACATATAGATGATTTTGAACTGATTATCCTTCCTAATTGCCATTTTGCTGCAGAACCAAGATGATTTTTACCTGATGATTGTTCCTAACTATTATTTTACTGCTGGACCAAGATTATTTTGAACTTAATTATACATTGTCTACATGTAAATACCATTAACTGTAGAACCAAGATTATTTTGTACTTTTTACACTTCCTACTATACATGTAACTATCATTTTGCTGCAGAACCAAGATGATTTTGAGATGATCATCCTTCCTAACCAAGTGATTTTAACTGATTATCCTTCCTAACTATATACATGTAACTACAATTATTATGCTGTTGCTTGACCTTTTATATAATATTGGTGTGGAGAATTCTTTTTAAATAAAAGGCAACAAAAATATTTTCCTGCAGTAAGGACTGTAAAACAAAGGTTCCACACTATAAATTTAAAGGCTATGTCACGATCTGCCTGGTTACTCAGCTAAGCGTACTTTTTTATTTTGATTCGGAATCCAAAATCGAAGCGAAAGCTAAACGATTTATTCGATTAGTATTTGTTATTTTCATGTTGGTGGGTTATTTTTGACGCGTTATAAGTAAAGCGTAATGACAATTTAATGTCTAATCATGGTGTGAAACGAGAAGGAGCTGGAAGCTGAAATTAGTGCTGGCTGAGTAACCAGGCAAATCGTGACATAGCCTCTTTAAGGAGAAATGTGTGAAGAGAACGTGATTTGGGTTCAAAAATATACAGTGTTTTTAGTTTAAAAAGTGTTGTCAAAATGAAGGAAATAGCGTTTCAGAGGTTGTAGAATTTCAAAATTTTTAGGGGGGGCATGCCCCCTAACCCCCCTAGAAGGATCGCGCCGAAGGCGCGATATCTTCATTCACTGCAACGGTCAGATTTTAGGCTGGATCCGCCCCTGATTATAGATTAGTGAGAAGGAAGAAAAACCGGAGAACCCGGAGAAAAACCCTAGAAGTACAGGAGAGAACCAACAACTCTACTCACATGAGTCTAAAGCCAGCTCGGGAATGATACCGGGCAGTCACCCATCCAGGTGCGCACCGCGTCGGACCGAGCTTAACTTAAAGTGCACCTGACATCAAAATTTTTTATTGTCTTATTTGGAAGAACTTTTAAAATGATAAAGTAACTTATTTTGAAGATTTTCGTTTCTTCGCTTTCTTTTTGAGATATATCAGTTTGTTTGCTATGCAAATGTCCGAAATTTACGTCACACATGCATGATGAGTTATCAGAGAGTGTTATATATATTTGCGTTCATGAAATAAAAACACTAAAGTGTGAATAACACGTGTGCGTGTTTCTCCCACAACACCAATCCTCTCAATTTTAAAGGATTTCGTTCGAGAATGAAAGAGATACACACATTTCTCCAATAAGTCATTATGCATGTGTGACGTAAATTCCGGACATTTGCATATCAAACAAACTGTTATATCTCAAAAAGAAAGCAAAGAAACGAAAATCGTCAAAAGAAGTTTCTTTATCGTTTTAAAAGTTCTTCCAAATAAGACAATAACATTTTTTGATGTCAGGTGCACTTTAAGTCTCCTAGGTGAGAAGGAACGCGCTAACCACATATGCCACCCGTGCTACCCAACAAAGGTTCTTAAATTAATAAAAACTAATAAAATATCATTAAAACTAATAAAGGTTCTTAAATTTAATATTTGCACAATAGTCCAATTCCCGCGATCAAATAATCATGTGTTAGCTAAATCAGATCGCTAAATTTAAAAAAAAACAAAATAAATAACAGCAGTCGACATTTATTTAAAAGATTAACTTTTTTATTTTTATTTATTTTTTTATTTTTATAAATATATAAATATTTTTTACTTTATCACCTATTAAACAACTGCATCGTGGGAAAAACGTCATAGCGTGCAATATTAGTTTTTCATATTGTACCAGGTGACGTCAATCGTGCAATTAAATGTAAGAACCTTTATTAGTTTAGTTTTGTAAACAACCTTTGTTAAAAGCGAATAGTTGTAATTATCCAGTATTCATCAGTAACTCTACAGGAAGGCCGCTAAGTTGCATTTTTCGCAACTGGTCCCGGTTTGGTCTTAAAATGTATGTATTCCAACACTCGAAATTTTCCTTCATTATAAAAGTAATAGTTTGACGGATTGACTGCCATCACTCATTACGCAGCAAGAACTTGAAGAAACACGTTTTCTCCCACTTGCGCGGGAACGTATTGTTAGCGCTGTGTGCCATTAGAGTAAGCAAAAAATCAAAGATGGCGGACAATCCGAACGGCAAACAACAGTGAGGAAAGTTCTAAATTAAAAATAAGGTGCTTTTGGGCGTCATTGGAGCGTGGCGAAAGGTTTTGGAATACTTTACTGACAGAGATGAAATTTTCTGTGGAGCGGGAGTGAATTAATGCTGTTAGATGGAGCAGAAAATAAGCCAGATTATGGCAAGAAAGAGATGGATGTCATGGATCCCTTACTCGAAGAAGTTGAGGGGAATAAACTCGAAATGGTTGGTCCCTAGCCTTGGTGGATTCATGTTTGAAGGAGGTTGCAAAATCATTTCGCAAAAGCTGTGTCGTTCAAAGGCTACTGGTTTATTATTCCCTGGCAAGTGCCATACCTCAATTGAGTGGATAACTCAATTTAATACTTTTTCTTTTGTCTTGACTGCAAAATCAAGCAAAATATTTCGCCTGATTTGAGCGGTATTTGAACTCGCACCTTCAAGATACCAGTTAGCTCTCTACCTGTTGAGCTATCAAACCGCATAGTGATTGGAGGCGTGTTTTATTGTGACAACTTAACACTCATATCTCAACAGGTTGAGTGGTGAGCTGGTTTCCCTTTTGAGTTCAATTATTTTTATTGATTTAGCAGTGTAAGAAATCATGAAAATGTCCGTATGTTTCTCTGAGGATGATTCTGAAACAAGGAAGAAATCTAGTTGTGAAAGGGATAATCTGATTGATTCATGCTTTCACTAAGTGTGGTGGTCTTAGTATTTTACTCTGGCCAACACCAGATGATTTCAGTTGTAAAAAGCAAAACCCTTAGGGGATAAATACATGGAATCGGGCTGGTAGGGTTATTGACACAATTGATTGTAGGATCTTACGGGGCTTTCCATTTACACGATCAGACTGGTTAGTCCGGAAAAATGTACCTCGTCTTGATTAGGCCCAAATTTTCCTGGTAGACCAGCCGCACTCCTAAAACGTATCGTGTTCGATTTAGCAAAATATTGCCGGACAGACCGATCTGGTCGTGTAATTGGAAAGCCCTATTAGCTTTATACTGTGAAACATGTATAAACTAAATTTGGGATCAATATTAGATTTACTTAATTATAAACAAAAACCTAAATTTGTTTTAGATTTTTGTGAATTGCATGAGCTCAGTTAACTGGGTCAGCCCGGTCCATGTACTCGTCCCCTTATTTTTGGCTATAAAAGCTGGATTGTTTTTTAAGCACAAGAGAGAGACCAACTATTGATTAATGGGCTAAATACTATTCCTTTGACCTATTTATGCAAAGACAGCCTTGATTATGTTATTCTGGCTAAAACTAGATAATTTTATTCAGCAAAAGGGAAGTGTTGGCAAGAATATTTGTTTATAGTCAGTTTTGTTTCTTGTCTGACTAATGCACCTATCAATGTTAAACTCAAAAGGGGGGGGGGGGTATTGGGCATATGTGGGGCATTTGATATTTCATGCAATTTCGTAATCAAATTCCCCACAGTATAAAAGACTAGTATAAAAATCAAATGGCCCTTCCCTCAGGGCAAAAATAACAATCAAAGTCCCGGGGGCGTAACATTGATTGGTGTATAATAGTACCCATAATAAATGTTTGCTAATAAAGCTATTAATAGAAATAAAAGTTTTCATATGAAACCTGTGTTGTGGTTTGTTCCTTTAATGTTTACTATTACAGGGCCTATAAAAATCTAATTAAAATCAACACCTACATGTACATCTGTAAACCCCCTATACAGTAGATGAGCATGGCCTGCTCATAAGGTAAAGTAAACACAATACAAAATATGTTTAAACAATACCAATATTGTATTACATACATACATACATACATTATGAAACTCACTCCCCATGTGGCATGCTGCCGGAAAAGCGTAAAAATTCTCCCATCGGCAATAATATGCGTCAGCAAACATATTTACTTGGTCAGCGGATATGACGTAACATTTAACGACGGACTCGCAACTCATAAAAGCACCTAGTTTGGCTTGGAAAACACAATAATCTATTTTCAATGTAAAGCTGGTTAAAATGAAATATCTAAGATAAACCTTTGTTCTAGTAATTAAAGAAAGAATTATTGCCATACGTCAGTTTTTCTTCAGAGAATTACCTTGCTTCCGTGATGTGTCCTATCCGTATGCCATGGTCAATTCCCTATTTAAACTGCCGTCTTAAAAGTGGGAGAGCGAAAATTAACGTCGCTATTTATTACCAATGGTTAGCGCTTTTTTTTCGCTTTTAAATATTTTAAATTGGACGCTTTGATTTGCAGAAATAAACCATCGAATTATTTTTTGATGGTTTTTTGACCAATTACCGTCCAGGTAAACTAGACGGATGGTTCATGGTGATTCTGGCAAAGCAAAAGTTACCGCGAACATTCAAACTCATGATTTATTAATGTAGGAGGAAGCTTTGGAAAGGTAAATTTGCATTTTAAATACACATTTTGATTTGCCCTCTGATGTCAGTCATATTGGCCGCCATATTGATTGTCGTCTTTTGTTGCTCTGTTAGACTTGAGCTGTGTAGAAGAAGGATAAATTGCTCCAAACGACATTTACATCGTGGCAAGTGTGACTCAAATAGGCAAAGAAACGTAAAGTTTTGGAATTGTACGCTGAAGTCAAGAATTTGCCAGAAGGAGAAGGAAATACGAGAGCGATTAGACGCTGAACAGCTAGAGCGGGAAGAAACGCTTCGCTTGAAGGATATTGAACTAAGGAGAAATACCGATGAAATAGGAAGAACATCTGAGGCCCTATAATCGCTGATGCCCAGAAGCAAAAAGGTATTTTGATTGCTTTCACTTTATTAGGTGTACTGTGTTTGCGATTCAATTTGATTCTATAGAATTTGTCCTTGTTGATATTTGTGCTGTATAATTTATATAAACTCCCAAATTTCCCTCGATTTATCAACCGGTCCGAGGTTTAATTACAGTCAGAAGTTGAAGTTTTGGCGGGAGAAGGTATATTATTTTACATAGAAAGCTGGACTTTAATATATTTGAGATTTAATACCAAATAATATAATTTCTCTAAATTTGTACAGATGAATTGTTATCAAGCACGATTGATTTATGCAAGAAGAAAGAAAAAGTTGCAGGTGATTTAAATGGTTCAAATTATAATAGCATAAATAATTATAATAGTATAGAATATATATTGCAATATGTCTTAATATGTTCTTATTATAAATTTAATTTAAATGTTAAATCCTAGATATGCATGTGAGCTGAAAATGTATTATTTGTTTGTTTATCTTAGTTGAGCATGTATCTGCCATCATGAATTCTGCAGATCATGTAAAACAACAACTTGAGGAATCAACAGAAAAATTTAATGATATGTCCTGTAGGCTGAATTTAAAACAAATTGAGCACAGCAAGCTCAAATCTGTCATTGAGAGAAAGTTAGGCTCCCGAACAAAACGGCTGGGAAACCCTACATCATTTGATATGGTAAATGAGCCTAAGTCGACCACTAGGTATACGCGTCGATATGAGAGTAAAGATGTTATGCAGTTTATTCATGGTGGTGGAGAAGGGGCTTTATATGGTGCATGGGATTTGCTTGTGTCCTTGGGATCAAGCAAACAACTTGAAAATCTTATAGCTAATTTTAAGAATGGCAGGTTTTTGTATGGACATTTTAATGCTATCACTAAGAAGTTTGAGTCATCTGATGCTGCACTTAAACAGGCATTGGTATTGAAGTACAACAACTATATTTCGAGTAGGAAGTATAGGTTCCAGTGTAGGACTTTGAATTTATTGTTTGACCCAGACAAGGAAACATGGGTTCCAAGGAATAAAAAGGTTAATAATGTAGAAATTCACATGCCTAAGTTAGTATCACTAGATAAACTTGATGCATTTGCAAAGAGCATTGATATTGGCCATGTAAATTTAGTACCAGGTGGTCTTGGTGTCTGTCGTACACTAGTCAGCTTTATGATTGCAGATCTGCATTTAAGACTTCCTTATTTGGCAAAAAGATTGATTTGGTTTAATATGGCAAGGTTAACCATTTCATTTTTCAATTTGGTGATGATGGTGCTCCTGAGACAAGCTCGCTTACTATGTCAATAGGTACATTGACATGCTGGAATTTTGGGCTTCAGTTGCGAAGTCGAGATTATCAGTATATACTTCATGGTTTGAGTGTTGGTGAAAAAGATGCCACTTGTCAGACATCTGGCAACAGCATACTCAAGAAATGTTACTCTTAGAAGGAAGCAACTTCACAATATATAAACAAATTTGTTCATTTGAATTTCAACCCTCTGCTGACCAGTCATGGCAAACATGGGCTGCTAATGAAGTCAGCCAATCTGCTACTTACCCATCTCCTTATGCCAAGGTTTCTAAATTTACTCTATATGTTCCAAATGGAAAAATTGGTACAACATGGGAAGTTACTACTTCTGAAACAAGAGCAAGACATGTTGAAATGATAACAGCATTCAAGGCTAAACATGATGAGTCAAGTAACCTTAGTGAGAAAACTAAACATGAAAAAACGCTTGAATTTCTAGCTGCAAATGGTGTGAGGACGTTTGGTCCTCCACGAATAGGTATATATGCAAACAGGCTCAGGCCTGAACCCTTGCACTGTGAAATCAACTGTTGGCAAGATTTTTTTGATTTAGTGTACCATGAATTTCTTGTTAGAGGTAAATATGATGAATTTATCTCTGTGTTAGAAGGTCCAGTGACACAAACAGAAACTAACATGAGTCATGTCATAAACAGTAACAATCGCCCGATGACTCAAAATGAAGTTGGCTCTTCTGGTGCTGGTGCTAGGATAAGAACAGTGGAATGTGCTTCACAGCAAAATGAAAATCTCATGGCTACTCTTAGGAATGCCCATGGTATTAGCTGTGCAACTGTTCGAAATGTGGTACTCGGTGTAGGGTTACCATTTATTGCTAAGTATGTCAAAGAGCACCATGATAACACCAAAACATGCCACAATAAATTGCAGGTTAGACTTATTGGAGCACAGGCTATTAAGTTGGCTCAATTTCATTATCAGTTGGTAGATTGTCTTGCACTGCAGAATGAATCTAAAGCCCAAGTTCTTTTACGTTTTGCCCTTTCTAAGATTGGGCAAATGCTAATTAGAGATGCTGGATCACTGTTTAACAAAATAGATCTTAATAACTCTGATTTAGAATTACTATCTGAAACTCTTCAGATTTATTATAATTTACATGCACTATTTTTTTCTACTAGAGTATCATTGACTGTCTGGACAATGGGCTGTGCTCTTCAATATCATGCAGTTAAACTGTACCAAGAGCACAGTATTGGTTATGGAATAGTTAGTTGTCAGTCAAAAGAGTCCAAACATGCTGGTATAAAGAAAGATCTTTCTTTATCAAATCGTCATACATCAGATACGGTTACTGACAATAAATGTTGCCAGGTTTTTAGAGCAGAGTATATCCGGTGCTTTTACATTCCAGAGTTTTGCCCTCAACCTTCTTCATATTCCTCACATTATTTTCCTCGTGTTCCGAAACATTGTTCTTATGAAGGAAAATGTAATTGTGGAAGGGATGCCAAGGATGGTAATAATGAATGTCAGACATGTTTAGATAGTGTAGACATAGTTGAGTGTGCTAGAAATGGACAGTTCTCTGATGCTATAATTGATATTATTCTTCCAATGAAATGCTCACAATTTTCAAGCAGGTTTTCTGATAAGGCATCTCTTGCAGCACATGTTCAGAGTCAACATAGTTCAAATATAGTGCAATTAATTAGTGATCCTAGGACTATGGGTAAAGCAGCATTAGTTGCTGCACTTAAAGAAAGAGTACTGGATGCTAAGGGCGGAGTGACTGTTTTAAGGCAAAGACTGCTAGGTGCTATAGAAGGTGAAGACTGATAATACTGGTAAAATATAAGGCATGAAAATGTAAAGTTAATCAATTCCTGCAATAACCCCTTCAATCCCAAAAAAGAAATTTCTATACATTAATTTTTAAACAATAGGCTATTTTAGTGTGTCTAATGCCAGATGATTTTACTCGTAGGGGGGAAAACTTCCGGAAAGTTTGGAGTGAAAAAGTTAGTCTAGCTTCACTCCCGAATACGGAATATCCCGTGCTTTATCATTTTACACTGTCTATAGCCCATGGAACTGGCGGTATTAAGGGTTTTGGAGAAAAATCTGGCGAAGGAAAAGTGGATGGAAAAAATCCTCCTCTTTTTATTTGCGCACCCCAAAACACCTTGACCCCAAATTCTGTCTAATGCCAGTTGATTTCACAAGTGGAGGGGTTAGAAAGAGTTATGTTTTTCATCTTACTGTATAAGGCCACACCAATTTGATACTTCAAAATTGTTAGGGTCGGTCGGTCAGGAAAGTGGAAATGAAAAAGTACAAGCTCATACCCAGTCTATTCACCCGTCTTTCTGGTGAAAAGCCTGGGTACGAGGTTGAAAAAGCACAACAATAACCCATTTTTATCAAAGTAAATAATAGGTACAAATTTTATTTTATTTTGGTTTCACAAAAACAGGGTCGTCGGATCCATGCCCCGAACAATTAAATTGGTGTTGCAGTTGCCTAAAACTAGATTAATTGTTCGACTCCCTGGTTTGCCTGATTTTGCCTTTTTGTCAGGTGAATGGGGTAAAAGAGTTAACCCTTTCACTTCTAAACATGCCATTTGTTATACTTTACTGTTTTACACTGTCTAATCCAAGAGACAAAAATAATTTTTGCTCATGCTTTACATCTAATTAAAATATCTGACAACCCATTTTACTGTTTCCTCAGTGGAGGTGTTGGTAAATCTCACCTGACAAAATCAATATATCAGGCAGCACTTCAACATTATAATTATCGTGCTGGTGAAGATTTTCATCAAGTGAAAATTTTACTTCTAGCTCCAACAGGAAAAGCTTCTTTTATCATCAAAGGCAATACAATACACAGTGCCATTGCAATACCAGCAAGTCAGTCATTAAAAAAACTATAAACCACTGCATTCCAGCAAGTTAAATACATTGCGATGCCAACTATAGGTGGTGTAAAATTAATATTGTCAGATGAAATATCAATGGTTGGAAGCAATATGTTTACTGTTCAAATCAATAACCACCTGAAAGATATAAAAGGTAGCAAGGAAGATTTTGGAGGAATTACAATAATTGCAATTGGAGATTTATTCCATTGATGGTTATATATTTAATGATATTCAAAATTCAGAGTATAGCATACTTGCCAAAAAACACTTCACAATGTTTGAACTAGATGAAATTATGCGGCAACGAGAAAGCAAAGTTTTTGCTGAAATCTTGAAGCGGTTAAGAGAAGGAAAACACACCAAAATATAATGAAAACAAAAGAAAGGTGTATTGAAGAAAAAAATTGCCCAAAAGAGGCTCCTCGACAGTTCATACAAAACGCTATGGTCAACCAATATAATGAAAACGTTCATCAAGCATCAACATGAAATAAATATACTATCAAAGCTCAAGATAGTGTTATGTAGAGCTGACAAAATAATGAAACAAACTCCTCATGTCTCCCTGAAAAATACAAGACAGTTGGCAACAAACCTTCATATTGCTGAAGGTGAAAGGACAGAAATTGCTCTGAATGCAAGAATGAGGATGGTTTAACAAATGGTGCTAGCAATGTTGTGAAACTAGTGCAGCTTCATCAGCCAAATAAACCATCTGGTATAATTTGGGTCGAATTTGATCATGAAGATGTTGGCCAAAAAACAAGACATGAAAATAGACATCTTTATCCAAAGTATCCAAAGTACATGGACACCAGTCAAACCTGTCACCACACAGTTTGCTGTTGGTAGAAATAAAGGAGCTCAAGTAGTAAGAAAACAATTTCCACTACCCATGCAGCTGCAAAAACTGTACACAGGTCACAAGGTAACACTCAGTCTCTTGTAAACCCAAAGGCGCCGGAAGCAACTCCGGGCAGCGGGGGCAGAATCTCGAAAAAGGGCACTTTCACCTTACTTGGCAAACAAGCAAGAGGAAAAGTGCGAGAAGCCGTCTAACGGTCTAAGTGACTTTATTTATTTAATATCTATTACTGGACTCACAGTAAACGTTTGTCAATAACAATATTTAATAATTTAGTCGGGTCAATATACAGTTTCACCCCAAAAAATTGCTAGAAAAGGTTTTTCAACTGTTTCTGGTAGTATTGGATATGGGGAAAAATATTTCCGGAAAAATACTTCCGGAAAGTTGTCAAATCCAAGTGGCGTCCAATACCTTAAAATACCTTTAACTTCCTTACTATTCACCCTAGAATGATAATTTTGGTGTCTACACCCAGATCGTAGGGGTCAAGAAACTCACTGGAAACTGTGAAATCACTTTTGAACAATCAGAACACCAGGAAATCCAATATGGCGCACAAAATGGCCGCCAATATCCTAAAATTGCTATCAGTCATTTACTACACTAGTATTCACACTATAGTTGCAATTGTTATGTCTATCCCTTGGTTTTGGTTTCTAGGAATCTAATGATGTGAATTAAATAATGATCGAGTTATCAGTTCTTCAACGATATTAATATGGCAAAAACACTATGACTTAAAAAGTTACCATTGTTCTATGAATGCATACATATTGTCAATTACACTCTTGCCCCAGGAGTGTACGGATTGGCACACGTTTCTAACTGGCATTGTCCACAAGCTAGCGTGCATGGTAACCCATACACCCTGCAACTACAGTGTGGTGTTCTGCAGGCAGTTTTGCATTTGCAATGAATCATCTTTAGGAGCATGTCAGGGGCAGCATTCATATCCGACATTACCGGAATCAATTTATTGTCTTCCAACTCCAGTTCAATACATCCATGTCACTCTCCTTCCCAATCCAGAGCATTATCTGGTAGTAAAACTCTGAGACAGTGGAGTTGGGTGGAGGACGCACAGGGGGTAGACGTCCAGGTGTCACGAACGATGTTGATGATACGATTTTCTCTTGGTCAAGGTACTGTGGTGCAAAGATGCCAGCGACTCAGGTCTCAGTTGCTTTTCATTCACGCCTTCGCAGGATGTGATAGTACATCTCGGATCTTTGGTGTTGGGAAGAGGTCGGTCTTTCAAAAGCTTGTGAAAGGTGATTCTGTAATGCAATCCTGTGCTGATCAATTCCTCTTTCCAAATCAGGAGAAAGAATTGATTGAAAAATTGGATCCCAGGCAATGGCTGTCGTGTTCGGCGGGAAGGGTACTGGGAACGCAAATTATTTCCTAGGGTTGATATAAGACTGTTGATGTTATACACTGTTGTAGCAGTCGCCTTGTCCGATCGGAAATAGAGGTCTTTGTTATCTGTCTGGGCATAATAAAGGATCAGAACTACTAGGTCAGTGTCTTCTCCTATCAAAGTAGTAGAATGATATCTGGACACTTCAACTGCACCCTTGGCAATGTCTCATCCCCAGGTGAATCTGTCTCCAGTGGCGTACCGTGACCATTTTGGATGGGGGGTGTATCGTCTTAGTTTTACCGACGAATTACACATGGGCGCAGATTTTCTTCCATTGCATTGTACGTACCGGTAACAGTGACCTTGTATCCAGAATCTTCACTCGGCGCTCCTTCGGAGAAAAGTACCTGGATACTCGGTTGGATCGGGAAAAGGGAGGAATATTCATTTAACATTAACCCATGCAATGGTAACAATATTACATTTCATATAAATCGAATTTTATACAACCGACAACGTTTAAACAGTCGATGAAGTCAATTTTACCAACGATCTAATATGATGAACAGTTTACCGACACCCTTAACGGTTTTCCCAACTTCCGGTCTGACCAATCGGTTTTACCGACGACGTTAGGCTTTACCGACTGACTCTGCGTTTTACCGACCAAGGGGTGTAGTAAGGAGCCTCCGTCAAGGACGTAATGTTCAGTTCTAGGAATAGATTCAGTTAGGACTTCTCTTGATGCATCACTCAAATGCTCAGTTAGCATGAGCTATTTTCGGCTTGTTAGGCTTTCGAAACAAATTTCTGGCCTCAAAAAGAGCAGCAGGGGAATGGACTGAGCTCATATCCCATAACATCCTCCAATGAAAGTTCACCTGTTTTAGATACAACTAGAAATCGCTGGAACAACACGGCAGGGTCGATAATTTGATCTGGAACAACCTTGATGGCTGACACATCACCGAGGATTATGGCTTTATCTTTCCGTTTGAACGAAGATGTGAAAGTGGGCTGTCCAATCATATTTTCAATGATTTTCCTTCACAACGGACTCAAATTTGTGCCGATAGTAATTTTAGGATATCGGCGGCCATTTTGGGCGACATATTGGATTTCCTGGTATTCTGATTGTTTAACGGTGATTCACTGAGTTCCTTGACCCCAAAAACATGGGTGTTGACACCAAAAGTATCATTCTAGTGTGAATAGTAAGGGAGTTGGCTATTTTAAGGTATTGGCGGCCATCTTGGATTTGACAACTTTCCGGACGTCTGATTTTGGTAGATTTTTAGTATAATATTCTCCATATTCAATACTATCATAAACAGTCGAAAAACCTTTTCTAGCAATTTTTTTGGGCTATGGTGGTAATTTTTCATATATTGACCCGACTAATTAATGTAAAGTGGATATAATAATAATAATATAACAGTTCTTTAAAACGCATGTCTCGATGCTTTTTACAATAAAATTAAAATTGCTCAAAAGTTATCTTAAAAAAGATGCAATTTTGCTTTGAAATCATCAACTGTTAAACATTCCAATGTCTCTGAGCCGCACATGAGAAGGATTTTCGGTACTTGCATGTCTTTGGTATGGTTAAGAAATTGCGGTACTTGAGGTTTACGAGCAGGAGCTAGTACTGTATATTGATGAAAAAGATCAGCGATGTAGATAGGGGCGAAGCCATTGAGGATTTTAAATATTACCAGAAGCTTAAAAGCTATTAGTTGTTGTACTGGAAGCCAATGATGATTAAATAATAACTGCGTAATATGTACACATTTATTTGCTGTAACAACTAGCCTGTGTTTTGGATTATTTGAAGTTTTTGTAGGTCACAGGAGGGAAGGCCATGTCACATATGCCATTACAGTAATCAAGATTAGATGAAAGAAAAGCATGTACCAAACGCTCAGTATCTTTTTATGTTAGACATTTTCTTATTATGCCGATGTAATGAATGGATTGAGAGCCTGAAGGACATATTTTATTGACATGCGCTTTGAAAGTTAGATGAGAGTCAAACGTGACTCCCAAATCTCTTACTTCTGCAAGAGGCTCTAGTTGATGCCCTCCTACTTTGATGGAAATAGACGAACATTCCGGCAGCGTGAATAGAAGCGAATGACCTCCGTCATTAATGGAAATAGACATTTGAGCATATTGCAAGTAATCCAAGTCATGATATCCTCAATATATATATAGTGAGATTGTTAAGCTTCAAAACAATGTAGAGTAACATAATAATGTATTAATATTATTAACAACATGATAATATATTAATAATATATTTTAATATTTAACAAATAGAAAATAGCTTGCGTCAGCGTGCCTCTGTGTAACAATTACACAATCTATACTTCGGAAATCGTCGACGACGAGCGACGATTAGTTCGGGCTCGTTCCTCCTCATTTTCCTCATTACGCATCTCGCTCGCATCTCTTTCCAAATTTAACTTAGAGAGATAAAATAAATTTAAAACGAAGTATAAGATATTGTAATGGTACCAAAGGGCACACGGCTGCCCCGTAAGCAAAGGGCAGCGTTGGCTCCAGCGCCCCTGTGTAAACCTAAATACAAAGAGGGCTATTCCTCATATACATTATGTAGCACTTAGTAGAGTTACTACAATTGAAGGATTATATGTCACTGACCTTGCGAAAACAAAATCGCTGTCGATCAAATCTCCTGATTTTACTTGCGACCAAAATTCAGAAATATCGACTGATATTATCAATTACGGCTTAAACACCATAGTAGTATAGAACATGGCGGTGCGGGCTCAGTCGACGCCAACCGTGATATAAACGCCAAAACATCACCAAATTCGTGCCGAGCCACAACTCAGCAATGTTTTGGTACTCACGTTTTACAATCGACATTGGTGAGCTCACAGCCTCACTCTCTGTGCTATTATGGTAATCATTAGTCAATCTAGACACCCCTCCCACGTTTTCTACTCAATTGATGCCAAATACTAAAAAATCACAACTTTCGCTAGACTTTACGCTACTTTAGCCATATTTAAAAATAGAGTGTGTCGTTTCAGCATTTTCACATATTTAAAAGTAGAGAGTACCGTTTCAACATTTTCGCATGTTTAGAAAAGGTAGAGTGTGCCGCTTCAACATTTTCACATATTTAAAAAAGTAGAAAGAGTGCCGTCTCAATATTTTCACAAATTTGTCAAACCATATTTAAAAAATAGAGAGTGTCGTTTCAACATTTTCACAAATTTGTCAAATCATATTTAAAAAATAGTCGTTTCAACGTTTTCACAAATTTGTCAAATCACATTTAAAAAATAATCGTTTCAACATTTTCACAAATTTGTCAAATCACATTTAAAAAATAGTCGTTTAAATATTTTTACAAATTTATGTGTCGTAAAAGTGTCTCACGCGTGATAAAATTGCCACCTGTTATGCCACATTTTCAGTCACGTTTAAAAATAGTCGTTTCAAAATTTTCAGCCACATTTAAAAAATAGTCGTTTCAACGTTTTCACAAATTTGTCAAATCACATTTTAAAAAATAGTCGTTTCAACATTTTCACAAATTTGTCAAATCACATTTAAAAAATAATCGTTTCAACATTTTCACAAATTTGTCAAATCACATTTAAAAAATAATCGTTTCAACATTTTCACAAATTTGTCAAATCACATTTAAAAAATAATCGTTTCAACATTTTCACAAATTTGTCAAATCACATTTAAAAAAATAGAAAGTGTCGTTTCAACATTTTCACAAATTTGTCAAATCATATTTAAAAAATAGTCGTTTAAACATTTTTACAAATTTATGTGTCGTAAAAGTGTCTCACGCGTGATAAAATTTCCACCTGTTATGCAAATTAGGTTATTGCCACCTGTTAATAATAGATTAGTCCGTTTGTTCACTATTTTCAGCGTTTGTCGCCTCTCACTTCAATGTTTTTGTGACCATACGCGTAGGAGTCAATACCATTTTCTAAAAGGTATCGTTTATCATCAAAACAGGATAGCGACACTTTATTAATTTCATAACTACCGAGCTGATGCTTGACACTTCTAATGGTCTTCATTGTGTGTCGCAATTGTTTCTGCTCAAGTAACACACTTTTGTAATCTTCGTGTCTGATCACTTTTTTAATTATATTCTTTCTAATACCTTTAGCGGTTTTCCCGCCGCCTCCACCCTCTTTCAAATAGCTGTACATTTTACTGCGCAACCCGACGAACTCGACAATTGGCGTTCCAGCGCACTCGTCCTTCATCTTCCCAATAACTTTCTTATTCTCTTTAAAAGCGAATGGGCTGTCTGCGGGGTAGTCGCTATTGTCGAACTTTTCGCACTCCATCATAAAGTCGGAGTAAACGTCGTCAGTTTTGATTGAGTACAACAGACTGTCAGTGTCGGTGAAGTGCAATCTACAGGTGTCGCTAGAGTACTTTTTCATAATATAATTGTAGTGAAAATTGTACATCAGCGTTTTACTCAAGTCTAGTATGCACATACCCACATATGCAGGTCTATTTAGTGTCAACGTTTCTTTAACTTTGTGGACAGCGACTAAGTTCTCGCTAAATATTTTGCAAGACACGAACGTCGGCTTCGAGACAAGCTTTTCTAATTTCTTCGCAGTGGTCACTAATCTTACGTCCACACGCTTCCTCAAGTTTTCCATCGTTTTTCTGAACACACTGTTGTTCATCAACTTGAAGAAGTCCTTCTCAAAAGCGTTCTTAGCCGCAGTTCTTTTGACTGTGTTAAAGTCGATGTACTTGCCTAGCCACTTGGACTGGTCAAACTGCAGGACCCTGTGAATCTTATTGATTTTTAATCCAAGATCCATGTACAACTGCAGATTTCCGTAGTGACACACATACTTTTTTTTGTCCATCAAATTAGTCACCAGCTTCTTCACACCACCAACACTCACGTTAAACTTATTTTTGATTTTCGTGCAGTACTCCGACAACATGTCAACGGTTATCTCCATCTTCTCGGGAGCCAGCGGGTAATCGTTATGCAGGTCATGCAAATGGTCTGGATACTCCAAGTCGACTTCAAGCAGTAAGCCCTTTTTACTATTGTTGCGATAGTCGCATAGATTAACTTTTTCTATTTCTTTCTCAGTCAACCACTTGAAGCCGCCCGTGGGTAGACTTCGACTCATTGCCCATCCATACAAGTTGTTGGCGTCAAGGTACATCAAATACTTCGACTCTTGCTCTTTGTCATACCCTTCCATGTACTTATTATTCGCCACGCCATGTCTGTTGCATATGTAGCTCACACCACCACGCATACCTAGTTCTACGAACTGGAACATGTCGATGTCGGACAATAACTCAAGCTCCACTCCAGTCATCTTCAGCATAGCATCCCAAGCCAACCCAGGCGATGTGAAATAATGGCAAGGGTCTAGTTTATACTCACGGTGACATGTCTTTCTAAAGTTCTCAAAAACGTCGGCAAGCAAGAGCACGTCACTTTTCAAATACAGGTCGTGATACCCACCCATGTTTTCAACGTCGAAGTAGTCCCACACATCGCAAGCACGCTCATGCATTTCTTCCGTAATATCTTCGTCATTCAGAATATTGTAAAAGTCCTTTTTGGAGGGTAGCTCGCATTCATCAAATTTATCAAAGGAGTCCATATAATCATAGGGATAGACCCCCTTTCTTGTCATTAGTGCCAACCCCTCATCACGAAACACTTCTGACGTGTATTTGAAAGCGTCCCTTGGTAGGTTCCTCGCCAAGTTGTCTAGACCACTACTCATGAACTGAAAGCTGTCCAAGAATACCAAGTTTTTTCCAAGCATGAACGCCATGTACTTCTCCATGTTGTTCGGTATCACGTTTATGTCTTGACCAAACTTGCCAATCTCCTGCATGATGAAATGGCTATCGTAGCCGCGTAAGTTATGAAAGATCACAGGAATTTTGTCAGTCAACTTAAAGTTCACGTTACAATCGCGATGTGCAGACCCTCTGTACTTACCTGACACGTGACAGTGGTCTCTCACTCTAACGTTAGCACCAGTGTACTCAACACTACAAATATGACAACTCTTAGCCTCGTCAAAGTTCTTCTTATCGGCATCAGTCAGTATCATTTCTTTGTTAAAGTGACTCTCAGATGTCTCTTTACAATATTCGACAATTTCTAACATCTCCCCAACGAACTTGTTGACTGCATTTTCACCGCGATACACTTTCACTGGCTTACTGTACTCGTTGTCGTAGCAACAAACTAATTTATACCCATAACCGCAGTCAACGTGCCTCTGGTAGGCATTTGTGTAGCTACACTCGCTTGACAGCTTTGTTGTGTGCACCTTCTGTGTGATAGCCTCGAAGTCTGCATACACCACAAATGGTACATTTAATTGTCTGCTAAAATTCTCGTATTTCACTTTCGCACCTTTTTGCGGCATTTTAATAGCTTGCTTCCCATTAATGACCAAACATACTTCCACATGGCGTTCGAGCACGTCCGCTCGGGTAAAACACTGCAAACAATACCTACAAAAGTGCTTTCTCGCCTCGTGCTTTGTCTGCCGGTGCATGAATTTGTTGAAGTCACGAATATACACATAATGCTTGTTGCCCACATCATTAGTTATCAACAGTAGGTCCATATGGTCAGGGTGCGCTTCCTTAGAAACGTACACAGGGAATGGCTGCTTATTTTCGTACCCAAAAACATTAATGCTAATTTCGTTAGCCTTTTCGATCTTGTTGTAATCTTTGAGTGTGACTGGGAAGTCGACTCCATCGTAATTCAACTCACTGACATGTCTGACGTACTTTGACGTTCTATCAGAGTTTTTTCCAACGGGAAACTTATGTGCTAGGTGACACCATCTAAAGCACTCGTTGTCATCCCCGTTATTTACGTTTACCAAGCCCTTCATACTGTTGCGCAGCTCCTTTGGCAACGCAATGTAGCTACTCCCATGCAAAGGTCTGTAAATAGCGACGTTAACGTAGTGCGCATCTATTTTGTCGATAGTCCATCCAGACCCCTCAGATAACCACCCAGCTATCCGCGTCAAAATCTGCTCCGACCCACGATTGGCGACACCCTCGATGTCATGCTCGTTAATGACGACGAACGTTTCGCTGTTAAAGTAGGCAGTTTTGTATGTGGTCTTATCACGCTCTAGGACTTTCTCAAAAGTGACCTTGACTGTCTCCACCACTTTCATTCCGTTGGTCTCACCCAGCTCACGTCTCAAAAGGTTAGTGACAGCACTTCTACTACCATTTACCTGATTGATGTCTCTGTCGTCAATTACTTCGACTCCATAGGACCTTGTGAACCCTCTCAGTGCTCGATCCAACAGATGCGTTGACGGTGCGAGGTCTTCGACTACAGGTTGTCCCTCTTGACCTCTAAAGAAGCCGTGAACGTTGGTCGCTTCATCTGTTAGTGAATTGACAACGGCTGCACTCGTCTTATGCGCCCGTCTTTTTGTCAGTGGGTTTTTCACAGTCCGACTCATTGGCTTATACTTACACTACACTTTTTTTCTTAGCCCACTCGTTGTAATAAATATCGCCACTTTCACACCATCCCAGCTTTGGGTACACCACCCCGAACAGATTGTTGTCAAACAAGTCTTTCACCTTCCCGTCTTTGAGGTCTAGCACCCTTTTGAGTGTCTCGAGTTGTCTTCTATGGCACAACCTAATAATGTAGTATCCATATCTGCTGACATTTCTACCCTTTATCAAATTGCATGAGTGCAGCACATTGACAACTTTCAGGAAGTCCTCTTTTATCAACTCAAGGTGCTCACCCTTCACAACATTCCGTAGTCTCCTCCCCATCCACCAAGACCGTTTGTGAACGCTTTTTAGTCGCGTGAGTCTCATGTCGCTGTAACTCTGAATGTAGCCCCATTCGATGTCGCCACACTTTGGACACGCGTACCCACCGCAGTCACTTACGTTTTTCACAACGTCACAATCCGAGCAGTAGTAAATTCTGAAGGTGTCTCCACACTTAATTTGCATCTCATTCGCGATCTCGTCAATTGTCAAGCCATAACTCATCTGCCTCATAAGTTTGTCCATCGCTTATACTACTCCAACATTTTTTTTACCGAACTAGTGCCCACACCGCTATTCCACTACCCAAACCTAGCGCGCTAACAAACAATAATTGGTATTCCTTCATTTCCGCACTCGGTTGGTAGTAATCCGCAATCTTCGGGAGGTCAGTGAACACTCGTCCGCTGTACCGTATAGTCATTACGCTTCTAAGTTCTTCCAACGCGTGGTTTGTGTCATTGATGTCAGCATTAGCGTCAGATAGCCGTTGTCGTAAACGCTGGATCTTATCTTTCTTGGCGACCTCATTCTCATACCACACTTCTTTCGCACTGGCTAACTGCTCCAACGCATGGTTGTGTCTTTTCATCTCAGCTTCATAACCCGAGTGATTAAATTTCGAAAACATAAAGCCAGCGCCTGCAAAAGCCACTGCATTAAAAATCCCTCCAGCCACAACACTCACCATTAACTTACGTTGATTTGAATGGGTCTGTCGGTATCCACTTTTTCGATTGCACCCACTTTACTAACAGCGTTATTCCCGCACCAACAGCTGCAGCAAGTTTCACTGTACCTTTCACAGTCTCTGGTGTTCCCAATGGTTCTCCCAAAGCCTTTTTAGAAATCATACTCACTACCACAGCGCCAGTCGTAACAAGTAGCGCATCGTACAATTCGTTCATAAGTTCTTTTCGATCGATCGCAGTCATATACATTGTCGTGTGTTTTGTTTAAGAATCAAATGTGTCTAACGCTGGACGACGAGTTCTATGACTTTCTGACGCAGGTGCTGGTGTAGTACTCACAGGTTCTTTTTCACTGCTAATTGTGTACCATAGCGAAGCACCAGCAATGATTACACCGAGTGTTCCGACAATGTAACCATAGCTCCACTCACCACCCTGTTCTTCGTTGACTATCATTTCACGCATTTTCTTTTCTTTCGCAGCTTTCGATATCTCAGCCAACTTTTTACCAGCAGCGACGCGTTTTGGGTCCTTCACCTTAACACTTTTCACATCAGCCGTGATCTTCGCTTCAACAGCCGTCTGTGAGTCCTCAACCATCTAATACACTATCACGTGTTATCTTACTCACAGTTGACCTCACAGGTGTCTCACAGATGACCTCACAGGTATCTCACAGTTCCAGACCAAACGCACTAAAAAATTAGGATTTTTTCTGGGAGTATAACATAATGACTCAAGACCGAGAGGTTAGAGAAGAAGTTATTGACCGCTTGCTGAGAACGGCCTTTGTCAGTGTGTCTACCCCACGAGTCGACAATGGACCCAACGTCTTAAACGAGTACTTTTCAATATACAATCTGCTCGACCTCAGACGTGAAGAGGTGTTAATAAAACAGCCTATCCCCCAGGTCGACTGTGCGAGGCATCTTCACGACACTTGGATCGATCTTCGAGAAGATAGAGCCAAGGAGATTGCTGATAGATTAGCTAGCATAATCCCTGTGTGGTGTTACTCATCATTCAAGTACCTCATGTTAGCAAGTGATGTCTACTTGAGCAACCCTAGTGGGTCCAACGGTACGTTACTCGGTAACTTCCTCCAAGTGTTCTTAGTGACCCTTATATGGAAACCATGCCCAACCAAAGCCAAAGCGTGGCTAGATCTCGCCGCGAACCGCGACGTTCACGTTTGCAAGGTTGGGTGTAAGGAAATACTAGGTGTGGACGATATCAGGGACCACGTACTCTCGCCCGCCCACAGACACTTTGCGAGAGACGAAAACGTGTACACCTGTCACCCATGCGGTGTGGTCACCAACGACCCACTGCATCGCTTGAGACACGAGAGCTCGAGGTCTCATCTTAAAAACTTGGAGCTTCAGCGGATATTCAACAACGAACAACAGTTGCCGCAACAGGAGAGAACATTTCTCTGGAGGTATAGTAATCATGAAGAAAATCGGTAAGCTAGAAATCGTGATTGGTCCCATGTTTGCAGGAAAAACAACAGAGACTCTTCGTAGGTTAATCACATTAAGTAAATCAGGGCTCAAAGTCCTCTACATGAACAACACAGGCGACACTAGGCGAACTGACCACGCGTTCTCCACACATCGTCAGACCATTGTTGTCGGATCAGACAGTTTACCTGCGAAGCTAATCGCCAACCTTCCAAGTTCTTCCGAGATAGCTGACTATGACGTCATAGGAATTGATGAAGGCCATTGGTACTCTGATCTACTCCCAATTATTCGCGAATACATTAAAGCTGGCATTCACGTCATTATTTGTGGTCTCATAACAACAGAGCATTTAAAAAGACTTGGTGAGCTCGACACACTGTTCCCAATGGCAGACGACATCACATTTCTAAAAGCGTATTGCGCCGTTTGTCGTGACACTTACGGAACAACTGTTGATGCACCATTCAATTGGAGATACAACCCAGGACCATCATTCGTTGGTGGTGCTGAGCAATATCGCGCAGTGTGCAGGCGTCATCATCCTTCCACACAAAATTAAGGGTGCTCTCGGATACCCCACTTTTTTAAATTTAGACATTGGTCACATGAAGCGTCCAATGTACCGTAGAAACATTTTTTCACACAGTGGTCAGAAGGTTTGTGAAATAAAGAGAGAAAGTTTCGCTGATATTTTTAACGAGTTAAAAACGTCTTTAAAAATGCTAGAACAGTTGTCACTTCAAGCGTTGTCTCAACAACGAGAACGAGCGCTAATTCGACTCATTACTCGCTGTCTAAAAAGTCTCTTTACAATAGTGTCTCTCGTGGTTACTCAACGCTGCTTTATTTTTAAATTTACGAAAACACTGAGAGCACTGAAACCCAATGTCAAAGAAATATTTTATCACCGTAGTGATAGCGTCGTCGTACGAGTCGCACAACAACGTTAGATACCCAGCGGATTTGTATCTGAGCAGCAGAGAGTCTTGCTCTTCAGATGTCCTACCTGTACCACCTGGATTCTTGAACTCAATCACGAGTCCGCTATGCTGTCGGTTTGCATTGGCAATAATCAAGTCAGGTGTTCCACGTTGGTAACCTTTTTTCCACGAGTTTATTCTTTTACTCGAAGTGTCTTGATTTTCACCACAAGCGGCTATCAAAATAGCTTCTGGATAATATTTCCTAAGAAAACCAACAACTTTCGTATGAAGGTCGAACTCAGTGATCATTTTAAACTGATTGTGTTTGAGACCGACGTCAGCTAAACCCTTTCTAATGCTTGGTAAGACTTCTGAGTGCACCCACCTTCCAAAGTGTTTCGCACGCTCCATTTTACTCGAGAACGTTAGTGAGTAGACCCCAAGCTCGTTGATAAACGAGGCCTGCTCTATCTTCATTTTACAATCAGGTTCGACGTGGTCGTGTACTGCATCTTTTGGTCGAGCGTAACCTAGAGCGCTTGCGACTTCTCTTGCTTTGAACCATATATCACCGTTGTGATTAACCGTCGTGATTTGGTGACCATCGAATAATTGCACTGAGTTGGTCGCCATTACTATAACCTCGCAAAAAAAGACTACTCGACATAGGTGTCAGGTTTTTTATAGATCTGGTTTGTTGTGTACCAATGCAGCAGGTGTGTTTTATTAGTCCTCAGTTTTCTACGTCGTCTGAAAAAGTTTCTAACGTTACGAACCAGCTTTCTAAACAAACCCATTCTAACTTAGGTCACGTCTCCCACCACTCCCACATTGTCTGACTCTGGTAACATAATAGGTTTGCCGTAAGTCTTTTTAGACCTCATACCAATCTCAGCGTGGAGCTCGAGAGTAACGTCACCGCGACCAAATGATCCACCAGCTTTGAACATGTGATCAGTCGTTTTATTTATCTTATATATTTCATGAGGTCTCGAAAAACACGCTCCCATTTACTTTATACCATATTCCTTCATCATTTCTCCACCCATGATTATGATGTCTCGGTTCGTCATGTAGCCACTCACAATTTTCACACCGTAGAATTCTATCAACGATGGGTACGCATAAGGTGCGAGTGGTATTCTTGGTCGATGTATTCCAAAAATTGTTCCATAAGGCGTGCCTATTTTTTTCATGTTCGCTACGAAGTCTGAATCGGCTGACTTGACGTTGTTGACCCTGACGTGTGAATTGTCCATTTGCCAGTGTATTGATATCATATGCATTTTACTTATGTCAACGCCACTTGGAATAGTGCATATGCTCTCCATTGCTGGGACGCTACCACCATACGCGAGCCCATTAGTCATACCAGTCTTGTACCCTATGAACTTATCCCACTGACCGTCGTCGTTTGATATAATTGTCTCCCAATTTGATCCAGCGGTGCGAGTAGGTAGCCGCACTACGACAAAAATGGAGAGATCACACCACTGCATACTGGGGCAGTTAAAATGAAGGCCTGACTCAAGTGGGAGTGGTGTTAACACAGGGGATAGAAAACTTTGGCTTACACTGCTGATGCCGATAATAGGACCATAGGTTGGGTTGTTTTGCACTAATTTGCTTGTTTCACCAATGGCTTTCACTTTGTTTGAACCATTGGTGTGAAATTCCACGTTTTTCAAGGCGTGTGTGCTGACGTTGAAGTCGAGCACGACACTATATGACTGACTCTTGAGGTAGCCTGATAGCAATTGCTCTAGAGTTCTCTTGTTTGTTGCGTCTGAGTCATCGACTGGATCTGCTACGTTTTTTATTGCTGAGCCTTGCATGTCTATTATTCCAGACATCCTTCCACCAGTCGCGCTTAATTTGGGATCTTCGTCCAGATGTCTTTTCGTTCTCTTTAGTATTTTATCGTGAGGGTCGTCAGACTCATACCCATAGTTTAGACTCATTACTACTTCAAGGTGTATTTGGTTAGTAGATAGCCAGAGACTGCTGAGAATCCTAAGATTATCGCCAACGTTGTCGTGTCTGACTTACTTGTGGCCACTGCTTTTCTCGTGGGGAGTGGTGCCGCACTTTCTTGGTAAACTCTTTTAGCCATGAGATTAGTTGGCGCCGTCGCATTTTCTTGGTGAGCTTTTTTCTTCACGGTTGTTGGCACTACTAATGAGTGAGTCACCACATTTTCTTGGTGGACTTTTTTAGCCGTGATTGTTGGTGTTGTTGCATTCAAGCGAGTGTTCACTCCAAATCTCATGGACTCTGTAGCAACCTTTAATAAGTTGTTGTACCCAGCGATTTTATTCTTGAGAATCACTAGGTTACTTGGCATTAACCATGTACTTGGCGACACTGCGAGATTTTGGACAACGTTGGTGTCTCTAATTGATTTATTCATGTTGAGAATCCATGTCGACACGTCATACTGTACAACACTGTCAGAAAACAACTTGCGGAATTCTTGTTGGGTCTCTAGACTTCCTGCAGAACCACCAACGACTGATACACGTGTTCTCGCTTGCGCACCAAGTGTGGAGTACACAAAGGCTTCTATGCTTTGATTTAGATATTGCAGCCCAATGTTGGTGAAACCGTCTGACAATCGCGCGACGTATCGTCTATAGTCGTTATGGGTGTCGTTGAGTGTGAAGACTCTGGTTTCACCTGTTGTGCCATCGCTCAGGACTTTATTCTGGTAATAATGTTTTCTAGGAATCTTAGAGATCTTGCCATACAATTCGGAAGCGTTGAATTCTCTACTTATTGATTTCATGGTCTCACCACCCTCCATTCTTCTGAGAAGTCTTCTAATGGTGAAGTACACATGAAATCTCATCACACTTGTGACCACAGGGTGAACTTCTTGTGACACTGATAAATGTTGCAACGACACTCCACAACAGAAACTTGCACAATACGTCGCAAACACAATGCGGTAGTAAGATTCGCTGTCATCCCACTCTGATTTTGTCTTTGACGTAGTGATTTGCAAGATTGGTAGCTTTGACATGAAGTAGCTATTTTGGTTAACAAAAACTTTAAAGTTATTCACTGGATAATTCAACACATTTTCTGTTGGATAGCCATCCCAAAGCCCCCAGTGGTTCTTATGACCTTTTGGCAGTGGTTGGATAGTTCCACCACCTTGCCATATTATTGGGAACTTACTATTATGCAGCCACTTCCACATGTTCTTATCATTTTTGAAAGTTGCGCTGGTTATGTCTGTGCTGAGGATGTCATTATTTCTGAAATATATGTCAACACTCATGATTTTACCATCTTGCGAGATATTTGGATAGAACTCGAATTTGCTTAAAGTGGCGTGAGGGTACTTTTTGATGAGGTCTGCCTTTGCGTCGTGTGTAGCCTTTGATGTGTTCTCCATCGCACGTTTGTAGTGCTTTCCATAGTAGTCATGAAGGGCTTTCTGCATATAATATACCGTATGTTATACATAATGCGAAAGTTGACGGTATTCATTGAAGGCGCAGAAAAAGTTGTGTCCTTTGACAACAGTGTGGTGATCACGCACGACAACCAATACATTATGGTTAAGACAGCCACTGTGTTTTGGGACCACCATAACGTAGGACTCGACGACCTCGCTAGTGTCTCCGCGCGGGACGACTCTAGGGTTACTATTTCAATACCTAATGCGATTGGGGGGTACCTTAACTTCGACGAATTGACCAAACTCTTAGAGCGAGAGTTTAAAGTCCTTAAGGTGGATCTTAAGATAGAGAGACTAGCGCACATAAGCAGATGCAGGGTTAAGGTTGATCACTCAACTACGCTTGGTACCCTTGGACCTCTACTTGGTTTCGCGAAGGATACGGTGATTCAGGGCAACTCACGGTGGAACACTAGCCCAAACGAGGTCGACATGTATAGAGGTCTGAAGTACATAGAAGTTTCGTGTGACATTGTTGAGACGGAGAGCAATGTGGGTATTAATGGGAAGCGTAGCAATGTGATCACAACGTTGCCAATACCCACCGAACAGTCTTTGAAAGGGTCAGTGCAACGTCACGTGGATATTGAGTCCAAGGTGAGTATTAAAAAAGGTGTTTACTCAAGTATGACGTTTCGCGTCAAACCAAATAACGATAGTCTCAAAATTGGCGCGGTGCTATTGGAACTGTATATTGTGTGAATTATATGGAGCTTGGTGTGGAAACAGAGCAAGGGTTGAGAGACATTTATTATAATCCTAAGACAGGGTTCAGTGGTGTAGAGAGGTTGTATCAAAGTGCATTGGGAGACGGATTGAAAGTAACTAGAAAAACAGTGAAAGAATGGTTGACAGCGCAGGACACTTACACTAGGTACAAACCTATTGTGAGAAGACACAAGTTTCGTGCGACTTTTGTTGGGTTTCTTGGTGAAGAGCTCCAAATGGACTTAGTGGACATGAGTAAGTACTCAAAACAGAATGGCGGTTATTATTGGATATTGACAGGCATTGAAATATTGAGTAGATATGCTTTTGGCATTGCAGTTTATAGAAAAGACACTAAGAACATGACTAAGGCTGTTGGAAAATTGTTGGTTGACTTCAAAGATCGGTTCGGGGTCACACCTAAGTTAGCACAATTTGACGATGGACTTGAGTTCTACAATGTTGGTGTGAAAAGTTTGTTGAAAGAACACGACGTTAAATATTTCAGCACTAAGAGTGATAAAAAGGCTGCTGTTGTCGAGCGTTTTAATAGAAGTCTCAAGAGTATTATGTGGAAGTACTTTTACACCTGTGGGACGTACAAGTGGACTAACGTTCTCGACCAGTTTGTGAGCAATTACAATAGCAACGTGAACCGTAGTATTATGATGAAGCCGAAGGATGTCAATAAGTCAAACGAAGGCGAAGTTTGGACCACTTTGTTTGGTCACCAATTTGCAGACAACCCATTGCCAAAGTTTAGAGTTGGTCAATCAGTGAGAATTAGTAAGTACAAGAGTGTGTTCACAAAGGGTTATGAAGCCAACTTCACTGAGGAGCTGTTTAAAGTGGTGAAAGTTATTCGCGGTGATCCGAATGTGTACGAAATTGAGGACCACACCGGTGAACAGATTATTGGGAAATTTTATGAACAGGAATTATCGCTGGTCAATAAGAAACATGGCGACGATGTGTACAGAGTTGAAAAGGTGTTGAAAAGAAAGAAAGTCAGAGGAGAGAAGATGGCGCTGGTCAAATGGTTAGGTTATGAGAGCAAACATAATTCGTGGATACCAGAAAGCGATATTCAAAATGTGAGCTAATGTAATATGGCTGAAGGTGGGGAAGGTTTTGACGAGATTGAGATGGAGGACTTCGATAGACTTGATAGGTACACCGATGATCAAATAAACGACGAACTCGAAAAACTCTCTCGAGATTATCATTTAATTGACGATGAGTACGCTGATGACGACGACATGCCAGACATCGTGCGTATCAAGCATGACAAATTGTATGAGAGAGTGAATAAATTGCAGTATGAACGGGATAGAAGAGGGGTTCAAGAAAAAGAGACACCGTTCACCGACACCGACGATGGTAAAACGGTGACAATAAGGGGGACCAACACAGAAGTCCCAGCGGTAGAGTTTGTTGAACAGGAGTTGTACGGTGACGTTGGTGATGCAAGTTTCGATCTATCTTTTGTAAAGTCGGACAATCTTGAGAGAAGACTTGGTGAGCTAAATGCATTCAACAAAGAGTTAGAAAAAAATCGAGTAAAAAACGAAGTAGAAAGAATCAAGCTAATAGATAAGAAAATACATAAGTTGTATAAAAAAAAAAGACTCGGTCGTGACGACGCGTCAAGGAAAATAGCCAACAGATCATATGTGACGGACTCAGGGTCTATTCTTTTCAAACCGATAAACAAAGATGGTAAATATGGAAAACCCAAACGAATTCTAATACCTTGGAAAAAAGGCTTGATCTACAGTAAAGACGCGAGTAGTAAAAACGCGATTGAGCAGTTCAAACAGTTAGTTAGTCAAATCCCTGAGAATACAGAAACAACAGTTGTCACAACAGAAGTGATCCCAGATGACTTCCCAGTAGTTGAGACAAAAGTGGTCTATGACGACATACCTGGGTTATCACCAGACGAAAACCGTGAGCTGAATGGTGTGCTCAACCCAAGCGATGGTGTGGTGCGCGAGTTAAGAATAGATGCCAATGGTGCGTTGCGAATACAAGCAAACCATTTTCAAGAAGCGATAGATAAAGCGAATGAAAGAATAGTAGAGCTCGAGGGAAAAGACCTTACAACTGCAGAGAACGAAGAGTACATTGATCTACACGAAAGAGTTATTGGACTTACGCAAGCTACAGTAAATACAGAACTTTAGGACAGCTAGAAATAGAAGAGGTTAGAGAGCGACAAGAGATCGACATTGACAGGTTTCAGAAATTTAAGGAATGGGCTAAAGAAAATGTAGTCGGGTTGAGCGCTGTATCAATTTCAGTGGCTGGGATTATAACAACTATTATTATCGCTGGTAGATCCGCTGTTATGAGAGGCGCTATGGCTACGAGGTCGTTCGCGCAAGCCTGTTAAGAACGCAATCACGAAGATGGGTCCATGGGCTGTTGGGCTGGCTAATTTAGTTTATAATGCGTTGACGTTGGGTGCGAAGGGTCTCGCATGGTTGGCTCAAAATCTGTGGGTACTTGCGGTGGTACTTGCGTGGTTTGCTTATGATTATTACAAGCTAAAACGGTAGTCTCAGCTTCGAGGGTCTCAGCTTCGAAGATGATAAAACATATGTAAAGTATATGAACATCACGTCAGCAGAGTTGAGCCCTGGTTTTAGACGAGCGACTATGGGTGTCATAAAAGGGGCGAGAACGCAACACGTAATCACGTTGAACCCTAATAAGGCCAGTCCTGGCGAGGAACTCTACATTGACATACCGAAGCTCAAGGTTAGTAGCTGTTTGGTGCCTGGATCGTTGGGTCTAGTGTTCGACTTTAAGAACGCGAACGCCAAAAGCTGGTTCTTGAATAATGTTAGCAAGTTGTTGGTTGAGAAGCTTGTTGTGAAACTAGCTGGGGAGACTGCATGTGTATGACAACAATGGGGAAAATTACACTGGTGTTTATCGCGACCTTTGGGAGAGTGTCACTGCGCGAGACCAAATGATTGACTATGGTATTGGTGGTGAGAACTTGAGAAAGCTAGTTTCTAAGGATGACAGTGGTGCGACGAGTGGGAACGTTGCTAAAGTTAGTGACGCGTTAATGTTTGGTGTGATTGGAACGAAACAGCGGATTAAGCTCGGCAAGATCATGAACGACCTGCACGGGTTGTACGCTCCTTTTAGCATGAACAACAACTTGCAGTATGTGATCACACTTCCGAAGGCCACAGACATCATGGTGGCGCAATCCGGTAGCGCTGTGGGCGGATACACTCTGGAGAACCTCGAGCTTGAGTATGAGACGATTGATAACCAGGAGCTCGCTGACGAAATAGCGTCGGGCTATGCAAGTGGTCGTAGTCTGTCATTGGGACAAAGGCACGACCATTGTGAATGAAAACATTAATCTTCCAAGAAAAAGCATGAAGGCAATTGTGTTGCTATTCACGAATAAGGCGCGAACAGACAGTGAGGAGTTTCTTTATCCAAATATCGAGAGTGTTAGAGTCACAATTGAAGGTGTGCCAAATAGTGTGTACTCACAAGGCATCCCAAAGTCGAAGTTCTATGCAGAAGCGAAACGATTGTTTGGGTTGGGTGAAGAACACGCTCAGTTCATGACCATACAGAAGTTCTACAAAGATGGCTTTGCGTTAGTCATCGACTTGAGGAGTGTTCAAGATAATCGCAATGTCGCCACTGGCAAGAACATTGTAAACACACAATCTGGTGTGCTTCTTGAGATCACTAAGAAAGCGACGACTGCGAATGTTATGTGCAGGGTGTTTGTGATAAGTGATGGGTTGGTCAACTTTATGAACAATGGGTTGCAATCAATCCAGTATTAAATCAAACGTGAGTTAATGGAGACTCCGTTTAATATGTTAATTGTTGGTATGACAGCTTGTGGTAAGACGCATTATTTGCTGGAAACATTGGAATCTGAGTACTTTAGTAAATTTGACTACATTGTGTTGATTTGTCCTACTTTCGAGTGGAACAAAGCGTACCAAGATTGGAAATATGTGCGCGACCCCGACGTGTTAGCGATAGACTGCGCGCAAGACAGTGTCGACGCTGTTCTCAAGTGTGTAACAAATGTTTTTTAAAGGCACTAACACTCTGATTGTGTTGGACGACTGTGCAAGTGGGCAGGACGTCAAGAATAGGACTAGTCAATTAGTCAACTTAGCTTTTAGTGCGCGACATTTTATGTTGAGCGTTATTGTCATCACACAACAACTGACGTCGATCGCAAAACCGTATAGAGAAAACATTAGTAAGCTCATTTGCTTTTACTGTCCGAGCAGAAGTGATATGAAGGTTGTTATTGACGATTACCTTGGAAACATTAGCAGAGAAAAATCGTCGGCGATTGTGACCGCATTAAAAAATAATAAGTACGCTAGACTTGAAATCTCACTGCGCTATCCATACAGTCACGAAGTTGTTATTCCGCAATAAAATATGGGTATAAGTAATAGCGTGATGGTGAAACGCAAAAGTGGGGAGAATCCTACGATTGAGGAATTAGTTGAGGAGACTGATGACACCTCAACCGTGGAAGACAACGTTGACGTTAGGAGATCTGAACTTATTAGACTGTCCGGTGATGGTGTGGTAAGCCAATCTGAAGCGTACATTAAAAAAGCGTCCGCAAAGGTTATCGACAAGATATGGCGCCAATATGAGTTAAAGAGAATGGAAATTGCAAACGCTTTTCTCACCGACTTGCTAATCAGCAAATTCGCTAGCTTACTAGATGGGTTGAACGCTATCGAGAACCCTGAGGAACTAAATGACGAGTTGCAAAAAGATCCGTTACTAAAGAAAGACGTCGAGAGCATTGTCGCGGTTGTGACACCATACGTGCCTTTCTTGGGCTTGTTGTCTGGAGGAATTATAACGTCGAAACACGTGTACGATCACCATTTTAGGAGCGAGGCGACAAACGCTGAAAATAGTGAACAAACGGACTAATCTATTATTAACAGGTGGCAATAACCTAATTTGCATAACAGGTGGCAATTTTATCACGCGTGAGACACTTTTACGACACATAAATTTGTAAAAATGTTTAAACGACTATTTTTTAAATATGATTTGACAAATTTGTGAAAATGTTGAAACGACACTTTCTATTTTTTTAAATGTGATTTGACAAATTTGTGAAAATGTTGAAACGATTATTTTTTAAATGTGATTTGACAAATTTGTGAAAATGTTGAAACGATTATTTTTTAAATGTGATTTGACAAATTTGTGAAAATGTTGAAACGATTATTTTTTAAATGTGATTTGACAAATTTGTGAAAATGTTGAAACGACTATTTTTTAAAATGTGATTTGACAAATTTGTGAAAACGTTGAAACGACTATTTTTTAAATGTGGCTGAAAATTTTGAAACGACTATTTTTAAACGTGACTGAAAATGTTGAAGCGACTATTTTTAAACGTGACTGAAATGTGATTTGGTATAAATTCAGTATTGTTTCACGAGTCTCGCGCGTGTTTGACATTAATCGGTGGAGAGTGTGGGGAGGGGCGCGTCAAGCCTAATTAACGACTGCTGTAGTAGTATAGAACATGGCGGTGCGAGCTTATTCGACGTTATCCACAAGTGTGGGCACCGTGGCAACGTTAATTTTTGCGCTAAATCGCGATTTGGCGTAAAAATTAACGTTGCTATGGCACTCGCATTTGTGGTTGGCGTCGCTGAGCTCGCACCGCCATGTTCTATACTATCCATTTGGATAAACATCACCACTAGAATCAAAATCTAGTGGTTTTTTCGCGCGTGAATTTGTGAGACAGTAGCAGAACGTGTTGGTGGTTTGTTGAACAAAAATGTGAAAATGCTGAAATGACACTTTCTACTTTTTTTTAAATATGGCTAAAGTAGCGTAAAGTCTAGCGAAAGTTGTGATTTTTTTAGTATTTGGCATCAATTGAGTAGAAAACGTGGGAGGGGTGTCTAGATTGACTAATGATTACCATAATAGCACAGAGAGTGAGGCTGTGAGCTCACCAATGTCGATTGTAAAACGTGAGTACCAAAACATTGCTGAGTTGTGGCTCGGCACGAATTTGGTGATGTTTTGGCGTTTATATCACGGTTGGCGTCGACTGAGCCCGCACCGCCATGTTCTATACTACTCACCATCATGCCTCTACGTTCGGTAAGAGTCCATGACAACGACCGCCCATGGGTGACCAGCCATTTAAAATCCTTGATGGCTCCCGCCGACAAAAGGCATTCACATCGGGAAAAATGTTTTGTTCAAAATGCTTCGAAACAAAGTAAATAGAGAAAGAAAACGCATTCGTAAAATCTACTATAAATCTAAAGTAGAAAACCTCAGAATACTAAGCCCAGAGATTGGTGGCGGGAAGTCAAACAACTTTGTGGAAATTGTAAGGCTGCTACAAAAAACTTAAGTAGCATCCTAACTCCGGAGCTTGATCTTGAAGACAGAGTACTATGTGAAAAAATAAACGAATCATTTATCAATGTGATGCGCGACTATATTCACCTCTACCAAACGACGCGCATATTATTGTTGAGAACAATGACCAATTCATCACTGTTAATGAATTTGAAGTGGCCATAAAATTAAGAAAAATCAGCACTTCAAAAGCCGGTGGTCCTGATGGCTTACAAAATTGGGTACTAAAAGTTTCTGCAGACATTCTAGCGCAACCAATTACTTTAATTTTAAATTCATCTTTTCAAAATAGTTATGTTCCCAAAGTTTGGAAACTTGCAAATGTCTCGCCTTTGCCCAAGGCGTCATCCATCGAAGTTTTTGAGCGGGATTTAAGACCGATATCACTAACATGCAGCCGATCAAAAATCGCTGAAGAAATCATCATTGAGAAAGAATTGAAACCAGTCTTGTCGAAGTCGATTGACCAGAACCAATATGGTTTCATACCTAGATCTTCAACGACTCATGCACTTATTTCAATGATTCATCATTGGCTGTCCTTCACAGATGGGGGAAGCGTTACAGTCCGTACCTCATTTCTTGATTATAAAAAAGCGTTTGATATGATCGATCACAACATACTGATCGCTAAACTTTTTAGTCTTGGTATTAAAATCTTCAATTATAAATTGGCTCATTGACTTTCTTAGAGATCGGAAACAAAGAGTCAAGCTTAATAACCAATGCTTTTCTCGTTGGTTGAATGTACCTGCAGGAGTACCGCAAGGAACACGCTTAGGACCTTGGCTTTTCCTTGCCATGATCAATGATCTTAAGCCTTCGGAAAAGACAAATACACTGATGTGGAAATTTGCAGATGACACCACTGTATCGGAGTTTATTTTACAAAATGAAGAACGTTCTTTACAGAGGGAAATCAATCACATCGCTACTTGGTCTAAAGAAAACCAACTCATATTGAATCCGAAAAAATGCAAAGAAATGGTTGTTTCCTTTAGAAAAACTGTTCCAACATATGATATCACAGAAGTGGATCATCAACCCTTTGAAAGAGTTCAAGCAGTCAAGATTCTTGGACTTACAATCAGAAACGATTTAAAGTGAAATGATCATATTGAAAATATCATTAAAAAAGCCGCTAAACGCTTATATATACTCAAACAACTTAAACGAGCCGATATACAAACAAAAGATCTTGTTTGCTTTTATTGTGCTGTAATAAGATCAGTCCTCGAATATTCCTGCCAAGTCTTCCCAAATATTTGTCGGATGCCCTGGAAATTCAGAAAAGAGCCATGGGTATTGTATTTCCGGGAGTCTCGTATAGTGACGCCATCGCTAAAGCCGGTATTTTAACTCAAATTGATAGACGTGATCACCTGTGTAAAAATTATTCAATGAAATTGTAGGGGAAATGATCATAAACTGACAGACCTGTTACCCGAAAGAGTTCGTGAATTTAACAATCAATTAAGGACGAAGAGATCCTTTTGTGTGGCCAAGTGCAAAACAAATCGATTTAAACATTCTTTTATTGTAAATTATACGCAAATAGTCATATCACTAAATAATAGAATTTTTACAATTGTTGATCTAGAATTAAATATATTTTACCTGTAAATAGTTAAACTTTTTAACATTGTCGAATTGGTACTGTAATCTTTTATATATACTTGTAATTCAGTCGTTAAGACTGCGAGATGTATATTTTTATTAAACGATTCATTATTATCATATATATATGCCAAATATTACTTGTAATATACCCAGAATCTTATCCCGGCATTACAACCACATATATACAGAACTCGTGACTAGACTCTCGGCAACGGCTTCCGTAGCTCAGAGCACTGCACTACGTTGTAATAGCATTATAACCAATAAGGCCAGGTTTACACTAGTACGGTACGGTAAGTGATTCGTTAAAAAATCAATAAGTTTCTTTGTTGTGTTTACACTGTACCTGCCTAATCCGGAGTGGTTTGCCGTAGCGTAGTCATATATGTAGTCGTATATGCAAACATTAAACCTCTCTGCAATCGCGAGTGCGGAGAGCTTCCGGCGACAAAGAAAACGGCTTGTAAACATGCTTGACATCAGCTTTTGTAAAATACGCCAACCTACTCCGGATCACTTACCGACCGTACTAGTGTAAACCTGGCCTAAGTTATTAGATTGTAATACGTTATTGGATTGTAAGCGCATGCGTGTAACAGTGAATTACTAGTCCCACATGCTCAGTCTCTAACTAGTCTACTAATTTAGGACAATAGGGGAGTGGATGTGGTGTTGGCTAGGGATGGAAAAACTCGCTCGCCGGGGGGTTAGGGTTAGAAAACTCGCTAGCCGGGGGGTTAGGATTAGAAAACTCGCTAGCCGGGGGATTAGGGTTAGATAACTCGCGGGGGTTAGGATCTTTGTTGTTTTGGGGTTGGTAACAATCCAATAACTTACTGGTTACAATGCTATTACAACGCCAATAATTTATTGCTTGCAACGTGAGCAACGGCTGTTTCATCTCTGCTCGAATTACCGTCGTCCTAAAGACGTGAAATGCTCTGAGTGGCGTTGTAAAGAGAACGAGGACGTTGAGATTAATCTTGGGAATAAAAATTATTCATTCTTTTTGTTTCGCATAAAGATTCTTTGGTTTGAACGACGTTCCCGTCCTAGGGTTGCCATCGCAGATACGAATTGTAGACCTGCGAGTTTTAGTTGTCGTGCGCATGTGCAGACATTCGCCGTCGCCCGCGAAACTTTCAAAATGGCGGAAACAAATTCGTCAGGACAGATAAAGAATCGACACTGTTAAAGGTGATAAACATTGAACATGAAGTATTGCGGATTTGTTTTCCACGCTTGAGCTTTTCCACCTAAAAAGCATGTTATAAGAAGCTGTTCTGTTCCTAAATGTGGATAATATATCAAACTACCACTCGCGCCTTCGCCACCTTTGACAAATACTCGCTTTCGAACTGTCGCAAATCTTTTCCGTTGAAGTTTGTTGACATATGGGGTCCCGGACTGGACAGCACCTTTAATTATTAAACATTGTCATCAGATTACAAGGCAGAATTTCGGGGAATGGCTAAACGGAGAGCTATTATCGCAGCGTTAACATTCGGAGAGTTAAGTATGAGCAACACCCACATTTATTGATAGCCACACCCAATTAGTTTGGAGATGGTCGTTGCTAGATGGAATACTCCAGTTGAGGTGACCGTGAGGTACTAGGTCCGAGTCGTCTTAGGGGCGATCTTTTTTAGTATCCGCGAGAGGTAGGTTTCAACATGGTCGCCAATATTAATTAATTAAAAGATTAAGATTTTGATTAAGATTAAAATTAAGATTAAAATTAAGATTAATTAATTAAAAGATTAAGAAAAAGTGCAAAGGAGGGCAACGAAGTTTATTTTGAATCTTGGCTTCTCTACCGACATCTCATACTAAAAAATATTAATCAAACTCAACCTTCTGCCAGTTACGTATTGGCACGAGTACTTAGACATGGTTATGTTGTTTAACATTATGAATGGTTGGGTATAGGTATTCTCATGGCGTCCACCTTATTGCTGTTTCCTCAAGGAAAACAAGAAGCTCATCGGATGATGCCGTCATTACCTTGGTAATTCCTTTTGCAAAAACAGTAACTTTCCAGACTTCTTATTCATTAGATCTACTAAGGTCTGGAATATCCTTGATACCGAACTAAGAAATAAACATATTTCGCTTAACTCTTTTAAAATTAGGTTAAAGAAATACTATTATAATGCCTTGACGAATGTTAACGACATAGAGAATCCGAAAACATGGAAATCCGTATGTGTCAAATGTAAAAGGGCTAGATCCCTTGTTGTGAGCGCAAGTTGTTGCTTTTAAATTTTTTTAATAGTTATTTACTTTTATTGTAAACTTTATTGATATCTTTTTTAAAACTTACTTCGTAGTGTATTAAGGGACCGCAGTAACTGGGGAAACCTCTTGCGATCTCCC
The DNA here is from genome assembly GCA_035772405.1 of Chrysogorgia sp. JL179-B06. Lineage (NCBI taxonomy): Eukaryota > Metazoa > Cnidaria > Anthozoa > Scleralcyonacea > Chrysogorgiidae > Chrysogorgia > Chrysogorgia sp. JL179-B06. The sequence goes on from JAYKKM010000375.1 coordinate 107,823, forward strand.
TAGCATTTGTTGTAATACGTGCTAAAGCTTATTAAACACATTAAAGACATACGTTTTCAGGGTTAGTATTAAGGTTAGTATTAGGGTTGTTAGTATTAGGGTTAGTATTAGGGTTGTTAGTATTAGGGTTGTTAGTATTAGGGTTAGTATTAGGGTTGTTAGTATTAGGGTTGTTAGTATTAGGGTTGTTAGTATTAGGGTTAGTATTAGGGTTGTTAGTCCTTAGGGTTAGTATTGGGGTTGGGTTATTATTGGAGTTAGTATTAGAATGAGTATTAGGGTTATTTTTTGAGCTTACCTATACGTAGCTAATACTAACCCTAACCCCTGCCTTACTGCATATTACTAAAACTTAATTTACATCTCATAGGCACTTTAAGATGTGCGAAGAAGACATAAAAAATAATAATAATTAAATAATAATTAATGAAATGAAATAATATATAATGAAATAATATATAGTATAGTATACTATACTCGTACAATCTCGATTGTGATTGGCTAAAAAACCTACAGACAATTTGATATCTTGCCACCTACAAAATATAAAAAATTGTCTGTAGGTGACGTAATTGATGTACTTCCTAAATTCCTTAAAGGTTTCTACATTTATAATTGTCTAATAAAACAATTATTGGATTCGGCTTACACATGATATCAAGAATTATCCAGACCTCTGTCAATGTTATCCGCCTCAGCCTTCGGCAGATAACATTGACCTCGGTCTGGATAACTCTTGATATCATGCTCAGCCTCATCCAATAGTTGCATAATATTTAACCTGGGGCCCAATATATTATTTTATATTATTATTATTATTTTCTTTGTATTAAGCACAGATATTAATGTATTAAGTACAAATATATCTACAATATTCATCATACTAACAATAAATAAATAAATTATGTATAATTTGGAATTTAATGAAAACAAGGATAAACTTCGATTGATTTCAATCATAGTACGCTATCACCAAGCTTCTTATATTGTTCATAAGATATAAAAAACTAAAGGTGCGTTAAGGTGAATACAATGCAAATAATGCAGCCGTGGCCTCACGACCTCGCCAATTTAACACACTGTGAATAAACTGTAAACTCAATATTAGGGTTAGGAGCATTGGTTTATGAGGGTGAGACTTCAAACCGCTACAATTTTTCATCGGTTTACAGCCAAAATTTACGTTTACTATTAATAGGACCATTCCGTGGCTGATTTGTGTGGTTGAAGACAACAATTTAGTCATCATTATACCTCAATGTGTATATAAATTAATCCTTATAGACCTTATTCATAAATGGCCGACAATTTAAAATTATTTTATATGCATATAAATTGTCCCTTGTGACCTCGTTTTAAAGTAAGAATCCTTTACAATGTCAAACATGAAAACGAGTTCATAAGGGCCACTTAATGCATATAAAATAATATTAAATTGGAAGCCATTTTGGAATTAGGTCTTTTCAGCTATCAATACTGTTATCACTCGTTAACAAGGTTGAGAAACCATGATAACAATAGCAACAATGATAACAATAGCGAACATGATTGTTCTATCAATATTGTTTTTTTCCTGTTCCAATACCGTTGTTGGTTCATCAATGCCGCATGAACAGAACAACAATGAATTTCACTATGATAAATGGCTCCACTCAAAATGTCAGTATTTCGTTGCTAAAAATCTCGGCAGTTCAACTTCTTTTCACTTTACTATATCGAAAAGACAACCTACGCACTATTACTAATTAAATAACTAATAAATAACATTGTTCGTTCAACAATATTGTTCAGCGGCCATAATAGCAGCATTGTTCAGCCAGCATCCTGAAAAAACAACTATGCAACAACTTGTGGGAGTTTTAGCTGTATAATTGATGCTTCTAAACAGAATGACCAGGTTTTTGGTTGGTTGTGCAGGCCATCACATGCACCAACCAAAAACGGTCAAAAAGACCCAACTGACCAAAAATAGCTGGTGCCAAAAAATAGCTGGTTCTTAAACGAGCTGGAGATAATATGAAAAAGAGAAATAAGAGAACTTACGTAAAAATACTTAAATACTGTAGGAGTACTTACGTATATTCATGGACGACGTGTCCTTCAGGTGAAGGACACATCATGCGAAACGTCGTGAACAAGGACATCGTGAAGGACACATCGAAACGTGAATTACTAAAGTATTTTTCGACACAATAAAGTTCTCTTATTTTTTATTATCCGTGAGCGTGCCGAATCCTAGCCTCTCCTGTAATTTGATTGGCTGCGTGAGCGGGCGGCTTTTTGCGATATTTTGATCACGGTCGGGGAATCCTATTAAATGCTGACGTTTTTTAATATTTTTAAAGACCCAGGAGATAATTGTTTTGTTTTTTCTTTAAGGATGAAAAGGAAGGGTAAACGTAACACATAAGACATGGATTCAGACAACAATTATCACAGCGACAACGAATTTTATTATCCAGACGAGTTGGAAAATGAGGAAATTGACATTGTAAACAATGAACTTGATAATGACTGTACAACCGAAACTAGCGAAGAAATGAATTTAAGCTTTATTCAAGATTTTATAACAGCACAACGTCCTGAGAACACAGCGAAAAAACCAAATACGACACGAATATCTGGCAACGGCATTTCCTGTCAACGAAAACAGAGAAATAAAAAAACATACCGCTAAGAGAGTTGAACGTACTTATGTGCCAGCCTCGTCCCCAGCCACTCGCCTACAAATTACGAGAGCGGGCGCGCGGAAATTTGAGAGAAGGCGCGCGAGGAACGACGGGAAGGGGGAGAAAGGGCGAAGCGAATTGGAAATCTTGCATCCAAAATGGAGTTCTCTGTAATGGCACCACTAATCTCTATATAGAGATAAGCGAATGGCACTTGCAGCTAGTGACAGGAATTGCGCCGACCCAACATTGGTCAATATAAGTAGCTCTTTGGTAAAATATTATAGTTCGATGACAATGACAATTTTTAAATTATTCGCGTGAACATTAATACGCACTATTGCCAAAATACCAGTACGCTTTTTGCTTTATATGAATATCAATACACTTTGTAGAGGAAATATGTAGGATATAGTAAATTATTCCAGGTCAAACACTGACAAAATAGAGCTTAAATTGCATAACCATGGAGGTGGAACGTTGTCATTCAAAACATCAATTATATGTAAACAAGGGTGGGTGATGACTGATGTATTTATGTATTATATTATATGATATTGCTATGTGCCATTACTTTCCGACGTACCTGAGTTTGAATGATTTCCACAGTGTATATATCGATTATCATATAAAATGTATGCCGTTATAACGGCACTCGAGAAGCTATCGCCGTTATAAACACTCGTGCTGTTATTTAATACTCGATAATCACACGCGGTTTTCACCTACAAAGAGCTATTTATATTGACCATCTCTAACTGCAAGCGACTTCGCCATTTCCAAAGCCAATTTGCAATGTTTCGATCAAATTTGCAGAGTTTCGACACACGATTTCGCAGGCTCTAATTTTTTCCTTTATCGCCTTCCCATCAACCATTGCTGGCGCTCTATTGCTAGCCTGCGTCGCTCCGCCTGCACACTCCCGATTAAGAAGAGCCTCCGGGTCTTGTAAACCTATCCAATACAACAGTTTCTGGTCCTTTTGGCTTGTTTTCTGGTGCCTCAATGGAAAATTCAAGGATGTACATTCAACTTTCATATTCACAACAACGAAGGTATTTCAAGTGATTTATTAAAAGCTCAGCCACAGATGAAACGTCGCATAATTATCCTGAGCGATGATTCCGACACTGACAAACTGACTAGATCGATTGACTTGCTTTGAAACGCTTGAAGAGTAGAGAGCCATCTATTATGTATATAAACCTTTTGCTTTGAATTTCCTTGTTCAGTCTGTTTGTTGTTCCTCATTCTGAGGACGATCAGAATAAAATGCCGTTGTACTGCGCACGTCACCTGACGCACACAGTAACAGTGAAAATTACGTAATCGTTTTTAATTGACTAATTTCCGGTTTTTATAAAATGTTCAAGCTATTTTATCGGCTTTTTTGGTTATATTAAAATGGAATTTGTTGGTCTTTATTTCTCTTTTCTCAAATAAACACTACAATAAATTATTTCTGGCATTCAGTTTCATACCCTGCATAATGTGTATTAAAAAAATAAATATGTTATTTACCGTTTTTTGGTCGGCTCGCCGTTTTGAGACCTCGGTAAAATATTTTTCTACACGGAGCTTCCAGTCAGTAAATAACATATTTGTTTCTCTTTTTCATATTATATCTGGTGCTAATTAAAAGAACACAATCTAAGATACCTATTATACCCTTCCAGGGGATTGATGAAGTATCTTCTCGAAGCAAACGTTGCAACACAGTTAATTCTCGTGAACTCTGTTATAACATTGCAATGGCTACATTATTTGAGAACGAAAATTTACTTTTTCACTAAAAATGATGTCAAAGTAATTATTTAAAAGGATACGACAATATTCCAGGGACAAAGACGAACAAAGTTAGGAATGAATCCACGATACAATGCAAAAAATCCTTCTGTACGCAACGTCTTAAAAGATTGATATAGAAATTATAATTAGCATCATTTTTATGTACTTTTATAATTCAATGCAAGGCAGAATGAATGAATGGATAACTTTATTTGAGTGTCAATGCGTTTAGCTATATATAACTAATTGGAACTAATTGATAACAATACTTTACTAGAAATACGTAAACGCAACAACCCCTCGCCCGCTTGCTGTTTGAAACTTTTATAGCGTAGTTGCTTACAGTAGTTCTTTTACTTGAATTAGATAATAGCCCATTCATTTGCCAAACTGAATACATTTCCAGTGGACAATATCGCTGAAAGCCTTGTATTGTCTGAATTTAATTGTTTCATACAACATCAAACTAAATACATGAAGCCCAAACTTTTTAATTTTTGGGAGCAGCAACAGAATAGTGGGGAAGTCTACTGCTGTTTCTACCATCAATCACTAAGAAAGAAAATACATTTTTCACATTGTTGATGATTCATGAAACAGACACCAAAGGCTGTTGAAACTTGAAGGAAGAAAGTGCATCTTTATCATACAATGGGCGCCCTTTAAAAAAAATCAAATTTGTTTAAATGTCTAGGTGGTGCATATAGTGCAAATCTATAGGGGTCAATTCAAATTGGGTTCACTAAGACGTATTATGGATTCTACCCCGATTGTTGGTGTGGATATATTATATACAGTAAGTTGATACTGTAATTCTACCCACATTGGACTACTGTGATGTCGAGCTGGCATGGATGTGGATATAACTTAATATTGCTGCTCTTGAGAGGTCCTAATTCGGGACTTGAAACTGATCGGTTAATAGAAATCCTAGGATTGGTACCTTTTGTAATTAGAAGAAATGCTAGTTAAGAAATTATGTGAAGGCATTTTAACATCATATCTAAAGAACTATTTTCCATGTCTCAATGAATCTGTTCATGCAATGTGTAGCACAATATTGACAATATGTGTAGGATATGTAACTTTTGAGTTAAAATGAGTTTTTGTAACATTGTACTATACATATATGAATATGTGTTTATATTTGTAATAACTTTAGTTTGTTAGGAAACAATCAAGACCCCATATTGATACTTAACTAAGACTGCTTCTGACTTTTTTAGCATAAGGGTAATTAAATACTGGAACCAGCTCCCGTCTTCTGTAAAATGTTCACCTTCTGTAATAGCTTTTTAAAATAGGATTGGAGAATTTTAAGAAAAGTGTGCCAAACTCCCTAAACGGGTTTTGGCAACTGTCACAAGAAATATTTAGGAGGATACCAGATAATAGTAACCATGTCAATTTTTTAATTAATAATCCGGAGGTTGCTATCCGGCAGCATATTTCTATTTAAACTTATTTATAGCACATATTTTTAGATAATTGTTTTATTATTAGGCATAAATTATTGTATAGTTTTTATTATATTTTGTAAATTATTGCATATTTGAGATACCCAGGGTGGTATAATAAAGTTATGTTGTGTTATGTTACCAGTGTTAGCATTGAAGGAGATTTCCTGTATAAATATATTGTATTATTATTATTGAGTTAATATATACACTGCTGTAGTGAATGTGGGAGAGCTTGGAGTATAGACAGACTATACATGGACGATCGTCAAGCTCGTATCCTCATAAAAATTATTCTGAGTCCCGGACAGGAACTTGACTCAGAATATTATTAATATTTCCCTCTCTGCCCTAACACCTGAACACTCTGCTCAGTTCTAATACAATAAAGCTAACAATAACAAACTCTTTATACTCTCTGATCTTGATAGTTGGTATGGCTGTCAGAGATTTATATACTGTGTGTCTGTTCATTTGTAAGCATTCGCATATAATAATATGAACAATCGATACAGACTTACTGATAACCCAGAACATTTTGGAGCCCCCATTTAAGCTTACACATATCAAGTGAAACAGGTTTATTCGAGGAGCAATTATAGAATTCAAAAGTGGACACTTTTGAAACCGCATTTAAAGGCAGAAATAGAAACCAGATTGCTCTAGAATCTCTTTTAAATATAATGTCGAAGGTTTATATTGTGTATGAAACAATAAACTGTTGATTAGCATTGACTTTATTTTGTATATAGACATAACAATAAAGAATGCAGGCAACAAAGCTTATAAAAAATATTACAGTTACCTCAGAACAGTTATTTATTTATTTATTTAATGTTATTTATACACGGTAGGCTTATCAGCTATGTATTGTTTAATAAATAATCTGATAAAACACGTGCTGCGAGTTTATTAAACGGCTTTAAACACGACCCCATTTGATAAGTTCACTGGCGTAGTAATTTTGAAAATCGATGTTGTCTAAGCCGAGAAAATCAAAGATAAAGTTTATGTAAATCAGGACGAATCTTTATCACATTTAAAGACACGATACGGTCGTGATTTTCTTTTGTCTTTTGCTCATGAATTATTAATGAGTGTTTGAAATTATAATAAAATATTTTAAAATTTAAAAAGCTGTTTTCAAAGGGCCGTGTATCTAATTAACTAACTAACTAATTTACTAACTAATTAACTTCACCAACTAACTAACTAACTAACTAACAAACTAACTATATTACTTACAATTCAATAGGTTAAAATAATAAAAAATCCCTGCGACACTGCAATGTTTTCCATCTTAATTTGGACAAAGTAACAGTGGCTGATGAGTAATAGCTGTCACCAGTAATAATGCGAGCTGCTCTATTCTGTAACTTTTGTAATTTATCTTTTAATTCACCTGAGCAGTTGTCCCAAACAAGGGAACAGTAATCAAAGTGACGTAGGACTATAGAGCTTGATATAATTTCTTTAGACTATCCTTACTGACTACATCTTTAGCTCTTCGTAGGATTCCTATTCCTTTTGATATTAATACATGATCAACATGGGTTCTCCATGTTATTTTTTCATCAATAAAAACACCCAGAGTTTTTGTGCTAGTCACACGATTAATATTTTGATCGTCAATTAAAACATTAGGGTCTATTTCAATTCGTGATAATCTCTGTCGAGACCCGATGATCATGTATTCCGTTTTGCTGATATATTATTCGCTAGTAGCCAGTGATGTAAGCTATTAGTTTCTATGTTTAGTTTTCTCTCAATATCTTCACCCGAAACACCGGTTACAGTTATATTAGTATCATCAGCAAATATCGCAGGAATGGAATCGTTTAAACAGTTAGGAAGATCATTTATGTAAATCAAAAATAATAATGGACCCAGATTCGATCCCTGCGGTACTCCAGTTTTTATATAATTCATGGGTGATAATGATCTTCCCACCTTACAAATTTGACTACGATTGCTTAAATGAGAAATGAAACCATCGCAACATAATTATATTAACACCATATAATTCTAATTTTTTTATTAGTATGTTATGACAACGGTATCGAATGCTTTTTTGAGGTCTAGAAACATAACCCCGTTAATAAAACCTCGATCAATGTTAATAAGCCAAATATCAGTGGTACTCAATAAAGACGTGGTAGTAGAGTGGCCTCTACGAAATCCTGATTGATAATGTGTAAAAACCTCATTTAGAATTAAATATGTATTCAATTGCTCAAAAACTAGTTTAGTCAAATAACTTAGAAACAACTGATAACACAGAGATTGGTCGATAGTTGCTGCAATCTACGGGCTTGTTTCCAGCCGTTAGGAAAAATACCCTGAGTTGATGATAAATTAAAAAGTTCAGTTAAAAAAGGCACAATGACATCCGAAGAATCTTTCAATAACTTTGCGGAGATCTTATCAAGGCCAGAAGCCTTTACTCGGTTTCATTTCATTTATAACCTTAGCAACAAGGTTTGTTATTGTCGAAAATTTAAATTCATTCGAAACAGGTGTGACATATTCTGAAAATGCCCGATCTGTTTCGTTTAGGTTAGAAGACAGTTTTTCTCCTATTTCGCTAAAATATACATTTAACGTTTATACCAAAGATATAATGATTTGATTCTTCCACCTCCAGCGGAGTCATCAGCTAACCAGACTTGTTTGACATCAGGTACAGAGGGGCTCAAAATTTGGATCATACTGAATGTGTTGATGGAATACCAGGGCATAGCCAATGGGTCACCCTGCGTAGTTCCCTCTTGTGACAGGATTTCACCTCCACCAGAAATGAATAACCTGGAATGTTTGCGATAGGTGTTGATGATGTACAGCGACATTTCCGGACAAGTTATCTGGATGTTATGCAGTGCAACAGATCTATTAATTTGGTTGAAAGCATTACTTGCATCTATAGCATGATTCCGTCTGTTTCTTCTGCTGCAAAAAACGTGGCTCATGCCATGGATCGCTGCTTCAGCACCCGCGCTGTGACTAGCACAAGCCTGTAAAGGACCAGCTGCCTCTTTAATCTCATCCTTTAGGCTCCACGATACAGTCTAATTGCCAATTATTCGCCGCAGTACTTCCCCAACCCCTATTGGTCGAATTTCGGGAATCTTGTCGAGTGGAATAAGCCTGGAGGCTGTGTAACTTTCAAGGAGAGATGGATGATAACTCGTTGTTAGCAACTTTCTGGTCAAAATGGCAATTTCTTCTCTCAACTTCTTTCCCACTGTACTAAAATTTCTTGAGCATATAATTCTGCAGTAAAGTTCGGCATCCATACCCGAGGGTCTTGCAGAGCCCTTCGTTTTCATGGCAGTTTGGTGGATCTTTTGCTCATCAATTACCTCAAAAACACCAGTTGAAACAAGATTTACTGGGCCTTGCGGAGGTGCTTTGCTTTCAGCGTTTCCAAGACTTCAGGTGTTAGGGTAAGAAGGCCCGACGAATTTTCCCTATCCAGAAATTTTAGTGCTCTAGATAACATCCCTTGCATGATCAATTTGGTAAAGACCTTAGAGATATCATCAACAGTTCTAGCTTTTTCATCGAGGTTATACAAACGTTTTCTGTATGAATTTGATATTTCTTCATCAAGAGATTTAAATCTCCGCGTCTCCAAAGAGCTAATCTCCGATCAATAGCTGCACTGTGCTCTTTAGCTTTGGACGTTGCCGAAGGTTTTTGTAATATGAGCGAAGGAAGAACCATGAAAGCTTTCAAAGCAATTGAGTTCAGGTCTGAACTGCAAT
>JAYKKM010000375.1:125000-170000 GCA_035772405.1 Chrysogorgia sp. JL179-B06
TTGCTTAGTGTGGTTGGGATGAGAGGATGAAAATAGAAGATAACTATGGGAGTCAGTAGGCTTGTACGAGACCGACGTTTTCAGCGAATCACCATTAATCGAAATTAAAATATCAAGGAACGACACAGAGGTCTCGCTGATTTCTCACGTGAACTTCAGAGCAGGATGAAAATCATCAACAAAGTTGATGAACTGCTCTAAAAGGACACGTGAACACGACGCTGTTCTAAACAGTCATCGATAAATCTTCCGAAAAAATCAGGCAAGGGACCCGTGTATTGTTCAAAGATCTGTTTTTCAACATAACCAACAAATAAGTTAGCATAGCTTGGACCCATTTTGGTGCCCATCGCAACACCACTTATTTGTTGATAATGTTCACCATCAAACGAAAAATTGTTAAGGCACTAGTTCTGCTAAGCGGAGTAACGTGGTTGTGGAGGGTTCTAAATTAGTGCGCTGATCAAAGAAAAACTTCAGAGCTTCAAGGCCATCACAATGGGGAATGACGGTGTATAAGGACTTGACGTCCATCGTGAAAATAAATTTATCGGAACTACTGAAACGTAACTGGTCGAAAATTTGCAAGGCATGTTTAGTATCTTTGATATAAGAAGGCAGTAGTATAGCAGGTAGGGCTGCGAGCTCAATCGACCTCAAACGTGAATATAAACACCAAAACATCACCAAATTTGGCCAAGTCACGACTCGACAAATTTGGTGATGTTTTGGTATTTATATTAACGATTAACGTCGAATAAGCTCGCAGCCCTACCTGCTATACTACTACAGCAATCGTTAGTCAATCTAGACACCCTTCGCACGTTTTCTACTAAATTGATGTCAAACACACGCGAGACTAGCGAAACAATACCAAATTTATACTAAATCGCGACTCTCGCTAAATTTGACACCATTTCAGCCACATTTAAAAAATAGAAAGTGTCGTTTCAAAATTCTCACAAATTACATTTAGGAAAAAATAGAAAGTGTCATTTCAACATTTTCGCGTGTTAAAAAATAAAATGTGGTACGAGCTCACTCTCACATATTAAAAAATAGTCATTTCAACATTTTCGCAAATTTGCCAAATCACATTTAAAAAATAATCGTTTCAACATTTTCACAAATTTGTCAAATCACATTTAAGAAAATAGTCGTTTCAACATTTTCATAAATTTGTCAAATCACATTTAAAAAAATAGTCGTTTAAACATTTTTACAAATTTATGTATCGTGAAAGTGTCTCACGCGTGATAAAATTGCCACCCGTTATGCAAATTAGATTATTACCACCTGTTAATAATAGATTAGTCCGTTTGTTCACTATTTTCAGCGTTTGTCGCCTCTTTTCTAAAATGGTGATCGTACACATATTTTGACGTTGTGATTCCTCCCGACAACAAACCCAAGAAGGGCACGTACGGCGTCACAATCGCAACAATGCTCTCAACGTCTTTCTTTAGTAACGGGTCTTTTTGCAGCTCGTCGTTTAGTTCGTCAGGGTTCTCAATAGCGTTCAACCCATCTAGTAAGCTGGCGAATTTGCTGATTAACAAGTCGGTGAGAAAAGCGTTTGCAATTTCCATTCTTTTCAACTCATATTGGCGCCATATCTTGTCGATAACCTTTGCGGACGCTTTTTTAATATACGCCTCAGATTGGCTCACCACACCATCGCCAGACAGTCTAATAAGTTCAGCTCTCCTAACGTCAGTGTCGTCTCCCACAGTCGAAGTATCGTCAGTCTCCTCAACTAGTTCCTCAATCGTGGGATTTTCTTCACTTTTGCGTTTCACCATCACGCTATTACTTATACCCATATTTTATTGCGGAATAACAACTTCGTGACTGTATGGATAGCGCAATGAGATTTCAAGTCTAGCGTACTTGTTATTTTTTAGTGCGGTCACAATCGCCGACGATTTTTCTCTGCTAATGCTCCCAAGGTAATCGTCAATGACGACCTTCATATCACTTCTGCTCGGACAGTAGAAGCAAATGAGCTTACTAATGTTTTCTCTATACGGTTTTGCGATCGACGTCAGTTGTTGTGTGATGACAATAACGCTCAACATAAAATGTCGCGCACTAAAAGCTAAGTTGACCAACTGACTAGTCCTATTCTTGACATCTTGAGAGCTCGCACAGTCGTCCAACACAATCAGAGTGTTAGTGCCTTTAAAAACATTTGTTACACACTTGAGAACAGCGTCGACACTGTCTTGCGCGCAGTCTATCGCTAACACGTCGGGGTCGCGCACATATTTCCAATCTTGGTACGCTTTGTTCCACTCGAAAGTAGGACAAATCAACACAATGTAGTCAAATTTACTAAAGTACTCAGATTCCAATGTTTCCAGCAAATAATGCGTCTTACCACAAGCTGTCATACCAACAATTAACATATTAAACGGAGTCTCCATTAACTCACGTTTGATTTAATACTGGATTGATTGCAACCCATTGTTCATAAAGTTGACCAACCCATCACTTATCACAGACACCCTGCACATGACATTTGCGGTCGTCGCTTTTTTAGTGATTTCAAGAAGCACGCCAGATTGTGTGTTCACAATGTTCTTGCCAGTGGCGACATTGCGATTATCTTGAACACTCCTCAAGTCGATGACTAACGCAAAGCCATCTTTATAGAACTTCTGTATGGTCATGAACTGAGCGTGTTCTTCACCCAACCCAAACAGTCGCTTCGCTTCTGCGTAGAACTTCGACTTTGGAATACCCTGTGAGTACACACTATTTGGCACACCTTCAATTGTGACTCTAACACTCTCAATATTTGGATAAAGAAACTCCTCACTGTCTGTTCGCACCTTATTCGTGAATAGCAACACAATTGCCTTCATGCTTTTTCTTGGAAGATTAATGTTTTCATTCACAATGGTCGTACCTTTATCCCATTCGGTGGTTTTCATCAACGTAACGTGCTCATATGACAAACTACGACCACTTGCATAGCCCGACGCTATTTCGTCAGCGAGCTCCTGGTTATCAATCGTCTCATACTCAAGCTCGAGGTTCTCCAGAGTGTATCCGCCCACAGCGCTACCGGATTGTGCCACCATGATGTCTGTGGCCTTCGGAAGTGTGATCACATACTGCAAGTTGTTGTTCATGCTAAAAGGAGCGTACAACCCGTGGTCATTCATGATCTTACCGAGCTTAATCCGCTGCTTTGTTCCAATCACACCAAACATCAACGCGTCGTTAACTTTAGCGACGTTTGCACTTGTCGCACCACTGTCGTCCTTAGAAATTAACTTTCTCAAGTTCTCACCACCAATACCATAGTCAATCATTTGGTCTCGCGCAGTGACACTCTCCCAAAGGTCGCGATAAACACCAGTGTAATTTTCCCCATTGTTGTCATACACAGTCTCCCCAGCTAGTCTCACAACAAGTTTCTCAACCAACAACTTGCTAACATTATTCAAGAACCAGCTTTTGGCGTTCGCGTTCTTAAAGTCGAACACTAGACCCAACGATCCAGGCACCAAACAGCTACTAACCTTGAGCTTCGGTATGTCAATGTAGAGTTCCTCACCAGGACTGACTTTATTAGGGTTCAACGTGATCACATGCTGTGTTCTCACCCCTTTTATGACGCCCATGGTCGCTCGTCTAAAACCGGGACTCAATTCTGCTGACGTGACGTTCATATACTTTGCGTATGTTTTGTTATCTTCGAAGCTGAGACCCTCGAAGATGAGACTACCGTTTTAGCTTGTAATAATCATAAGCAAACCACGCAAGCACCACCGCGAGTACCCACAGATTTTGAGCCAACCATGCGAGACCCTTTGCACCCAACGTCAACGCGTTGTAAACTAAATTAGCCAACCCAACAGCCCATGGACCCATCTTCGTTATCGCGTTCTTAACAGCCTGTGCGAATGACCTCGTGGCCATAGCGCCTCTCATAACAGCGGATCTACCAGCGATAATAATAGTTGTTATAATTCCAGCCACTGAAATTGCTACAGCGCTCAACCCAACCATATTTTCTTTAGCCCATTCCTTAAATTTCTGAAACCTGTCAATATCAACTTTTTGTTGCTCTCCAACTTCTTCAAGCTTGCGCTGTTCTAGGGTTCTATCTCTGGCTTGCTCAAGTCCTCCCACTCTTTCAAGCAAACCGGCATGCTCTCGCTCTTCGTCACTCGTAAGACTACCTTGTTTAGCTTTTCTATCAAGCTCTGCCAATCTCTCGTTAGATTCGTCTATCGTTTTTTGAAAGTGGTCTGTCTGTGCTTGCAGCGCGCCATCATCACCTATTCTCGATTCACGCAATACGCTATCGCTTGGGTTAAGCACGCCACTCAGTTCGCGGTTTTCGTCTGGTGTTAGCCCAGGTATGTCGACATAACCCGCTTTTGTTTCAATTACTGGGAAGCTATCTGGGACCACTTGCGTTGTGACAGCTGTTGTCTCTGTGCTCTCAGGGATTTGACCAACTAACTGTTTGAATTGCTCAATCGCGTTTTTACTACTCGCATCTTTACTATAGATCAATTCGTTTTTCCTAGGTATTAGAATTCGTTTGGGTACCCCATATTTACCGTCTTTGTTTATCGGTTTGAAAAGAATAGCCCCTGAGTCCGTAACCTGCGACCTGTTGACTATTTTCCTTGACGCGTCGTCTTGGCCGAGTGCCTTTTTGCTCAATTTACGTATTTTCTTGTTTATTAGCTTGATTCTTTTTACATTGTTTTCTGTTAGCTCTTTGTTGGACGCTTTTAGCTCACCCAGTCTTTTCTTAATTTCCTCCTCCTCTTCAAAAGCTATACTGAAACTTACGTCATTGACGTCACCATATGATTCCTGCTCAACAAACTCCACTGCAGGGACTTCTGTGTTGGTTCCCCTTATTGTCACCGTCTTACCATCGTCAGTGTCAGTGAACGACGTCTCTTTTTCTTGAGACCTTCTATCCAGTTCGCCCCGCAATCTATTCGCTCTCTCATTCATTTTTTCATAATTAACGCGCTCGATGGGAGGTATATTGTCGTCGGTGTGTATTTCCTCAATCGAACCTATACGTTTAGCGAGTTCTTCAAGTTCGGCGTTTAATTGATCGTCAGTGTAAGCTCTACCAAGGTTCTCCATCTCCATCTCGTCAAAACCTCCTTCAGCCATATTACATTAGCTCACATTTCAAACGTCACTTTCTAGCGTCCGCGAGTCACATTCTCTTTTAGTTTAAATAATTGTACGCAAGCCACGCGAACGCCACCGCAAACACCCACAGATTTTGAGCTAACCAAGCGAGACCCTTCGCGCCCACCACCAGCGCGTCATAAACTAAGTTAGCCAATCCAACAGCCCATGGACCCATCCTCGTTATCGCGTTTTTAACAGCCTGTGCGAATGACCTCGTAGCAATAGCGCCTTTCATAACAGTAGACCTCCCAGCGATAATAATAGTTGTTATAATCGCAGCTACTGAAATCGCTAGAGCGCTCAACCCAACCATATTTTCTCTAGCCCATTTCTTGAACTTCTGAAACCTGTCAATGTCGACTCCTTGTCGCTCTCTAACTTCTTCAAGCTTGCGCTGCTCAATAAGCATGTCTTTAGCCTGTATAAGTCCAATCACTCTCTCAGCTAGATCAATGTGCTCTTCACTCCTCACAGTCGTGAGATCTTTTTTTTTGCTAAGCTCTACCATTCTCTCGCTCGCTTTGTCTATCAAGTCTCGAAAATGGTTTGCTTTTATTTGCAATGTACCAGCGTCGCCTACTCTAGACTTACGCGACACATTCTCGCTTGGATTGAGTGTGCTATTCAACTCACGATTCTCGATTGGTGTTAGTCCAGGTATGTCGACGTACTCCGCGCGTGTGGTGTCTAACAATGACGCACTCCTCGCGACGTCTTCTTCGTAGTCTTTTGCGTTGTCACTAATCCGCGTCTCAATATTGCTAAAGGTCTCCTCCATGCGTTGACGCTCCCTTCTACCATGTTCGCGAGCCAGCCCACTCCTCACTTTAGTTAGTCTAACTCTCTCGCCGACTGTAACGTTTGGGTCGTCCCAAGCTAGCTCGCTATCTTTAGTGGCTTTTTCAAGACTACGCTCTAGTTCGTCGTCGGCGACATCTTTGTATTCGTTAGAGCTACCCATCTCAAGGTCGTCGAAACCACCCTCGGCCATATTACACTAACCTACATTTTGAATATCACTTTCCGGTATCCACGAATTATGTTTGCTCTCGTAACCCAACCATTTGACCAACGCCATCTTCTTCCCTCTGACTTTCTTTCTTTTCAACACCTTTTCAACTCTGTACACATCGTCGCCATGTTTCCTATTGACCAGCGATAATTCCTGTTCATAAAATTTACCAATAATCTGTTCACCGGTGTGATCCTCAATTTCGTACACATTCGGATCACCACGAATAACCTTTACCACTTTAAACAGCTCTTCAGTGAAGTTGGCTTCATAGCCCTTTGTGAACACACTCTTGTACTTACTAATTCTCACTGACTCACCAACTCTAAACTTTGGCAATGGACTGTCTGCAAATTGATGACCAAACAAAGTGGTCCACACTTCACCCTCATTTGACTTATCAACATCCTTTGGCTTCATCATAATGCTTCGATTCACATTGCTATTGTAATTGCTTACAAACTGGTTCAAAACGTCAATCCATTTGTACGTTCCACGTGTGTAAAAGTGCTTCCACATAATGCTCTTCAGACTTCTATTAAAACGCTCGACAACAGCAGCCTTCTTGTCGCTCTTAGTGCTGAAATATTCAACACCATGTTCTTTCAGTAAACTTTTCACACCAACGTTGTAGAATTCAAGTCCATCATCAAATTGCGCTAACTTAGGCGTGGTCCCAAACCGATCTTTAAAATCACTCAACAATTTTCCAACAGCCTTAGTCATGTTCTTGGTGTCTTTTCTATAAACTGCAATGCCAAAAGCGTATCTACTCAATATTTCAATACCTGTCAATATCCAATAATACCCTTTGTTCTGTTTTGAATACTTGCTCATGTCCACTAAGTCCATTTGGAGCTCTTCACCAAGAAATCCAACAAAAGTCGCACGGAACTTATGTCTTCTCACAATGGGTTTGTACCTAGTGTAGGTGTCCTGCGCTGTCAACCATTCTTTCACTGTTTTTCTAGTTACTTTCAATCCGTCTCCCAATGCACTTTGATACAGCCTCTCTACACCACTGAACCCTGTCTTAGGATTATAATAAATGTCTCTCAACCCTTGTTCTGTCTCCACACCAAGCTCCATATAATTCACACAATATACAGTTCCAATAGCACCGCGCCAACGTCAGCGTCACCATTGTTTGGTTTGACACGAAACGTCATACTTGAGTAAATACCTTTTTTAATTCTCACCTTTGACTCGACGTATGCATAACGTTGTATCCCTCCATCAAGAGACTGCTCGGTGGGCACTGGCAATGTTGTGATCACATTACTACGCTTCCCATCAGTGCCCACATTGCTCTCCGTCTCAACAGCGTCGCACGAGACTTCTACATACTTTAGACCTCTGTTCATATCGATCTTGTTTGGACTGTCATGCCACTTAGCATCTGGTGAAATTCCTGCGTCCTTCGCAAAACCAAGCAAAAGCCCAATGTCACCTAGCCTAAGTTCGTATACAGTGGTGGCGCCAAACCTCAAAGGCAGAACTTTGACCCTACTTTTACCTGTGGCTATTAGTTTCTCCACCACGAAGTCTACATAAACCACCCTGAGCGCGTGTCGTAGAGCTCTAACCAACGCGTCGAAGTCGTAGTAGCCCCTACCCACTCGAGTTGGCCGGCTATCGACGATGGTCCTCCTGTGGCAGCGAGTACGAATTGAATGTCGACGTCACTCGCCACATTATCATAGCTCCAAAACACAGTAGCCGTCTTGACTACAATGTGTGGGTTATCGTGTGTGGCCACTACACTGTAGTCAAAAGTCACAACTTTCTCCACACCTTCAATGAGCACCGTCAACTTTTGAGGACCGTCGTCTACACGTCGCTTTTCAGTGTAACCACCAGAGTCATACCCATAGTTTAGACTCATTACTTTAGCGTACGTTTAGCTACTCAAGCGTCGCATACAAGTCCAACAATATGTCACCAACGTTGACACCACTACCATCTTGGTCAGTCACATTAAACACCAGCTGCGTAAAAACGCCTTTGTTTATCGACACCTTCGACTCAATGTTGAAGAAGTGTTGAACGGAGCTCTTCAGTGGTTGGGTGGTGGTCAATGGCAGCTCAACGATAACCTCACTTTTGCTACCATTAACAATGTTCTCAGGTCTGTTCACAATGCTACAACCTACTTGTACGTACTTCAACCCTTTGTTAACATCCACAACGTTAGGGCTGACCAAACCACTACTACTTATCGTTGTGTTATCGTTGAACCCTAAGAGTTCTCCAAATTTAAACAGCTCCAATTGTTGGTCGGTTTTTATCGCGCACTTTGAATTGTGTTTGTTGGCTACTAGCTCGATAGCCCCTAATCCTTTCAACTCGTCGGCAATCATTTTAAAAGTGTGGTACCCAGACTCAAAAACGTGTTTGTTGCTGTTGTAACTTATTTCGTCATTCACACCGGTCTCCACGTTAACATAGTCCCAAAAGATGGTCGCTTTTTTTACTAGTAAGTGGGGATCTGAGCCAAACGTCAAAAGTGCCTCTGGTAAATCCACAGTTTCCGTTGGACCTCTAATCAACACTACAACCCTGACCATATATAATGTAGCATGTGTTATGTGTAACATATGGTATATTATATATGCAGAAAGCCCTTCATGATTACTATGGAAAGTACTACAAACTCGCGATGGCGAACACGTCGAAGGCTACACACGACGCGAAGGCAGACCTCATCAAAAAGTACCCTCACGCCACTTTAAGCAAATTCGAGTTCTATCCAAATATTTTGCAAGATGGTAAGATCATGAGTGTCGACATATATTTCAGAAACAACGACATCCTCAGCACAGACATAACCAGCACAACCTTCAAAAATGATAAAAGCATGTGGAAGTGGCTACACAACAGTAAGTTCCCAATAATATGGCAAGGCGGCGGAACTATCCAACCACTACCAAAAGGTCATAAGAACCACTGGGGACTTTGGGACGGCTATCCAACAGAAAATGTGTTGAATTATCCAGTGAATAACTTTAAAGTTTTTGTTAACCAAAATAGTTACTTCATGTCAAAGCTACCAGTCTTGCGAGTCACCACGTCAAAGACAAAATCAGAGTGGGATGACAACGAGTCTTACTACCGCATTGTGTTTGCGACGTATTGTGCGAGTTTCTGTTGTGGGGTGTCATTGCAACATTTATCAGTGTCACAAGAAGTTCACCCCGTGGTCACAAGTGTGATGAGGTTTCATTTGTACTTCACCATTAGAAGACTTCTCAGAAGAATGGAGGGTGGTGAGACCATGAAATCGATAAGTAGAGAATTCAACGCCTCTGAATTGTATGGTAAGACTTCCAAAATCCCCAGAAGGCACTACTACCAGAATAAAGTCCTGAGCGATGGTACTTTAGGCGAATCTAGAGTCTTCACACTCAACGACGTTCAGAACGATTACAAACGATACGTCGCGCGACTCTCAGACGGCTTCACCAACATTGGACTGCAATATCTAAATCAGAGCATAGAGTCCTTTGTGTACTCCACACTTGGCGCGCAAGCGAGAACACGTGTATCAGTCGTTGGTGGTTCTGCAGGGAGTCTAGAGACCCAACAAGAATTCCGCAAGTTGTTTTCTGACAGTGTTGTACAGTACGACGTGTCGACATGGATCCTGAACATGAATAAATCGATTAGAGACACCAACGTTGTCCAAAATCTCGCAGTGTCGCCAAGTACATGGTTAATGCCAAGTAACCTAGTGATTCTCAAGAATAAAATCGCTGGGTACAACAACTTATTAAAGGTTGCTACAGAGTCCATGAAATTTGGGGTGAACACTCGCTTGAATGCAACAACACCAACAATTACGGCTAAAAAAGTCCACCAAGAAAATGTGGTGACTCACTTAGTAGCGCCACCCGCGAAGAAAACAGTGGCTAAAAAAGTCCACCAAGAAAACGTGGTGGCTAACTTGGGAGTAGTACCACCCGTGAAGAAAACAGTGACCAATCAAATTGTGCAGACTACCACCTCAAGTGAGTCAGACACGACAACGCTGGCGATAATCTTAGGGTTCTCAGCAGTCTCTGGCTATCTACTAACCAAATACACCTTGAGGTAGTAATGAGTCTAAACTATGGGTATGAGTCTGACGACCCTCACGATAAAATACTAAAGAGAACGAAAAGACATCTGGACGAAGATCCTAAATTAAGCGCAACCGGTGGAAGGATGTCTGGACTAATAGACATGCAAGGCTCAGCGATAAAAAACGTAGCAGACCCAGTCGATGACTCAGACGCCATCAACAAAAGAATTCTAGAGCAATTGCTATCAGGTTTCCTCAAGAGTCAGTCCTACAACATTGTGCTCGACTTCAACGTTAGCACACACGCCTTGAGAAACGTGGAATTTCACACCAATGGTTCAAACAATGTGAAAGCTATTGGTGAAACAAGTAAATTAGTGCAAAACAACCCAACCTATGGTCCTATTATCGGCATCAGCAGTGTAAGCCAAAGTTTTCTATCCCCTGTGTTAACACCAATCCCACTTGAGTCAGGTCTCCATTTTAATTGCCCCAGTATGCAATGGTGTGATCTCTCCATTTTTGTTGTGGTGAGGTTACCTGCTCGCACCGCTGGATCAAATTGGGAGACAATTATATCAAACGACGATGGTCAGTGGGATAAGTTCATAGGGTACAAGACTGGTATGACTAATGGACTCGCGTATGGTGGTAGCATCCCAGCAATGGAGAGCATATGCACTATCCCGAGTGGTGTCGACCTCACAAAAATGCACATGATATCAATACACTGGCAAATGAGCAATTCACATGTCAGGGTCAACAACGTTAAGTCAACCGATTCAGACTTCGTAGCGAACATGAAAAAAATAGGCACACCTTATGGAACAATTTTTGGAATACATCGACCAAGAATACCACTCGCACCTTATGCATACCCATCGTTGATAGAATTCAACGGTGTGAAAATTGTGAGTGGCTACATGACGAACCGAGACATCATAATCATGGGTGGAGAAATGATGAAGGAATATGGTGTAAAGTAAATGGGAGCATGTTTTTCGAGACCTCATGAAATATATAAGATAAATAAGACGACTGACCACATGTTCAAAGCTGGTGGGTCGTTTGGCCGCGGTGACGTGACTCTCGAGCTCCACGCTGAGATTGGTATGAGGTCTAAAAAGACTTACGGCAAACCTATTATGTTACCAGAGTCAGACACTGTGGGAGTGGTAGGAGACGTGACCTAAGTTATGTGATGGGTTGGCTTAGAAAACTGGCTCGTAACATTAGAAACTTTTTCAGACGACGTAGAAAACTGAGGACTAACAAAACACACCTGCTGCATTGGTACACAACAAACCAAATCTATAAAAGGCGTAGCGCCCACATCGAGTAGTTTTTTCTCGTGGAGGACTATATAGCGATGACTTCCACAGCGCTTCGATTATTCGATTTTGATGGTCACCAAATCACGACGGTTAATCACAACGGTGAAATATGGTTCAAAGCAAAAGAAGTCGCGAGTGCTCTAGGTTATGCTCGACCAAAAGACGCAGTTAACGACCACGTCGAACCTGACTGTAAAATGAAGATGGAACAAGCCTCGTTTATCAACGAACTTGGGGTCTACTCACTAACGTTCTCGAGTAAAATGGAGCGCGCGAAACGCTTTGGAAGGTGGGTGCACTCAGAAGTCTTACCAAGCGTTAGAAAGACTGTGGCTGACGTCGGTCTTAAGCACAATCAGTTTAAAATGATCACCGAGTTCGACCTTCATACGAAAGTTGTTGGTTTTCTTAGGAAATGTTATCCAGAGGCTATTTTGATAGCTGCTTGTGGTGAAAATCAAGACACTTCGAGTAAAAGAATAAATTCGTGGAAAAAAGGTTACCAACGTGGAACACCTGACTTGATTATTGCCAATGCAAACCGACAGCACAGCGGACTCGTGATTGAGTTCAAGAACCCAGGTGGCACAGGTAAGACGTCCAAAGAGCAGGAGTCTCTGCTACTCAGATACAAATCCGCTGGGTATCTAACACTCTTGTGCGACTCGTACGACGACGCTATTACTGCAGTGATAAAATATTTCTTTGACGTTGGGTTTCAGTGCTCTCAGTGTTTTCGTAAATTTAAAAATAAATCAGCGTTGAGTAACCACGAGAGACACTATTGTAAAGAGACTTTTTAGACAGTGAGTAATAAGTCGAATTAGCACTCGTTCTCGTTGTTGAGACGACTGCTCTAGCATTTTTTAAAGACGTTTTTTTAACTCGATAAAGATGTCTGCGAAACTTTCTCTCTTTATCTCACAAACCTTCTGACCACTGTGTGAAAAAATGTTTCTACGATACATTGGACGCTTCATGTGACCAATGTATAAATTTAAAAAAGTGGGGTATCCGAGAACACCCCTAATTTTGTGTGGAAGGATGATGACGTCTGCACACTGCGCGATATTGCTCAGCACCACCAACAAACGATGGTCCTGGGTTGTATCTCCAATTGAATGGCGCTTCAACAGTTGTTCCGTAAGTGTCGCGACAAACGGCGCAATACGCTTTTAGAAATGTGATGTCGTCTGCCATTGGGAACAACGTGTCAAGTTCACCAATTCTTTTTAGACGCTCTGTCGCTATGAGACCACAAATAATGACGTGAATGCCGGCTTTGACATATTCGCGAATAACTGGGAGTAGATCAGAGTACCAATGGCCCTCATCAATGCCAATGACGTCGTAATCAGCTATCTCGGAAGAACTTGGAAGGTTGGTGATTAACTTCGCAGGTAAACTGTCTGATCCGACGACAATGGTCTGACGATGTGTGGAGAACGTGTGGTCAGTTCGTCTGGTGTCGTCTGCGTTGTTCATGTAAAGGACTTTGAGCCCTGACTTACTTAACGTGATTAACCTACGAAGAGTCTCGGTCGTTTTTCCTGCAAACATGGGACCAATCACGATTTCTAGTCTACCAAGTTTCTTCATGATTACTATACCTCCAGAGAAACGCTCTCTCCTGTTGCGGCAACTGCTGTTCGTTGTTAAATATCCGCTGAAGCTCTAAGTTTTTAAGGTGGGACTGCGAGCTCTCATGTCTTGAGCGACACATTGGTCTATTGGTGGCCACACCACATGGGTAACACTTGTACTCCAAACCATCATGCGCAAAATTTAGGTGAATATGTGAGAGTATGTGACTCATAATATCGCCCGCACCCACTATTTCATTACACCCCACCCTACAAACGTTGACGTCACAGTTTGCGGCGAGCTCTAGCCACGCTTTGGCTTTGGTTGAGCATGGTTTCCATAGAAGGGTCGCCAAGAACACTTCGAGGTAGTTACCGAGTAGTGTAGCGGCGGACTCGCAAGGGTTGCTCAAGTAGTGGCTACTCGCTAACGTAAGACGTTTGAATGGTGAGTAGCACCACACAGGGATCATCTTGGCTAGCTCGTTAACCATCTTGTTGGCTCTAACTTCATCAAGCTCGACCCAAGCCTCATGAGCGAACTTTGTATAGAGAATCTGGGTACCAAATTGTCTTGACACCTCTTCGTTTTTATGATCAGGGTCGCACAACTTGAAGACTCGCGAGTACTCTTTTAAGACGTTGGGTCCAGAGGCGCCTTGTGGGGTAGACGCATCGACAAAGGACATTCTCCGCATTGCGTCGATCTCCTCTTCTTGGCGGGCTTGGTCTTGAGTCATCTCTTCTGCGATGTCTTGGACTTGAGTCATTATGTTATACTCCCAGAAAAAATCCTAATTTTTTTAGTGCGTTTGGTCTGGGACTGTGAGATATCTGTGAGGTCAACTGTGAGACACCTGTGAGGTCAACTGTGAGTAAGATAACACGTGATAGTGTATTAGATGGTTGAAGACTCACAGACGGCTGACGCTAAGATCACAGCTGATGTGAAAAGTGTTAAGGTAAAGGACCCAAAGCGCGTCGCTGCTGGTAAAAAGTTGGCTGAGATATCGAAAGCTGCGAAAGAAAAGAAAATGCGTGAAATGATAGTCAACGAAGAACAGGGTAGTGAGTGGAGCTATGGTTACATTGTTGGAACACTTGGTGTTATCATTGCTGGTGCTTCATTGTGGTACACAATTAGCAGTGAAAAAGTGAGTGCTACACCAGCACCTGTGTCAGAGAACCACAAAACTTGTCGTCCAGCGTTAGACACATTTGATTCTTGAACAAAACACACGACAATGTATATATGACTGCGATCGATCGAAAAGAACTTATGAACGAATTGTACGACGCGCTACTTGTCACGACTGGTGCTGTGGCAGTGAGTATGATTTCTAAAAAGGCTTTGGGAGAACCATTGGGAACACCGGAGACTGTGAAGGGCACAGTGAAACTTGCTGCGGCTGTTGGCGCAGGAACGTTGTTAGTAAAATGGATGCAATCGAAAAAGTGGATACCGACAGACCCATTCAAATCAACGTAAGTTAATGGTGAGTGTTGTGGCTGTAGGTATTTTTAATGCAGTGGCTTTTGCAGGCGCTGGCTTTATGTTTTCGAAATTTAATCATTCAGGTTACGAAGCTGAGATGAAGAGACACAACCATGCGTTGGAACAGCTAGCCAGTGCGAAAGAAGTGTGGTATGAGAATGAAGTCGCTAAGAAAGACAAGATCCAGCGTTTGCGACAACGGCTCTCTGACGCTAATGCTGACATCAATGACACAAACCACGCGTTGGAAGAACTTAGAAGCGTAATGACCATTCAGTACAGCGGACGAGTGTTCACTGACCTCCCGAAGATTGCGGATTACTACCAACCGAGTGCGGAAATGAAGGAATACCAATTACTGTTTGTTGGTGCGCTAGGTTTGGGTAGTGGAATAGCGGTATGGGTGCTAACTCAATAAAAAATGTTGGAGTAGTATAAGAGTGATGGACAAACTTATGAGGCAGATGAGTTATGGCTTGACAATTGACGAAATCGCGAATGAGATGCAAACTGAGTGTGGAGACACCTTCAGAATTTACTACTGCTCGGATTGTGACGTTGTGAAACATCTTAGTGACTGCGGTGGGTATGCGTGTCCAAAGTGTGGCGACATCGAATGGGGTTACACTCAGAGTTACAGCGACATGAGACTCACGCGACTAAAAAGCGTTCACAAACGGTCTTGGTGGATGGGAAGGAGACTACGGAATGTTGTGAAGGGTGAGCACCTTGAGTTGATAAAAGAGGACTTCCTGAAAGTTGTCAATGTGCTGCACTCATGCAATTTGATAAAGGGTAGAAATGTCAGCAGATACGGATACTACATTATTAGAAGACAACTCGAGACACTCAAGGAGGTGCTTGACCTCAAAGACGGGAAGGTGAAAGACTTGTTTGACAACAATCTGTTTGGGGTGGTGTACCCAAAGCTGGGATGGTGTGAAAGTGGCGATATTTATTACAATGAGTGGGCTAAGAAAAAAAGTGTAGTGTAAGTATAAGCCAATGAGTCGGACTGTGAAAAACCCACTGACAAAAAGACGGGCGCATAAGACGAGTGCAGCCGTTGTCAATTCACTAACAGATGAAGCGACCAACGTTCACGGCTTTTTTAGAGATCAAGAAACACAACCTGCAGTCGAAGACCTCGCACCGCCAACGCATCTGTTGGATCGAGCGCTGAGAGGGTTCACAAGGTCCTATGGAGTTGAAGTAATTGACGACAGAGATATCAATCAGGTAAACGGTAGTAGAAGTGCTGTCACTAACCTTTTGAGACGTGAGCTGGGTGAGACCAACGGAATGAAAGTGGTAGAGACAGTCAAGGTCACTTTTGAGAAAGTTTTAGAACTCAATAAGACCACGTACAAAACTGCCTACTTTAACAGCGAAACGTTCGTCGTCATTAACGAGCATGACATTGAGGGTGTTGCCAATCGCGGGTCGGAGCAGATCTTGACGCGGATAGCTGGGTGGTTATCTGAGGGGTCTGGATGGACTATCGACAAAATAGACGCGCACTACGTCAACGTCGCTATTTACAGACCTTTGCATGGGAGTAGCTACATTGCGCTGCCAAAGGAGCTGTGCAACAGTATGAAGGGTCTGATAAACGTAAATAACGATGATGACAACAAATGCTTTAGATGGTGTCACCTAGCACATAAGTTTCCTGTTGGAAAAAACTCTGACAGAACGTCGAAGTACGCTAGGCATGTCGGTGAGCTGAATTATGACGGAGTTGACTTCCCAGTCACACTCAAAGATTACAACAAGATCGAAAAGGCTAACGAAATTAGCATAAATGTTTTTGGGTATGAAAATAAGCAGCCATTCCCTGTGTACGTTTCTAAGGAAGCGTACCCCGACCATATGGACCTACTGTTGATAACTAACGACGTGGGCAACAAGCATTATGTGTACATTCGTGATTTTAACAAATTCATGTACCGTCAGACAAAGTATAAGGCGAGAAAACACTTTTGTAGATATTGTTTGCAGTGTTTTAGTCGAGCGGACGTGCTTGAACGCCATGTGGAAGTATGTTTGGTCATCAATGGGAAGCAAGCTATTAAAATGCCGCAAAAAGGTGCGAAAGTGAAATATGAGAATTTTAGTAGACAATTAAATGTACCATTTGTGGTGTACGCAGATTTCGAGGCTATCACACAGAAGGTGCACACAGCGACACCATCAAGCGAGTGTAGCTACACAAACGCTTATCAGAGGCACGTTGACTGTGGTTATGGGTATAAATTAGTTTGTTGCTACGACAACGAGTACAGTAAGCCAGTAAAAGTGTATCGCGGTGAAAACGCAGTCAACAAGTTCATTGAGGAGATGTTAGAAATTGTTGAATATTGTAAAGAGACATCTGAGAGCCACTTTAACAAAGAAATGGTGTTGACTGATGACGATAAGAAGAACTTTGACGAGGCTAAAAGTTGTCATATTTGCAGTGTTGAGTACACTGGTGCTGACGTTAGAGTGAGAGACCACTGTCACGTGTCAGGTAAGTACAGAGGGTCCGCGCATCGTGAATGTAACGTGAACTTTAAGTTGACTGACAAAATACCTGTGATCTTTCATAACTTACGCGGTTACGATAGCCATTTCATTATGCAGGAGATTGGCAAGTTTGGTCAAGACATAAACGTGATACCGAACAACATGGAGAAGTACATGGCGTTCATGCTTGGAAAAAACTTGGTGTATTGGACAGCTTTCAGTTCATGAGTAGTGGTCTAGACAACTTGGTGAGGAACCTACCAAGGGACGCTTTCAAATACACGTCAGAAGTGTTTCACGACGAGGGGTTGGCACTCATGACAAGAAAGGGGGTCTATCCCTATGATTATATGGACTCCTTTAATAAATTCGACGAACGCGAGCTACCCTCCAAAAAAGATTTCTACAGCGTTCTGAACGACGAGCATATTACGGAAGAAATGCATGAGCGTGCCATCGATTAATTCAGAGTAATTCAGTTTTTTCCTTATTTAATTTGAGTTTGTTCAAAGTCATCCAATTGTTAATATCTGATAAACAATTCTCAATGTTCATCATATAGTGCATTTGAGGTAAAGATCGTCATTGCAAGAGAAGGATACGTAGAGTTGGGTGTCATCGGCATATAAATGAAACAGCATGTTCTGGCGTCGTAAGATGTCACCAATTGGTGAGGTATACAAAAGATATATAGGATTGGTCCAAGAACAGATCCTTGAGAAACACCACATTTTAAATAAAAAATGTCAGATATTTTACCATCAATAGAAACAAACTGTGTTCGGTTAGAAAGGTAAGACCTGAAATACTTAAGTGCATTACCACCGATACCAAATTTGGATCTTAGACGTTCAAGTAGAATATGATCTACTGTGTCAAATGCAGCAGACAAATCAAGGAGAAGAAGAACCACACAGCATCGGTCGTCGATAGCACGTAGTATGTCATTTTGGACACGGACGAAGTCTCACAGCTATGAAATGTTTTGTAAGCAGACTGGAAAGGTTCATGTGGATTGTTGATTTCAAGATAACTATTTAGTCGGGCAGCCACAACTTTTTCGATAATTTTAGAGATCATTTTCAGGTTGGAAATCGGCCTGAAATTACAAAAAACTTCATGATCAAGAGAAAGTTTTTTAAGTAACGGAGTCAGAGGAAGTAGGTACAAAACCACTTTCGACGAACAAGTTGACGATTTTGCAGATCGTATAGGTAGAAGTGTATTGAACAGATTGGGAAGGAGACTAGCGGTAAGTGGATCTAGGCAGCATGATTTGGACATCACTTTTCTTGTATAATATAATGTTTGCGGGTATTTCTTTTGTTCTCACAGGGCCATTAACAACTAATATACCTCATTATATCCATTTTTGCTAATCGTACCTCCGTTGACGGCAAACCAGGTCTGATTAGAACTAATCATACCCGGTTTGACGCCAACACGATTACGAAAGAACAAAATAAATACCCGCAAACATTATATTACAAAGGAATAGCATAAAAAGAGGTGCATTAACCATTAAACGTCCCGCTCGATTCGGGTAATTGACCCTCATCGAGCGGGACGTTTAATAGCTAATGCACCTATTTTTATGCTATTATTTATAAATATCTGATACAATGTAGTTCTTCTATTGACGTCTCAGAGAGTGGTAAGTTCAGAGTTCAGTAAAGGGGTATCTAATAATAAGATTTTCAAAAATAAGTTTCTTAACAAGGACACATTGATCAACGTAGGATTGACGATGAATCTGAAGACCAGAGCGACGACATTGTCTTTCTAGATTTCGACGAATTGTCTTATTTTTTCTAATGTTTTCAGTATACCAGGGGGCTTTGGAACGCTGGGAGATAGTCTTGGTAAGTAGGGGAGCGTGATTGTTTTGGATTGACGACAGCACATCATCGTATTGATTACATAAATCTGTTAAATCAGACATAGGAGATTGACATAAGGACGAATTCATAATATCATGACAAAAAACATCAAGATTTATAGAGCGTATCTTGCGGCAACAGATAACTTTTTTGGGATTGGGTATTTTGTTGATATTCAGGTTACAGTGAACAGCATACTGTAGTGATCTGATATGACAGGATCATGAACAGATACATTAAATGCAGTTGTCTCATCAGTCCTTGTGATGATAAGATCTAGAACATGATCGTTTCTGTGAGTGGGAATCGTGACATTATGAACGGTAAGATTAAAATAGTGTAGAATATCCAGAAATTTTGATGCCATACTATCAGAATTATCTTCTACATGAAAGTTGAAGTCGCCAGATATAAAAAGTTCACCAGGTGAAGAAATTACACTTTCTAGAAATGATGGGAATTCATTAAAGAATAAAGTGTGCGTGAGGGCGTTATTTGATGAAGGTGACGGTCGGTAGACAATAAATTACAATATGTGTGATAGACGAGGTGCTGCGAAGCATTGCTTATATACAGTAACTTCAAAAGATCGAAAAGATGAAGATTTAAGATGTTCCATTTTAAAGATTTTCTGTAAGGTTTTTCCATTTATAGATCTTACGTTCAGTATACAGAAATTAAGTGGGTTGGAAGCCAACGGCTGAGAAGGAGAGCATTTTATTTTTATAAGATTGTTTAGATTAGAACCAGAATGACCAAGACTGAACGTTGGGTTATGATCACGTGGGCGATGAACAGTTTGAATTTTCAAAAATCAAAAAGGAATTGACCGATTTTCCAGCACGAGTACGACGGGTTTTGAGAAATCCTTCACTTTTTAAGGAAATGTAAAGGTCAGGTGGAAGGGCATATTTAGAACGTATGTTGAAAAGCTGTTGTCTTGAATATGTAACTTTAACAGCAGGGCGAGGTTTAAACTTGGATGACCGTTGGCGTTGACAAGATTTGAAGGCGGTAGGTTTGAATGAGTATCAGGACCAGGATTACATTGTATCAGACAGTAAGGTCCATCCAGAATAAAGAGTGAGGAAGAGCCAGAGTTATTGATCCATGTTTTAATGTTTTACAGACAGGAGTAGAAAGTTTAAAATTCGATTGAAATAATACACGTTTGAATTGTTGACGGATGTTGATGAAGAAACATAATTCAGAATAAATCTCCTGAAAATCAATGGAAATACAAAATATACATCGCTTTTCCAGGGAGAGGTGTTTAGAAACACATTTGTTTCGAAGGACAAAATAATTAAAAATATACGGAGCGCGAAATTCGAGAAGGCAGCCATATCGGCGCTAACAAAACATATAGTTTTCTGACATTTCCTTTTATGGTCCCAAGTTGACCATTTCAAGTCAGAAAACACGTCACAAGTGTGAACTGAATATGGAGTACTTGTGATGATACGGGCTGCTCGGTTTTGTAACTTCTGAAGCTTGTCTGAAAGCGTTTGGTCAATACTACCCACACAACAGAACAGAACAATAAGTGTGGTTCAATAATTGAATAGTATATAGTTTTCAGAAGCGGCTGTTTAAGGAATGGCTTTGATTTCCTCATAATATTTAAATTGCTTTTAACTCTCTTTATTGACATTATCAATGTGATTTTTATAAGTAAAATTATCATCAATTGTAAGTCCTAAACATTTTAAAGCATGGAGCCTGTTTTAAGGCTATGCCATTAATAGAAAGACTTAAGCTATCAGTTAGACTGGATATCCTTTGCCAAGAGCCAATCAACATGTATTCTGTTTTAGTTTTAATAACATTCAATGTGAGTTTGATAGATACAGTAGATAGATAGATAGATAGATAGATACAGTAGATAGACAGACAGACAGAGACAGACAGACAGACTTTATTACCTCCAATTCTGGAGAGCCCCACATGGGTTAAAATATCATGCAAATATATAAATAAGTGTAGAAATGAACTAATATGCTACTACTATATATGTACATTAAGAAATAAAAGGTAATACAATTTAGTATAATTTACAATATTAAAAATAAATGGGTCTAATTCCCAGTCAATTGTTTCGTAGCGTTGTGAATCTTCTTATAGGTTGTAAAAACTCCGTCTGCGACTGACAGAACAAACTGTTCGCGTAGATGATCATCATCCAATAAGAAGGGGTAATAGGCACTTGTAAGTACGCCATAGATGTCTTCATCATCCATGTTATGTAGTTGGCTAACTTGTGAAACCGATAGAAAATCGGTCAAAGCATACCACATGATGTTTCTCTCTATGTTTGTTGCACGACATTCTGTGATAAAATGGAAGCCAACATCTTTTACTGATTTCTCGCAAAGCCTGCAAGTGTAATCATTTCCATTCTCTACATTCTCAGCACTGTTGGAATGTTTCCACATAGTAAATTAACCAAATTAGCGATCCGGACTCTATTGAAAGGATTTCTTCTTGCAACAAGCCAATGGAATAATGGCACAAGGGATGCGTTCTATTAAGGTGAGTTAATTCTGACTTCTCCGACATTCGTTCTTTCCAAGTACGTTCTTGATTGTTCGCGATGCTATATTGATCACTATTGTACGCCACATGGGTTTAGTTGGAAAGTAACCAGTTAACATATATTCCACTAAATATGTGTACAAGTTACATTGTTTCAAAAGAGCGATGATATCCGGGACAAAACCAATCGATGCCTCTGTCACATGGCAGAGATGGGAACATAATCTTCTGATAAATATTTTCTGATGCAAATAATCAGGTGAGGAACGACACAAGTTTCCAAGGAAGAAAAGTTTCATTTTATCAATATAACCAACTGCATTCCATAAACCAATGGCACCTAAGGGTCCTTCTGTACGAGTTGTTATATATAATCCTTGTAGTCGCTTAGCAGCAGAAGCACGGTTGAGCATTTCTTTTTCAGTAGCATTTGAATTATTCCACAGCTCACTACCGTACAACATAGCTCACACAATTGGTTGAATCCTCCTGCTCTAACACCAGCTCCCATCAATGACGCGACCACGGCATTACTTTTGGCAACAGCTTCTACTGATCTTTCTGCGCTCGAAAAGTTTCCACTTAATTTTATGCTCGTGACGTGGTCCCAGGATGATGTTTCGCTGATTATTTCATTTTTGAATTTTGAATTTTGAATTTTATTAACTTTGCCGCAAGTGACAACAACTAACATACATACAAAAAACAATACTTAATAAATATTGTAAGATACTAAACATGACATATTGTCACTGTGGCAGGGTAACCTCAACAGCAATGCCAATTACTGAGGACCCCGTTGCGTAACTTAAACAGATAAATGAAAGCTATTTCTACTTAACAAAACTAATAACAACAAGAGATAGGCTGAGTAAGGGGACGAGGGTAATTACATTTAGGACAGATTGTTTTCCAAGTTCGTGGGTCATCAACAATAAAACAGTTAGTTAATGAAGTAAAGTAATACTTAAAAATCAATAATTTAAAAGAAGATAATGATAAAGTCATGGATAAGTTCAAATCATCAGCTAAGACATTCCAAATCCTAGAAACCACCGCCTAGTGTTCTTTCGCACGTTATGCAATTGTGTAGATTCACCAAAAGTCACTACATTCGTCTGACTAGAATTAAACTCGAATCTCTGTACTACTCGCTGTAACTAACCATTGCGTCAATCATCAAAATTGATTAAAAACCCTGTGGTATGCCGGATACGCAATTATCTTTCTTTGCAATAAACTTTTAATATTGGGATCAAATAACAACAAAATAGTACTTGCAAACAAGCAAAATAATATAATGTAACATAGATTTGATCGACATTCGATTCGTCGTATTAAAACACGGCCGTGAGTACCCACAAACATAAACTATAAAGAATGTACAAGCCAAACTTTTGAAGAAAATAACACGAAAATACAACAATATAGACAATATATAAAATACAACAATATAGACAATATATACAGCAGCATACGTCTGATAGTCTGACACCCGGCCACACGAAAATTGGCGCTGAAAACGCTATGAGATCATCAATCTATTGTTCTCATCTCTTCAAATTTACTTCCGTTCCATGTAGCTTACGGTTGTCATCGAACCATTATTAGGATAAGTTTGGTATTTTTATTTTCGTCTTTTGCATAAAGTTTTTTCATTAAAACATATAGCAAGTACAGCGCTTCTGGAAGGAGAAGATGTTGGTGGAAAAATAATTGAACTACATTGAAAGAAGAACCGGTTATTTTCAATTCAAATTATCACCTGATATCGCTTTCCTCCTTTAATATTTCTTCTTTCTTCCGCCCGAGCGGTTACACAGCCTTTTATACGAACGAATACGGGAAAGCACTAAAGGCCATACCGTGAATTACCTTGAGCCTGCGGCCGTCTAATACTGTCAGCGGATTTTTGACTAGTATTCCGCTGGAGCATGATGATTCACTATGCGAAGAATATGCTAAGTCAGTATTAAAACGAAGAGCATACTGTCCGAAAATGGAAACATATATTGTGCTGTGGAAGTCTAATTTTATAACTATAATTTAATAATAACCATTTGACATTTTGGGTAAGTATATGGTTAATAACTAGAAATACGTATACGCAACAACCCCTCGCCCAATTGCTGTTTGAATCTCACAGTACAGTACTTCTTTTAGTTCTAGATTACTTGAATTAGATAATAGCCACTTCATTTGCCAAACTACAGTAAATAAATTTTCAGTGGACAATATCTCTCAGAGCTGAATTTAATTGTTTCATAGGACATCAAAATAAATACATGCAGCCCAATTAAACTTTTTAATTTTTGAGTGCAGCAACAGAATAGTGGGGGGTCTACTGCTGTTTCTACCATCAATCACTAAGAAAGAAATTACTTTTATCACAATATCGATGACTCACGAAATAATCAATGCAGTATTTTGTATATAGACACCAATGGCTGTTGAAGGAAGAAAGTGCATCTCTATCATACAATGAGTGTCCTTTAAAAAAATCAAATTAGTTCAAATGTCTACGGATGGCATGCATACTGTATAGTGCAAATGTAGGGGTCCATTCAAATTAGATTTACTAAGACGTATTAGGGATTCTACTCCAATTGTTGGTGTGGATAGATTATATACAGTAAGTTGATAATTCTACCCACATTGGACTACTGTGATGTGGAGCTGGCAGGAATACATAAATAATCATAGGTCTCTATGCATGTCAGGGAAACTGATCTTTCCTAAGTCGGGACTTGAAACTGATTGGTTAATAGAAATCCCAAGTTTTGTACCTCTTGTATTAGAAGCAAGTTACATTGTGTAATGCTAGTTAGGAAATTCCATGGCATTTTAACATCATATCTACCAGTAAAGAGCTATTTTCCATGTTTCAATTAATCTGTTCACACATGTTATAGCACCATTATCTATTACCTTAATTGACAATATGTGAAGGATATACAACTTTTGAGTTAAAATTAGTTTTTGTAACATTGTACTGTACATTTGTGAATATGTGTTGAAATTTGTAACAACTGTAATTTGTTAGAAAACAAGACCCCCATGGCGTTAGAAAACAAGACCCCATACCAGTGTTAGCATTGAAGGGGCTATCCTGTATAAATATTATTGTATTATTATTATTATTAATAATACTAATAATAATAATGCATTAACAATAATACTACTAATAATAATGCCTAATGCAGATTGCAGATACCATATTTGCCATGTAACAAAGCATATACTATAGTATCTAAATTATATCACCGTGCACATATATATTATAACCTATATTCAGAATGCCATGCCTAGTCTGCTTGTCGACAGTGATCTAGCTAACACACATAGTAGTGTCAACATACCCAATGTGAACATAATAATAATAAGCTGTATTTTACATTGACAGAATAAGTTGTGACCCACTAGGCCAGCTAAGTATATTTGTAGGTCTAACATGTTCCATAATGGATGGAGTACTGTAAACACAGATTATATATGGAATACATGCCAGTATACAAAACATGGACGTCAAGATCATATCGTCAGAAACATAATATTATTGGTTGAAAAAAGTATAACCTTCTTATTGCCAGTGACGGCCTCTAACCATTGAGCCATCGAGATTCAGATGGAGAGAGGTTGCAATGATGCACTGGTTCTAATGATATATGTACTGCCTATGCACAGCAGTTACTATATATTTCAGTAATGACTAATGATTGGGTGTGTTAATATATACACTGCTGTTATATCAATAGAATCAGTACATCAATGTAACGTTCACTCACCATCTGAGTCTTGGTAGCTTAATGGTCAGAGCATCTCACTGGAAATCAGAAAGTTATCCGCGTCCGGAACACAGAATAATTTTTCTGAGGATATGATCTTGCTTGACAATCATCCATTGTACTGTATCGTCTGTTTCCCCACAAGCTCTCCCTTATTCACTACAGCAGTGTATATATTAAGTATTAACACTGACAAGTATACATAGTAATGCTTGTTTATTGCTACAAAATTGTAGGCCAGGCCCAGGTCATATAAACACAGCAATAGTGTGCATGTTTTTTCACCCTAAGCTACTGTATATATAGGCTAATTATCAAGCATATAGTATTTATAATTGTAATCAAATAATAAACATACTGTACATGCAATTCCAAAATTTGTACTACCACTTACTATTCTGCAGTATTATAAAGAAATGGTATATATTTTAAACAGGCTAGGACTGGCCAGTCCAAGCCTGATTTTACACTGCATGGATTTAATTCCAACTGTCAAAATATTATACAGTACATATATGTTTTGAAAATTCAAAACATTACACACCTTCAAATTTTCCCAAATCTCTCTGTTAAGTATTTCAAAATGTGTCTATTAGATTTCGGAGCTTGGAGCAAATACACAATACAGTGTGCAATTATTTAAATTACATTAAAATTAGCGAGTCAAGTATAAAAAAGCACTGACTGAACTGAACTGAACTGAACCGAAGGTAATGGCTATTCGTACGGTAGCCATACGACGCTATAGTCTCTTAGAATTCAACGAAATGCGGGTAAATATCACCAAAATCCTAAACCTAACCCTAATCCTAACCAAATTGCTAACCCTAACCAAAAAAAACTATGCAGAAAAGGCAAATTAATTGCTCAACACAGACCGGTGAGTCGCCGTGACAATCACAATGTACATAATTATAATAGTCCTTTTACCTTTTACTTGTGTCTGTCTTTGATTATCTTGTCCTTCAACACTACAGTTTCGGCTTGAAATCAGCTGATAATGTCTAACATTACTGCATCCGATGATTTTGTGAGGAAATGGCTGGTTTTTATGGCAATATAAATTTGCGGTTTGTCGCGCTGGCGTCAATTTAAATTTAAATTACGCCAAATTTAACGCACCAAAAAACCGTTTCAATACCGTTTCTATTTTTGCATTCGCAATCATGTGACTGTTGCAATTTAAATATTAATTCAAATGCAGAGGTCTACCAATCAGCTTCTGTCTATATCTAGTTACCAGGCCCAAATTTTCCGATGCCGCGCATGAGGACGGTTGATCATATATATATATATATATAAACAAATAATCCGATCCTAGATCTAGGATCGGCCTTTCATCTCGCGTGATAAGGGACTAAACGCCGGTCGATATTAGCACTTGATATTAGCACTCGCCCTTCGGCCGGCGCTTCGCGCCGGGCGAGGGGATAATACTATTTTTAAAAAATATCAGTGCAATTATTTAGTGACTATATAACCAGCAGCCTGTCACGGTTTTGGAAAAACTATATGACCGTCAGTTTATAATAGTGTACTAACTACTAAGTGTTTAGATGACAGGTCGCTTACGACTTTAAATACATTTTTATTTTGCTTATTGTTGAGCCAGCTGTCTTAGCGTAGTGGTTAGTTTCCCCTGTTGCAATGCTGAAACTGACGGGTTCGAATCCCGCAACGGACATCTTTTTGTGACTTTTCTTTTAATTTTTTTCTTTCATTACTTTTTGTTTTATTTTTTAATGGTTAGAGTTAGGGTTAGCATTTGGGTTATGATTAGGGTTTACTTTAGGATTATTGTTACGATTACTGACTGCCCGGCCGGCGGCTGCCAATTATTTACAGTCGCCAAGAAGTTAAGAACAACATGTACCTTAGCTTCGAGTCTTCGGTAATGGCGATTTACTCCTACATTTCATCAACGCTATATTTATTTAGGTACTGTATGCCTAGGAAACGAGAATGATCTATTCCGTATTCGGCTTGGGAAAAGATTCAGTTTCGTGTGACATGCCTTTTTCAGTGCTACTGTACTGTGGTGAACTGTAGTAATTACTTTCCTGATTTTGTTGTTGTAGGAGCGTAGACAAGGTTTATTTTTTGAGAAGCAGTTGAGAATACTGCACCGGCTTCTCAGTAAATTATTTATTTATTTATTTTTTGATGCAAGTTGTTTGGAAATTTGAAACCACCCGCCATTTATATTACTTCGCGTTTTCCGCAAAACATACATCAAGCGATCTTAAGTAATGTTAAGTACAAAAACCGCTATTATTATACTAAGATTGCGGGCTCAAGGTGATTCACGGTATGGCCTTTAGTGCTTTCCACGAATACGATATGAACGATCATTTGTAGGCTGTGTTGGAAAGAGACCTTAACAGGTATTAATTAAACCGAGTTAGAACTCCCTGTGCTGCAGTGTACAGCCCTGTGTAGAGGAAGCTGCTACAGCTAGGTAATATAATATTAATATTCACTATTCAGACCTAAATAAATTTTGGTTAGACAGTATTTAAAGTGGCACTCCATTCTTTGAAGTCAAAAACAATGTTCACAGCAGATTTTTTGATAGTCAATTTTAAGAACGATAGGGAAGACCGATCATTTTTTATCAGCATTTTTTATCCAAACAAATGATTGGATAAAATGATTTGGTTTATTCCTGTTACAGGAGTTTTCAGTGATACCCCTATATCCATCAACTAATTTTTTGCCCTTAATAGCTGCACTAATATATATCTGTCGAAAGACTTCCATGGCTTTCATAATATTATAATTAACGCATATAATAATAATAATAATAAAGACGTATTAGGAGCATTATACAATAGTCTCAATGCTCTTACAACAATACATTATTAAAGTTACTTATGTATCATTATAAATTACATATACAGGTATTTCAGTGGTAACACATATTTCATATAAATGCAGCTAACACATATTTCAAAAATATAAAATGATACATGCCAATGCAACAAAGCACGACCAACATTCATGTATACGATGTAAATTATATCACCACATAAACCTATTCAGGATGAAATGCCCTTCACCTGCTTGTTACCCGAGATGACTATAAGATGACTTGTTCAACATTTTACAATGACACATAAATCAGTGTCAACCTATACGCAATTATATAATCCTACAACAAGCTTGTATATATACTACCGGCGTTGTCCAGACCTATTCCAGGACGACTGTGTTTACACACTAAGCTCGCCCAAGGCCAGGCATAATATATGCCAACAGTAATTGAAGTAAATTATCCAGATTTTTAGGCCTACTGTATATGCCAGTATGATGTATGTTTACACTACCAAAATGTAGGCCAAGCCCCGCAGACTAGTCTTAGACTTGTAGTGTGCACTGCACACAGCTATATTCTATATACTTTTTTGCACACTTATAATTACCGGAACTGTATATCAGCTAATCAAACAGTATAACAGTATAACAGTATTTTATTTGCCAATAAATACAAAACAAGAAGAAGAAAAAAAACAACCAGAATAATACAAATGGCGAGGAAGCCCAAAAGAAACCAAAAGGCTTATATGGCATTGGGCTACCATATTTAAATAAACTTAATACAAGATTAGGAGTAGCTAGAGAGACTATATAAATATATATATATATATATATACATACACATATACACATATACATATACACGCACGCATACATACATATATATACATATACATACACATGAAAACAATAAATAACCGATAATTTGATTTACAATATGAGTATTACATTAATAAGTAAATAAATACATAATATATTAAATATTCATAAACAAGAGTGAAGATATTTTTTAAGCTTAGAAAGAAACGAATTAACGGTCGAAGCTTCTTGGGTGTCTACGTTTAGAGAATTAAAAAATACAGGACCCTGATAAATTACAGAAAATTGTCTGATTTTTGTTCTACAGAAAGGAACAGCGAATTGTCTAGAACGTCGAGTATTATAATTGTGAACTTCATTGATTCGTAAATAGAAATGGTCAAAACTTTGAGGCAATAAACTATTTTTAAACAAAAACATAAACTTGCCCAAATAAAATAAATAAATATCACTAAATTTTAGTACCTTCATTTCCTTAAATATTGGGTCCGTATGAGCATCAAATGCATCCTTATTAATAACTCTCATCGCACGTTTTTGAAGCAGAACAATACGATCAAGGTTAGATGGATACGTAGATCCCCATACAGTAACACAATATTGAAGGTATGGATAAATTAAAGAATAGTATAGAGTACGTAATACAGGTTTAGAAAGGCAAAAACTTGATTTATATATAATACCTATTGATTTCGAAATTTTACTTGCAACATGTGAAATATGAGGCTTCCAAGACATGTGTTCATCCAGTATCACACCAAGGAATACGACCTCACTAACTTTATCAATCCTACAGTTATTTATTTCTAAAATCAAATCAACTCTTTGCCTTTTTTGCCTGGGTTTAAAGATCATATATTTAGATTTTTTAATGTTAATTGATAATTTATTTGTTTTGAACCAGTCAGATAACTTGACCATTTCTATATTAATTGTATTCATCAAACAAGAAAGATCGTTATGAGAATAAAATATGTTAGTATCATCAGCAAACAAAACAAAATCAAATATATTAGAGGCATTACAAATGTCATTGATATAAATCAAAAACAACAGCGGACCAAGGATTGACCCTTGCGGAACACCACACTTAATACTATTTAACGAAGAACATATTCCGTTATATTCAACAAATTGAAGTCTGTTATTGAAATAACTCTTTATCCAGTCAAGAGCCAATCCGCGGATGCCGTAGTGCTCAAGTTTGTCAAACAGAATCTCGTGGTTCACAGTATCAAATGCCTTAGATAGATCAAGAAAAATTCCCACAGTATGATTTTTCTGATCAATTGACGATGTAATTTTGTCAAATAAATAAAGAAGAGCCAGATAAGTAGAATGATTTTTTCTAAAGCCATACTGATTATTAAATAAAATACCATGTCTATCAAAATACTTCAATAGGCGATTATACATTGCTCTTTCCAAGAGCTTGGAAAAAATTGGTAAGACCGAAATTGGTCTATAATTAGAGAATACCTTATTATCACCTGATTTAAATAACGGAATAACTCGAGCAATTTTCATTTGATCTGGAACAACACCAGATTCTAATGACAAATTTATAATGTGGGTCAAAGGTTCGGAAATTAAGTCAATGGAATCCTTTACAGACCATATTGGGATTTTATCACAACCTGCTGCCGTCCCATCTCTAAGAGAATTTGCAATTTCACCAATTTCTGATTGGGTTGCCGGCTCAAAAAAATATAGAATCCACTATACTACCAGTAAGGAAAGAACGATGATTGCATGATGATACTGGAATTTTTTTAGCTAGGTTTGGACCAATGTTTGTAAAATAGTCACAAAATCTATTAGCAATTTCCATGGGGTTGGAAATTTCCTTATTATCAATAGTAAAAATAGAAGATAATTTGTTAATTCGCTTCTTTCTATTTAATACTTCATTGAGGATATTCCATGTACTTTTCATATTCGATTTAGACTGTTCCAATCTCTTTTCGTAATAGCAACGTTTTGCAATGCGCAGTAAATGGATTAGTTTATTTTTATATTTCTTATAAAAATTTCCGTTTTCGAGAGTAGGTTTCATCATGCATTTTTTATAAAGTTTATTTTTTCTCCTGATAGACTTCAAAAGACCTTTTGATAACCATGGTTTTTTATGAATGCGTTTTGCAGCTTTAGCCTTTTTTAATGGGAAACATGAATTATATATATATGTAAATTTGTCTAAAAAACTGCCAAATGCTATCTTAGGATCATTGTACCCGGATAATTCTGACCAATTTGTGTCATTTAGGAGATTATGAAATTTTACTTTATTAGAATTACTTTTATCTCGGAAAACGAAATAGGAATCTTTTTCGATATCAACACGTTGAGTATAAAGAATACAAAAAATAGGTAGGTGATCAGAAATATCCGTAAACAATAAGCCATTAAAAGAGCAGTTATCAAGGTTGTTTGTAAAAATATTGTCAATTAGAGTGGCCGTATGAGAAGTGATTCTGGTAGGTCGCGTTATTAGAGGAAAAAACATATTCGAATACATAATATCTAGAAATTCACTAGTTGGTTGATGGCTATGATAATTCATTAGATTTAAATTAAAATCACCCATAATATAGCAAAGTTTGTTTTCCTTAGAGACTTTGGCTATTGTTGAATTAACAATTTTTAAAAATTCCTTAACATCATGATTAGGTGGTCTATAAATAACCCCAACAATAATGTTTTTTCCTCTAGACCTGTTGATTTCGACTACCAACGATTCCAAACAAATTGCATCGCTATCAGTTAAATCATTGCGTGATTTGTATTCAAAATGGGAAGCTAAATAAATACCGACACCACCACCAGTTCTATCCCGGCGGGGATTATGAATGAAATTATAACCTTCAATATCAACACAATGAGAATTACTATCAAGCCAAGTCTCAGAGATACCAATTATCGAAAATTTGTTTTTAAGATTGGCCAAGTAATTATTCAAGCGTTCAAGCTTTAAACTGGAAAGACTACGTATATTTAAATGCATCAAAGATAAACAATCGGAACCATTGGGAATCGTATCAACGAGCACATCGTTAAATTTGTGTTCAATATAATAATCACAGTTAGATGCATTCGAAAAGAAATTAGAATCAGGATCTAAATCATTTGATAAAGCCAAGCGACTATTTATGCCATCCGGTAATAACGGGTTAAATTTTAGGTTATTTAATCTATCTACATCAAAATTAATTGGACCGGTAGAAAGCTCAAACATTGCTAAATTAAAGTCATCATCATTAAGATGATTAAAAGGAAGTATGTTAACTAACGAAATGAAGACTGTGATAAATCAATTACTTATCTGGATAAAGTGACTTGACTCAGCCTTGATACCTATCTCTAAATGTCTGAAAATCTTTCATTGATGTGAAGGTAAAGACTGGTGAAGACGGGCTGTCCTCCTTCCTTAATAACACTTTGCCATTCTTCGTCCAGGTAAACTTGAAGTGCTTGTTCCTTCTGAACTGCTTGACTTCCTTCAACAGCTCTCTACCTTTCTGCGTTAAACTTTCATTAACATATAATCGAAATTCTTGTGTGAAGCCTAGGTCAACTGAGCTCTTCGAGCTAAGGCGGCGTTTCATGTTATAGATTTTATCACGTACATCACGGCGTGTGAATTTGACGATTATTGGAGGACAGTAACCGTCGTTGGCAGGTAGACGGTGCGAAATAGAAATGTCCGTCTTGTTGAACTCCATTTCGGTGTCCATTAGTTGAACGACTTGATTAACGATAGCATCTGTATCTTCGTCCGTAGATTGTGGTACACCATGGATTTCCAGCAAATCCCTTCTTAAATAATGTTTTACATTTTCAAGGTCATTGTCCAGAACAGCGGAACCCTTCTCAAGTGCTTTTACCTTGTCGATCAGCATCGTATTTTCAGAGCGGAGCTTGTCCACAGTTGCGACCATATCATCATATTTGGCACTAAGAAAATTAATACTTGCTTTAACCTCATCAAGGTCTGCCTTAGTCATCTTCGAATACTTCATAAAAAGATCATTAATCGTTGACGTTTGATTCTGAAGACGACGATCAAGAAGAGCTTCGATCGACGCCATGTTTAACTTATCGGCATTCTCTTCTATATCGGTTTCAACACTCGTAGTAGCTTTCTTGTCAGCTCTTTTAGGAGGCATATCGTAATAGTAATATAAATACTATGTTTTAAACGATAAATCAAAGCAATATTCAGCCTAATAATGACCGAAATTCAATTTATTAGCGGAGCAGCAAAAAACACGTCTACACGTGCCACTCCCATTACATGGGAATTTTGCAATTATACAAACATTGCAATTATAAAATTAAAACATGCAATCATTTTAAGTTTATATCAACATTTGTTATTCTAGGGTCGGTTGTTCAAAGCCTGGATAAGTTATCCAGCGGATAAATCTGCTATCCAGTGGATAGTTATCCAGCGGATAAAAAGTGGTTGTTCAAAGCGTGTATAGCGTGGTGGATAACTATCCGACGGATAACAGATTTATCCACTGGATAACTGCTCGTTGCCATGTAAATTTATAAATTTATTTTTGATCAAACATAAAATTCTCCATAACAAGACTTCATTTAATTCCTTTTTTTTGCGTTTGTGATTGGTTGTCAAAGCATCGGGTGATGCAATCTTATTTCTGACTCTAGCTGAGTTTGCACACAGAGAAAAAACAAATGGAATATACGTTCACTCTGTTAAAAGATTTTACTTGGCAAAGTGCTTCCAACGAAGGACAAGTTTCGTTTTTCAAGTTAGTGTATTACCTGTCGTCGTATTTCCAATTTTTTGTAATAAACATGTTAATCAGTTTGGAGTTGTTTATCCTGTGTTTTTTTATGAATGATTTTCGATTTGAATACAAACGAAATAGTTTGTTGCTCGGCTAATAATTTCATAGCTGTTTTGTGCTGATGATTCAACAATGACATGCATGTTATCCTTTTTCTTCACGGATACTAATAAATAATACAGAAATGTTATCTTGTTTGAAAATATAAAGCTGTTTTTGGTGTTGCGCTGTAAATTTCAAAATGTTTTGTCGGTACAAAATCTGACAAAGCAGGAAGCTCAGTCAAAGTCAAACATTTCCTATTCGCTAGAATTTATTTTAACGCTTTGGGTTCAGTCAATCATGTTTTACTGCATGCATCATGCATGGACACTTGTAGAAATGCAAAACATCTGTACAAACATCATGCAAAACAGCTGTTGAAAACGACCGAAGCCTGTAAATTTCTTGAAAGATAGTCATGATGTTAGATTATACAGTATACAGTTCTTGACTGAAAAAAGAAGAGAAGTTTTATGCGAATATTACACAATGCTAATTACTTAAATTTATTATGGATATGTAAATTTAGATAGACATGTATATAAGTCATGAAATAATAATAAATGTAGATCTTTTTACTGTAAGACTGAAGAGTATAGAAGTAAACTCTAACAGCTCCCTCCCTCCCCCACACCCTCGCGCCCTCACTCACTCCCATTCTCCCAAACTAACTCACTCGCCGTTGATACACCACACCGCTTCAAGATTTTAAAAGTTAATAAAAATATTCATGTTAATAAAACTATACTTACAAAAAGTGAGTGTAAACATTGTCTTCCATAAGCTTACGATCTAACATTTTCTTCTTGCACCAATCATAAACAGCTAGCTCTACCCCGGCAATAACAGCAGCTCGCTGTGCCGTCGGAACTACGCCCTAAATAAATACAAGTAGATGCATGCAGTGGATGTGGCAAAAATGAAATTATTTTCTGCGTATGGAAAAATTACTAACCAGAAGTCCAACTCGCGTGAAAACTTGTCCCATTTTTTATGTGCACGCGCGTGATCCGTCAACCTGGCAAGAAATTGTTCATGCAACAAAAAAACAACAACAAAGATATGGCTATCTTCCCCGCCGAGTGTTTTATATCTGATAAAACACTCCTACGCGCGTTCTATAGGATGAAGTGCGGTAAGGTGGCGAATATTTTATTATTTGTCATCTTGGAAGGTAAAAACCGCCGGGGGAACAGGCGACATGCATAATCATCAAAGGTACCGACACCGAGTTGGACCTCTGTACTGAATTACTTATTCTGTGATATGAACGCGGAAACTTCTTTGTAGCGAAACATATGGAAATTATCTAGAGTAGAACCTGAGCTTTACGACCACCTGCCGTTTTACGATCACTTTTTCTGGCACGGGCGATTTGTAGTTAAAATGTACCTGCCAAACGTGA
Source organism: Chrysogorgia sp. JL179-B06 (assembly GCA_035772405.1). Taxonomy (NCBI): domain Eukaryota; kingdom Metazoa; phylum Cnidaria; class Anthozoa; order Scleralcyonacea; family Chrysogorgiidae; genus Chrysogorgia; species Chrysogorgia sp. JL179-B06. The sequence goes on from JAYKKM010000375.1 coordinate 160,274, forward strand.
CCAGCGACCACTTTTAGCGTCCCAAACACGAAATTTAACCTGTCATGAGCGACTTTTTACCAGATAATAAGGTCTCATCAGCGACCATTTTTACAGGTCTCATCAGCGACCATTTTTAGCGTCCCAAAAGCGAAATTTAACCTGTCATGAGCGACTTTTTCAACTTAAAACTGCCACTATGTAAACGAAATACGTTACAATCCAATCTCGTATCCAGAGCCTGCGTTCCTTTTGGCCTGCGCCAAAAAACAGAGGCTCTGGGGGTTGACCCTTCGTGTTACGCTAGCACCAAATTAAATGCTTTATTATAATATACACCAGTAATGCACTAAAAACTCCACAATAATCCCTGTAATCCTAGGAAATCTGTAATCTTGGTAATCCCTGTAATTCCTGTAATCTTAGTAATCCTAGTAATATTTGTAATCCTAGTAATATTTGTAATCTTAGTAATCCCTGTAATCTTAGTAATCCCTGTAACCTTAGTAATCCTTGTAATCTTAGTAATCCTTGTAATCTTAGTAATCCTTGTAATCTTAGTAATCCTAGTAATCTTAGTAATCCTAGTAATCTTAGTAATCCCTGTAATCTTAGTAATCCCTGTAATCTTAGTAATCCCTGTAATCTTAGTAATCCTTGTAATCTTTAGTAATCCTTGTAATCTTAGTAATCCTTGTAATCTTAGTAATCCTTGTAATCTTAGTAATCCTTGTAATCTTAGTAATCCTAGTAATCTTAGTAATCCTTGTAATCTTTAGTAATCCCTGTAATCTTAGTAATCCTTGTAATCTTTAGTAATCCTTGTAATCTTAGTAATTCCTGTAATCTTAGTAATCCTTGTAATCTTAGTGATCCCTGTAATCTGAGTAATCCTTGTAATCTTAGTAATCCCAGTAATTTTAGTACTACCTGTAATCTTAGTAATCCTTGTAATCTTAGTAATCCTTGTAATCTTAGTAATCCTTGTAATCTTAGTAATCCTTGTAATCTTAGTAATCCTTGTAATTTTAGTAATCTTAGTAATCCCTGTAATCTTAGTAATCCCTGTAATCTTAGTAATCCCTGTAATCTTAGTAATACCTGTAATCTTAGTAATCCTTGTAATCTTAGTAATCCTTGTAATCTTAGTAATCCCTGTAATCTTAGTAATCCCTGTAATCTTAGTAATACCTGTAATCTTAGTAATCCTTGTAATCTTAGTAATCCTTGTAATCTTAGTAATCCCTGTAATATTAGTATTCCTTGTAATCTTAGTAATCCTTGTAATCTTAGTAATCCTAGTAATCTTAGTAATCCTTGTAATCTTTAGTAATCCCTGTAATCTTAGTAATCCTTGTAATCTTAGTAATCCCTGTAATATTAGTATTCCTTGTAATCTTAGTAATCCCTGTAATCTTAGTAATCCCTGTAATCCTTGTAATCTTAGTAATCCCTGTAATCTTAGTAATACCTGTAATATTAGTAATCCGCGTAATCTTAGTAATCCCTGTAATCTTTATACCGGTAATCTTAGTAATCTCTGTAACACTTGTAATCTTATTAATCTCAGTAATTCCAGTGATATATGCTGGAGAGGTTCAGCGGTTTTGTGTAACCTCGCACATCAATGAAAGATTTCTAATTTTAATACATGCAAGAAAAATTTGTTTTTATAGACAATCAAACCGTGAAATATACAATAGCTCTTCGAAACCGTCGAATTCCATTGTATTTTGTCCTCCTCTACGTGAAAACATATTATTAGACTTAAATTGCCGAATATAGCTGTTTGAGATTGAAAAATGCTCGTGATGCGCGTATTAAAGAAGATTGAATGTGACGTCACGCAGTCAGAGTTTAGCAATTAATGGTCGAATGGTGTTGCATATTGTTGTTGTTGTTAAGTCGTTGTATTGACTGCATGGAAGAAGATCGTGAAAATCAGTCATTGGAAGGATAGTACAGTCGTTTTACCGTCGGAATTCATCGGAAAAATATAAAAATAGGCTTGATTTGAAGCTGAGAGTCTGGGCTATCTAAAGAACTGTGATTGGTCAGTTGGAAATAACAAACGCACTGATTGGCTGCCTTGTTAGGTGGCGGTTGCCAAACACAGCGTGTCGCGCAACCTGACCTTCACTTCTTCACAATGGCGAGTCGTCCTAAGAGGGTTCGTTTCACTGCTGAAGAGGTTTTGGAGGTTTTAGTAGATATGAATGAATGTGATAGTGATCGTGGAGGAATGTCAAGCGGAGAAGAATCGGACATCGACCACCAACTGATGGATTTCGACGAACTAACGAGGTGAGTCTAAAATATGCCACGCGGCCATGTCGGAAATATTTTTTGCGTGTTTGGGAAGCGATGTAATTTTAGTCGATATCTTCATATATTGTGTTTGAAACATTGCTTATCATATCAAGAAATTGTTCGGAGATGTATCGAGAACTTTTCTTTGGTAAAAACGGTTGTGTTATGAGGAAGAAACACAAAATCGTGCGAGCGCTGCAGAGACGGATTATCAAGCGTGCTAATTCTGTGACGCATGGCCTATTGTTAGCGACAAAATTTAAATACCCCAATGGTATTTTTACATTTGAAGCCTTGTGTAGTTGTGTATTCCCAGGAAATGTCTTCTATATATAACAGAACATATTTGGAGTACTAAAAGTACTATTTCACGACTGAGAGACGGAGCTATTATGCTGAATAAGATGTTGTGAAGAAACTACTTGTTAGCTAATTATTTGATACCATTGTTTACTGCATGAGATACTTATATCATTCCTGATGCTGGTGGTGAGGTTGGAACCAGCAGTCGGGTCTGTGGTAATGGTAGGCAGGCCAGGGTTCCCTGTGGTAGGGCAAGTGGTAGGGGCCGTGGTAGGGGCCGGGCCCAAGCTGCGGTTCCTGTACAAGGGGGGGAGGCTGGAGTTCCCAGTGGTACGGCAAGTGGTAGGGGTCGGGCTAGGGGAAGGGGCCAGGTTACGGCCCCAGCTTGGATGAGCTATGGGGACCCTGATGTTGGAAATGACATTCCAGCATTTCAGCCAACCCGCCCACCCGGAGTACACTTTGATCAGCCCACCAAGTTAGAGGTACCATGAGTTTTTGCTATCTTTTTTTCATCTTTTTTGTTATGTTAGTATAGTAGCTCATACAAACACATATGCTTACACACACTTGCATCAGGTACACACAGCGCCTACACAAAGTCTGATGGTAGTTGGCAAGAAACTACCCCTGAAGAGATAGATAGACTAATTGCTCTTCTTCTTTATTTTGGTTTATAGTGCGGGTAAATGCTCAGTTTAATTATTGGAGTACTAAGTCACTATACCATGGATTGTGGGCCCGGGCCATAATGTCAAGGGATAGGTTTAGTGCTCTCATGGCCTTTTTGCATGTTGTAGACCCAAATGCCGAAGCCCCCGGGGATAAGTTGCGGAAAGTAAATGCGTTCATCACCTATTTCAAATCCCGGTGCGTCAGTTTGTATCAGCCCAAACAGAGTGTTGCCATTGATGAACGTATGGTTAAATCTAGACATAGGTCTGGCATTAGGCAGTACATCAGGGATAAGCCCACTAAGTGGGGGATAAAACTTTGGGTTTTGGCCGATAGCAGTAATGGCTATACCGTTGACTTCGACGTGTATATTGGTAGGCATGCTGCGGAAAACTGTTAGTGATAAGGGCCTGGGGTATGATGTAGTTATGAAACTTATATATTATAGTTATGCGCATATCATGAATAATTACCATATACATGATATAATATAAATAATGATAACATACAATAAAAATATTTTTTTTTAAATTTAAAAAAAAATGGGTTATATATAAGTGGGTGGTGTGTGGAGATCCAGAAGCACAAAAATCAAAGTGCAGGAACATATATAAAGTATCACGGACACACTATTATTTTCCTGCATACATTTCAAAAAAGACACATTTATGTGTACTATCGTTTTTGCTACATTTTGACGGTTTCGAGAAGGGTTATATAAACAGCCGTAACTTCTGTTCCTTTTATTCCTTTTCAGCCATACTTGCTGGACATGTTGCTAATAGATAAATGTAACTTTGTGGCGTTGAATTTTTACTAAAGACTGCAATATGTGGAACACAGATAAGTTCATGCCTAAATTTTGAAGCCACATTTTTATAATTTATGCTAAATTATGCAAATTTATGTCAAAATGTACTGGTTTTTTTTAAAAATAAATTACAATTTTGAAAGCTTATTCAATAAGCTTAAAAACGAGGTATAGCTTGTTTTGTACTTGTGGACACTTGTTGAGAAACAAGCCGAGGGAGAGGTGCACTCAATTTATGGCATTTTTGACCAGTAATGAATGAGTTAAGAAAAGTATTAATTAAGTAAAATACATTATTGCCACAATTAACTGCATAGCTTTCCATCTTCATCAAATGTTTAAATATGTTTCTGCATGATACCTTCAACATCATGCAATTACTACAGATTTTCCACACGGGTCTGGCATGCCATTTATATCTTGAATGAGAATCAAAAATCTTAAATTTTACTATATTACAGTCAACAAACAATGTTGATAATTCAATTCAGAGTGGGAAGGTATTTTATTTTAGAGCAATTTGACAGTGATGAAAAATGGTTAATTGTCTGTTATTATGAATATATGTCACCATCCCGGCATTCTTTGTCAGTGCTAGCAAGCAACCGTCTTCTTGAAATACATCATAGAACTACGAACCCCTAAACAACTACCTCTAACCCCCCGCCTAATGGGTTTTCTAACTCACCCCACCTAATGGTTCTTAATACTAATAAAAGGATTGTCCAGAAGACAATTGCTTATGGGCGCTGACAAAGAACGCCCGATAATAAACTTTATCATCAATTGAAATAAATCACTGGCACATCAGTTAATAGCAAAAACATTTTTTAATGGAATTACTTGTGCAAGTATAAAGGTTATTTCCAGCACACAATGCATAACACAAAAATCGTGAATAGCATTTTCTCCAAATTGTCTTGAATTGCCTTGACTAAAATCTGCAACAAATTGTATCATTGTTCATTGGCTGAATAAATCCATCGCCTGATTCGCCTTGTGTTCACAAAATACAGTAATATTCACATTGCGACATTGTCGCATGTTTTACATGTATACGCGAGTTACGGGAATCTCCGCGAGTTTGACTCGCGTAACTCGCGTATTACATTTAACACAAGCGCTATTTTCAGCTTGATAATCCCTCCAACTCACGAATCATTAGTCAACAATATAAATTGGGACAAAATAAGTACACTAAAGTAATTTAAATGAGCACTCAAAATGATGAAAATAACATATTGCATTAAAGCTAGGAACATATGGCTGTGATTTTACACACTAAGGTGTGTAAAATGCACATTTCGTGTGTAATTTTACACACTAGTTTCTAGAGTGTGGTCTTGGATAAATTAGTATAGGTTATTGAACAGAGCGAGGTCAATTAGTTATAAACCGAGGGCGCACTTTCTTATTAGCCAACAAAGGATCGGTTTTCTCTTGGGATATTAATTTGAGGTAAGTAATTCGTGATATATATCCCGCGGTAGATCAATGGAAATCGTCTTTGTCGGCTAATAATATTATATACATGAGTAGATCCTGGATTTTGCTCAACATCATTTGCCAATCTTAACAATGGTGCAACATATTAAAAAATACACAGCGGTATAATAATAATACCAATATTGGCATTGTATTCCAAACTTCTTTGTTTGGTTTTTGCAGTGCTATTGTGGGCCACCAATTCGAGCTCTGTGTATATTTGCTCAATCGTTACTCCCATTTCAAATGATTCGTGTTTATGCAGTAGCTGTGTAGTTTTATATTGCCTCAACGGACGTGTTATCGTTTGTCTCAACGGGCGAGTTATAGTTTCCCCAACGGGCGAGTTATTGAACGAGTACAATGGCTTCGTTTGATTTGTGTTGTCATGTGATACCACACAAATAAGTATTTGATCGAACTCTTAATCTGCGCGAACACAATGGCTCCTGTGAGAACAAAACTGTTACAAGTGATGAACTCACAAATCTTTCCTGTAAGACTCTTAAACAGAAAAAAACATATGAATCAGATAAAAGATACGTAGCCTGCATGGATCTGACTATCGCAAGTTTTCTCCCACAAAAATCGTAAATGTTCACACGAGAACTGATCAACAAATTGTATGTCGATTAACATGACGTTAACACCCATAACTTGTCTCCTTACCTTGAATAGAATTTGGAAAATCAAAGCAAACAGTGGCCGCTGCAACTGTTTCTAAACGTTCGCCAGGTCATGTGATCCAGGTTGTTACGTCACAGTGTCCAAACACAGCCCTTTATGGATATATAGTCCAAAAACGCACCCGGGCAGAGGAGCTACAGAGAGCCGCGTGCAGACAGAAACGACATGAAGAGCTTCTACAATGGACTGAAGGAAGGGGGACCCGTGAAGAAGGGACATGTTCAACAAGAGGGTTGTAGCAAAATTGAGTGAACACTTCCAGAAGCAACTCAATGCCCCTGGTGACATAGAATCCGACGCTCTTGACAAATTTACATCCCATTGCGCATTACCAACATATGCCTCGATGAGATTTCAACCATGGATGAGATGACTAGATCGCTGACCTGAAAGACGGCAAAGCACCTGGGGGTGATGGAATTCCTGCCGAGGTATGGAAGTACGGAGGTGCCTATCTGGCCAGCAGACTGCACCAACTTATCACCAAAGCCTGAGAAGCTGATTCCGTACCACAAGCGTGGAAGGATGCCAGCATTGTAACGATCTACAAGAGAGGAGATCGAAAAGACTGTGAGAATCATAGAGGAATCTTTCTACTTTCCATAGCAGGGATCGCCAGGATCCTCCTCAACAGACTATCTATTCACATAGTGTCAGAAGTAGTTCCGGAGACACAGTGTGGCTTTTGTGACAGTGATATTTTGTCTCAGACAACTACAAGAAAAGTGCATTGATCATGACAGACGACTGTACGACTTCACCAAGGTGTTCGATACAGTCGGAAGGACTGGACTATGGGAGCTACTGAGGAAATATGGATGCCCAGAAAAGTTCACAACTATGATCGAGGCTCTACACACGGGAATGATGGCGAATGTTAGTGTTGGAGGGGAGGTCTCGGAAACGTTCGGTGTTATACAAATGGTGTCAAAGCAAGGTTGTGTATCGGAATGCTCCAAGACGCTTTCCGATGCATGGGGGATGGCGTGTATATACAGTCAACTACTTCAACGTTGCACACTTCAGAGCGAAGACCAAGATTACTCGGATACTTGTGAGAGAGCTGCTATTCGCAGATGACAGCGCACTAAGAGATCCAGAGAATAGTGGATGCTTTCTCCAATGCATCTATAAGAAGTTCGGCCTGAAGATCAACATCAAGAAGACGGAAGTGCTATACCAGCCTAACTCTAGCAGAACCCAAGAGGAAGGTATCATGGTTGATGGTAACAAGCTGAACTCTGTCCCGGAATTCAAATACCTCGGAAGCACGTTATCAAGTGATGGACGCATTGATGCTGAAATAGAGAGTAGGATGGCCAAGGCTAGCTCGTCTTTCGGTCGGCTGCGCCATGAGACTCTGTAACAACCACCATGATGTGTCGACGCAGGTAAAAGGAAAGATCTACCGCGCAATCGTGCTATCTACACTGCTATATACGGAGCCGAGGCCTGGACAGTATACAGATGGCAGGTTAAAAAGCTACATGCCTTCATGATGCGACATCTGCGTTCGATCATGAGGATAACCTGGAAGGACAAAGTGACAAACAAGGAAATACTCGATCGGACAGGGCTGCCTTCTATGGAAGATCTTCTGATCAAAAAGAATCTCCGGTGGACTGGCCACCTCATGAAGATATCGTCAGACAGGCTACCAAAACAGATCCTCTACACTCAACTGTCTTCTGGTCACAGAAAGATAGGACGCCCTCGTCTCGCACCGCGACAGACAGCATGATGACGATATGAGCCCGGCTAACCGGGCTGAGTTGTTTCACGAAAATCTTTCCTCGACCCAAAAAGATCATTTGAGTTAACTTTATGTTCTTCCTACAGCCAAACTAAGCCAGTTCTGCTTTAAAAAAATAATTTTGGGTTTCTATAGTATAGCCATGAGAAGAACTTTGTAAAACTAATCAGCCCGCGGCTAACACGGCTAGCCAGGCTCATATAAAAAGCCAATTAACATACAGCGTATAGATCAGTGAAGCTATAGCCGAGAGTTGTTCAAAGGGAATCCTAATAAGTGAAATACCATCCAAAATCCAGCTCAAGGGAAGAAAGTGAGAAGCGACTGTTTTCTCTGTTTTCCATGGACTGAAACCTCAATGATGTTATACACGAGAAAGAGTGTTTCATCCGATATCCAAATTTTTAACGCAATTCGAGGTGTTTGGATATCTGAAGTCATTACTTCAAATAACTCTTTATAGTATTATTTATCAAGTCAAAAACTATTATGAAATACTCCGATTTAATTATGTAAATAATTCCTCGCAACAATTGAAACAATTTATTGATAATTAAGCGTTATAATATAGCAAAAACATGAAATATAAATGAAAAGGGTAACTAATTGTAAAAGAAGAAGTCAGACTCGAGCGAAAACCCAGTCAGGCATGAGAGATGCAAATTGATCATCGGATCTAGTTCTCCTTGCCTGTCATGGATTGCGCCTTATGTAAAGCATAGTAGATTCCTTTTAATGCCAACAATTCTTGGTGTGTTCCTTTTTCTGCTACTCTTCCTCTTTTGATGACAATAATACAGTCAGCATGTTGAATCGTTGATAAACGATGAGCAATCACCAAGGTAGTTCGACCAATACTGGCTTTGTCCAATGCTTGTTGCACAACCTTAATTAACACATATATATTATTAATATTATTAAGTAATATTTGGCATTTCACCAGGGTCGCAGGGTTCAACTCCAGCCGGAATTATTATTATTATTATTATTAAAACTTTATTTAGTGAAGGTATAAGCATCTTTACATGAGTGTATTCCTCCAGATGGCCTTCAACTGTATAAATATAGATTAGTATCAATTAGTTAATGTGTAATACAATTGCAAGTTAGTCTATATTTACAGGATGTGCATGCAAATTCCTCTAAGTGGAGTACATCATTATTTTGTTTTAAAAGATATTTTTTAAATTATTTTTTAAATGTAGATATGGTGGTGTTTTCAGTGTTTTTTAAATAATCTGGCAGAGAGTTAAACAACATGGCTCCACTGTACGAAATTTTTGTTTTTCCATGCTCAGTTGTGACTTTTGGAATTTTCAAATCTGTTAATGACAGTCTTGTGTTTACGCTATGTGTTTCTTTAACAAATTGGAATAGGTCGTACAAGTTCGATGGAGCTTTGTTTTTTAATACACTGAATACCAAGATTAATTTTCTTAATTTAATGAAGTTATGTATCGGAATCCAATTAAGTTTTTTGGAAAGTTCGACCGACGAATCATCAATTGTTGCTTCCAGTATAACACGTGCAGACCTTTTTTGTAATTTTAAGAGATCGTGCAACTTTTCGTTTGAAGCACATCCCCAAACCGTACAGCAATATAGTAGGTGTGGGAAGATTAACGACTCGTAGAACAAGATACGAGAGTAATGAGGTAAATTTATTCGTATCCGTTTAAGTAGAAAAAGTCGTTTATTTATAGTTTGAGATATATTTGCTATCT
>JAYKKM010000375.1:175000-182500 GCA_035772405.1 Chrysogorgia sp. JL179-B06
TTGTAGAGAATATCAAGAAAGATATTTGCAAAATATTTAACGACCACAACCTAAAGCTAACTATAGAAGCGAATAAGAAGTGCGTCGACTACCTAGACATCACACTTGACCTTCGAACCGGAAAGTTCAAACCGTATAATAAACCCGGAAACATTCCACAATATATTAACAGCCACAGCAACCACCCGCCAGCCATACTCCGCACAATACCTGAAGCGATCAACAGAAGGCTATCCAACATCTCTTCTGACAAACAAGAGTTTGAGACAGCCATTCCTCCATACCAAGAGGCACTTAGAAAGAGTGGCTATGAATACAACCTGAATACAACCTAAAACACCGAATACAACCCGATCACGAAGCAGGAATGTTATATGGTTTAACCCGCCCTATAGCGCCAACGTAACCACCAACATCGGCCGCGTATTCCTACAAATGGTTGACGAATGCTTCCCAAAGGGCCACCCACTACGTAAGATATTTAACCGGAATACTTTGAAGTTGAGTTATAGCTGCATGCCAAAGATGAAGAGCATAATCTCATCTCACAATAAATCCATACTTAAGAAAAAATCCAATCCAAACCCAACCACTACCAGTAAATGTAATTGTCGCCAAAATAGCACCTGCCCACTCGACGGAAAGTGCCAATGAGAAGGGATAGTCTACCAAGCCACGGTCACCAGGCAGGACAACATGAAACCAGAGACATACGTTGGACTAACTGAAACTCCCTTCAAAACCAGATACCTAAACCATACCAGTTCGTTTAGAAATATAAAATATAAATCCGCTACCGAACTGAGTAAATATATCTGGTCATTGAAAGAAGCTGACGTCCACTACACCATCAAGTGGACAATATTAAAACAATGTAAACCCTACTCCAATGTGACCAAAAAATGTAATCTGTGTTTGCATGAAAAATTCATCATAATTCGCTATCCGGATTTAAGCTCGCTTAATCGCAGAAATGAACTTATAAGCAGTTGTAGGCACAGAAAGAAACATTTATTAAGTAACCAATAATAACTAATAGATACTATACCGAATCGTATATAACATCGTAATATGAGCCATCCGTTTTATAGATTAATCCTAATTCAAATTTCCTAAGCATTTAAAATCAGTTGCAATATTCACCTGATGAGTGTGGTAGGCTCTGCTTGCCATACGAAACAGATTTGTAGTGAATTAAAGTTTTAATGAAGTAACTCGAGTTTGTACTTTATTTTGTTTTACTATTTCGCTCTGCTTCGGTATTGAGCACTCTATCGTCTATATGATTTTGAACTTGACACTTTTATTTGTATATTACGCTCCTTTATTGTTGAGCACTCTTCAAATCGATATGGAACCAGTCAATCTTGGATACTCCACGAAAAACATACCTATTGCACAGCCCAGGGAATACACGAAATGCTTAATCGATAAAACGGAATCATTCCTACGACGTATGCGATGGAAAGCATTTCACTTTTGGAATCCGACTGAACCTTCAACTAAAGAATCGTTTGGCTTCAAAACAACAAAATCTCCACCACCGATCAAAGAATTAAGTGAATTCGAAAACAAAATGCTCCATCTCATTCAGAATATCACATTTAACGACTCGAACTGCGAATTTCAAAAATAACTTTTGCGAGACTCGAGGAATATCAAGAACGACAGCAGTCTACTCATCGCTGCTGATAAAACTTCTAATTTTTACCGCCTAGACTCTACTACCTACAACCATCTGCTCAGTACCTCCATAACGAAATCCTACAAGAAAGCGCCAACCAACACTGCTAACAAAATAATAACCGAAGAGAAAGAAATCGCAAAGAGCTTCGGCCTTGACACCAAAATCGACGCACTTGCTGAGAAAGATTCCTTCGTGACCTTGAAAGACCACAAGCCTAACTTTAATAACAATCCTACATGTAGACTAATAAATCCATCTAAATCCGAAATTGGCATCATAAGTCAAAAAATTCTCCAAAGAATTAATTCCAAAATAACATCATCCACTGGTCTAAATCAATGGAAAAACACCGACTCGGTACTGAAATGGTTCGCAGACATTCCTAATAAACCAGCACACTCGTTCATCTGCTTCGATGTAGTTGAATTCTACCCGTCAATATCCGAAGACCTGCTGACAAAAGCTCTAGAATTTGCTTGCGAATATGACGAAATAACTGACCAAGGAAAACACACCATCATCCAAGCTAAGAAATCTCTCCTCTTCAACGAAGGCGTCGCGTGGTGTAAGAAATCTCAATCCAACTCCCTCTTCGATGTGACCATGGGTAGTTTTGATGGAGCTGAAACATGCGAACTGGTAGGCTCTTTCCTATTATCAAAGCTATCTCCGAAGTACGGCAACAGCATCGGCCTTTACCGAGACGACGGACTAGCCGCCTTCAACGAACCACCAAGAGTTGTAGAGAATATCAAGAAAGATATTTGCAAAATATTTAACGACCACAACCTAAAGCTAACTATAGAAGCGAATAAGAAGTGCGTCGACTACCTAGACATCACACTTGACCTTCGAACCGGAAAGTTCAAACCGTATAATAAACCCGGAAACATTCCACAATATATTAACAGCCACAGCAACCACCCGCCAGCCATACTCCGCACAATACCTGAAGCGATCAACAGAAGGCTATCCAACATCTCTTCTGACAAACAAGAGTTTGAGACAGCCATTCCTCCATACCAAGAGGCACTTAGAAAGAGTGGCTATGAATACAACCTGAATACAACCTAAAACACCGAATACAACCCGATCACGAAGCAGGAATGTTATATGGTTTAACCCGCCCTATAGCGCCAACGTAACCACCAACATCGGCCGCGTATTCCTACAAATGGTTGACGAATGCTTCCCAAAGGGCCACCCACTACGTAAGATATTTAACCGGAATACTTTGAAGTTGAGTTATAGCTGCATGCCAAAGATGAAGAGCATAATCTCATCTCACAATAAATCCATACTTAAGAAAAAATCCAATCCAAACCCAACCACTACCAGTAAATGTAATTGTCGCCAAAATAGCACCTGCCCACTCGACGGAAAGTGCCAATGAGAAGGGATAGTCTACCAAGCCACGGTCACCAGGCAGGACAACATGAAACCAGAGACATACGTTGGACTAACTGAAACTCCCTTCAAAACCAGATACCTAAACCATACCAGTTCGTTTAGAAATATAAAATATAAATCCGCTACCGAACTGAGTAAATATATCTGGTCATTGAAAGAAGCTGACGTCCACTACACCATCAAGTGGACAATATTAAAACAATGTAAACCCTACTCCAATGTGACCAAAAAATGTAATCTGTGTTTGCATGAAAAATTCATCATAATTCGCTATCCGGATTTAAGCTCGCTTAATCGCAGAAATGAACTTATAAGCAGTTGTAGGCACAGAAAGAAACATTTATTAAGTAACCAATAATAACTAATAGATACTATACCGAATCGTATATAACATCGTAATATGAGCCATCCGTTTTATAGATTAATCCTAATTCAAATTTCCTAAGCATTTAAAATCAGTTGCAATATTCACCTGATGAGTGTGGTAGGCTCTGCTTGCCATACGAAACAGATTTGTAGTGAATTAAAGTTTTTAATGAAGTAACTCGAGTTTGTACTTTATTTTGTTTTACTATTTCGCTCTGCTTCGGTATTGAGCACTCTATCGTCTATATGATTTTGAACTTGACACTTTTATTTGTATATTACGCTCCTTTATTGTTGAGCACTCTTCAAATCGATATGGAACCAGTCAATCTTGGATACTCCACGAAAAACATACCTATTGCACAGCCCAGGGAATACACGAAATGCTTAATCGATAAAACGGAATCATTCCTACGACGTATGCGATGGAAAGCATTTCACTTTTGGAATCCGACTGAACCTTCAACTAAAGAATCGTTTGGCTTCAAAACAACAAAATCTCCACCACCGATCAAAGAATTAAGTGAATTCGAAAACAAAATGCTCCATCTCATTCAGAATATCACATTTAACGACTCGAACTGCGAATTTCAAAAATAACTTTTGCGAGACTCGAGGAATATCAAGAACGACAGCAGTCTACTCATCGCTGCTGATAAAACTTCTAATTTTTACCGCCTAGACTCTACTACCTACAACCATCTGCTCAGTACCTCCATAACGAAATCCTACAAGAAAGCGCCAACCAACACTGCTAACAAAATAATAACCGAAGAGAAAGAAATCGCAAAGAGCTTCGGCCTTGACACCAAAATCGACGCACTTGCTGAGAAAGATTCCTTCGTGACCTTGAAAGACCACAAGCCTAACTTTAATAACAATCCTACATGTAGACTAATAAATCCATCTAAATCCGAAATTGGCATCATAAGTCAAAAAATTCTCCAAAGAATTAATTCCAAAATAACATCATCCACTGGTCTAAATCAATGGAAAAAACACCGACTCGGTACTGAAATGGTTCGCAGACATTCCTAATAAACCAGCACACTCGTTCATCTGCTTCGATGTAGTTGAATTCTACCCGTCAATATCCGAAGACCTGCTGACAAAAGCTCTAGAATTTGCTTGCGAATATGACGAAATAACTGACCAAGGAAAACACACCATCATCCAAGCTAAGAAATCTCTCCTCTTCAACGAAGGCGTCGCGTGGTGTAAGAAATCTCAATCCAACTCCCTCTTCGATGTGACCATGGGTAGTTTTGATGGAGCTGAAACATGCGAACTGGTAGGCTCTTTCCTATTATCAAAGCTATCTCCGAAGTACGGCAACAGCATCGGCCTTTACCGAGACGACGAACTAGCCGCCTTCAACGAACCACCAAGAGTTGTAGAGAATATCAAGAAAGATATTTGCAAAATATTTAACGACCACAACCTAAAGCTAACTATAGAAGCGAATAAGAAGTGCGTCGACTACCTAGACATCACACTTGAAACATTCCACAATATATTAACAGCCACAGCAACCACCCGCCAGCCATACTCCGCATAATACCTGAAGCGATCAACAGAAGGCTATCCAACATCTCTTCTGACAAACAAGAGTTTGAGACAGCCATTCCTCCATACCAAGAGGCACTTAGAAAGAGTGGCTATGAATACAACCTGAATTTCAACCCTAAAACACCGAATACAACGCGATCACGAAGCAGGAATGTTATATGGTTTAACCCGCCCTATAGCGCCAACGTAACCACCAACATCGGCCGCGTATTCCTACAAATGGTTGACGAATGCTTCCCAAAGGGCCACCCACTACGTAAGATATTTAACCGGAATACTTTGAAGTTGAGTTATAGCTGCATGCCAAACATGAAGAGCATAATCTCATCTCACAATAAATCCATACTTAAGAAAAAATCCAATCCAAACCCAACCACTACCAGTAAATGTAATTGTCGCCAAAATAGCACCTGCCCACTCGACGGAAAGTGCCAATCAGAAGGGATAGTCTACCAAGCCACGGTCACCAGACAGGACAACATGAAACCAGAGACATACGTTGGACTAACTGAAACTCCCTTCAAAACCAGATACTTAAACCATACCAGTTCGTTTAGAAATATAAAATATAAATCCGCTACCGAACTGAGTAAATATATCTGGTCATTGAAAGAAGCTGACGTCCACCACACCATCAAGTGGACAATATTAAAACAATGTAAACCCTACTCCAATGTGACCAAAAAATGTAATCTGTGTTTGCATGAAAAATTCATCATAATTCGCTATCCGGATTTAAGCTCGCTTAATCGCAGAAATGAACTTATAAGCAGTTGTAGGCACAGAAAGAAACATTTATTAAGTAACCAATAATAACTAATAGATACTATACCGAATCGTATATAACATCGTAATATGAGCCATCCGTTTTATAGATTAATCCTAATTCAAATTTCCTAAGCATTTAAAATCAGTTGCAATATTCACCTGATGAGTGTGGTAGGCTCTGCTTGCCATACGAAACAGATTTGTAGTGAATTAAAGTTTTAATGAAGTAACTCGAGCTTGTACTTTATTTTGTTTTACTATTTCGCTCTGCTTCGGTATTGAGCACTCTATCGTCTATATGATTTTGAACTTGACATGACACTTTTATTTGTATATATATATATATATATATATATATATATATATATATATATATATATATATATATATATATATATATATATATATATATATATATATATATATATATATATATATATATATATATATATATATATATATATAAAATATAGCCATCCACCGTATATGAGCTGTTCTGCAATCTGATTGGTTCTTATATCTCACCAGCAAAATGGCGGCGTGATTTTCTCAACCTACTGCAGATGAAACTGGTTGTTTCTTTAACGCACAAGAGCGAAAAGCCTAAACTGAGAGGAGTAAGGTAATGTTCAACAGAAAATACTTCAACCAAGTGCAAAATTTACGAAGTTATGATGGAAAATACACTTTAAAAATCGTCTTAAGGATTTGAATAAAACGGATAAAAGTTAGCTAGCAACACATATTTATTACAAATATTATGATTATTATTCAGTAAAGATAATTTTTGAAGTAATAAAGCATTATGAATGATATTATGAATAAGCATTATCAATTATGTTATTTTTAGGTGATACACATCGAAAAACAACAAAGCGAGATTTTCGCTATTGTCTTTTTTAGCTTTCACGTCCTCTTAAAAGCCCAAATATTCTAAACCGTGATACAATAACTAAAAATTGACGCACCTTTTTGCTTTTCAAAGGATCTTTTTTTCTTTATTGAACCATCTCAACGAATTTTTGGGTCTCAGACAAAATTCTGAAGCTGTTTTCAACTCAGCGAGAAACCTTTCATACGTTGACAACATTACGCATGACGGAAGTAGATGTGGCGGAAGTTCGTTGCTTTCAATTAAATAATTTATTCACCGCGACATATCAACAGTTTTACCGATTATTATCTTAAAATGTTTTGCTATATTATAAAACAATTATACCATTCGCTCTCGTCGTGTATGAACTAATAGCCAACTTGGCGCTTCCCGCCTCGTTGGCTATGAGCTCATATACGACTCGAGCTCATGGTATAATTGGTAAATATATATATATATATATATGGTGTGCTGTTGCTTTTCATTTATACTTTTAAACCAGTCGATGACCGTAGGTGAGCTTTGCCATTGGTTTGCGCCAGTACGACATCTGATGGTGGTGTTGATGCCGTCTAATATATAACTTTGCTAACCCTTTCCATATCGCTTTTTGCCGGATTGATTAATCTGCATGTTGTATGGCTGTCAAAGTTTTCTTTATATATATATATATATATATATATATATATATATATATATATATATATATATATTATATATATATATATATATATATATATATATATATATATATATATATATATATATATATTTAAAATGAAAAGTTTCGGTTGCTACTCCGAGTTTCACGCGGTTAAGCGACCGG